>CM064535.1:14417395-14499666 GCA_032716605.1 Paralithodes platypus
GCCCTGGATATGTTAATTTAAGAGTTAAGAATTAGAGTTGAAGGAGCCCACTACCAAAAACGGTTGAAGCAGACTAGCGAAACGAGAGGAAGGTGGGAAAACAATCTCCCCCCATACCCCAGTAATGAGAGCCTTCACACCTCGTATGAAGATGCATATGACGTATGATCGACGCCAGGAGCTGGTTGAATGGACCTCGCGCATGTTATGTGATTCGCGGAGCTATGATTGGAGCCGGCACCCACACCCGCCGCCTCCTGATTCGTTCCTACACCATCATTTTTTGGTATATAAGACCCGAGTTGTGGGCATTCAAATCAGTCTCATTTGGAGTTGGGGAAGGTGAACTTGCAGCTGGAGGAAGACGGGGTGAAGTATTATAATGGGATTCGTGACTGTCAGTCAGATTATATAAATGTTGTGTGTAAAGGGGTTCGGTTTGTAAACACTTATGTTATGTTGGTTAGTGAGATATGTGATTGGGAATTAACGTGATGTGTTTAATGTGGGTAATGTGTCTTAAACTATTTAATGGAATTCACGGACTACTATTATGTGTTTAACTATTTAAGTGCGAACTTAACGTGAACGCTACTATTAAGTGCTTAAACTATTTAATTGGTAATTAACGTGAACGCTACTATTAGGTGTAAACTATTTGCTTGGGAATTAACAGTTAACATATTATTATGTACTTAACTATTTTAGTTGAAAACTTGCTGGACTAACGAAACTGTTTAAGTAAATTGGGTTATGATGAAAGGAATACTATTGTTTTCTATTAATACTTACGAGTTCTTTCATTTTCTTTTGAATTAAGCTTACAGTGCTTAAGGGTGCTTAGTACGGTGATGCTATTGTCTCGTATTCGTAATATCGCCTTAGACTAACAGGCCTGTGTTAATTATTTACTTCTAGTGATTTCCTAAGATGCAAGAAAATTCTTTTGCCGTCAAAAGATTATATTTTGCTTTTCATTATTATTTGAGTGAGACCTGAATCGCATCTCTGAAACGATCCTGTAACTTTATTTACTCATAATCAAACCTCAATGTTACGTGTGGTAAGAACTAAAACTTTAACTAATTATTAAATATATATCTAACTTTTTAGGTGACTTTTGATTACTCCTGACTAATAATAATAAATATAAATACTATTAACGTAAGACAAGAACCAAGAATAAGTACATTAAATATAAATAAAAGGACATAAGAAAACTAAATATTCATTTCAAAGAGGGTAAGAGACAGAAATATTCTTACTTTAATATTTATCTTTCAAGAATGTTTTTAAAATTAATAGTCTTTCTTTAAGCTATACTTATTCGGTTCATAAACCATAGCCTACCTACAGCTTCGGTTAAATAATAATTCTTTATAAATACTACATGACCTGTAATTAGGTTCAGTATTTTTCCATAATGAAAGAGTATCAGTCCTAATAAAGGATATTAAGTCCTAATATCCAAGCACGAGTGGCCGACCTTGCCAGGATTCGTTTCATACACGTTCAACTCGTGTGTTTCATGAACGTTTCACTACTTAAAAACCAAATAGTAATCATGCCTCAACTAATTAATGAAGGAACTGCTCGAGTTTTCATAGAATCAGAACCCACTCACCTGATATTGACTGTCTGTCAAAATCTGACCCCTGAAAGTGGTGGCCTCACATCTCCAGATATCTGTCTCAAACATGTCTAAAGTAGAGGTGGCTCAGACCATAAAAACCCCAACTGTTCCCTGTAGAAGGCAAAGGAGGGTGACGGAGCAGTTGGAGTGAGATCCCCCAGTAATCCTAGAGCACTGAATGAACAATTGCCACATGGTTTGAACCGGTGAGATCAAATATAGAACTAGCCAGAATCAACAAGCAAACCGAACAAGCCTGACTAAATAGACACTGAGCCAGACTAAATGCCGAAGCAGAGCAAGACCGAACAAGCCGACTAAATATAGAACTAGCCAGATAAATGACAGTCAAACGACCGAACAATGTGAACTTTCAAGATGTGTACGGCTCAACTAAATGTCCATACAAATGCTTCCCGAAATTGCTCCCCCTCTGGGATTAACTATGACTAGTGTCATTCCACCTTTCACTGAGGATTACTGTGCAGGATGTCATTTGTTTTGTTTGAGGAAGTTGCTGGAGGGTGAAGTGGACACGAGCCATCACACTGGCATTTTATGTTATCCAAACTGTTTATGACCAGGGCAGGCTCTCGAGCCACGTATTTGTCAGAAAGTAGCAGAAGTTAGCCGGGATTATGACAATCTCAAAGAAGGCTATCCTAAAAAACCATATCAATTGCAGCCTGAGGCTTACAGGCAATCTTTCCGTTATAAACAACAGACAGAAAGTAGAAGAAAAACCCATAAGGTATTTGCCAGGACCATGACTAAAACTTTCAATCATTGGGTCAAGAGTAAGAAAGTCACAAGCTACAACGATGGAAAGAGGTGGTCATGTTAGAAAATTTCCTATGGAAAATTGATTCTTCTGTATCCTATCATTTAAAGGGGACAAAGGTAGATTGTCTTGCTGACGCTGCTGACATGGCTGGACACATACTTGTGTACTCAACAACAAATTTCGTGGGAAGAAAGCCATACGATTAATTCTAGTTCTAATTTTAAGTATCCCAATGCACATAATCTGACGGAACCAGTCACAAGCCTTATAACGTCTTCCCAAGCTAGCCAAAATAGAAATGTTCCCCCAACTAAAAAATGCGGACTCAGGGAAATGGTTAACAGAGGTGGGGCCCAAACTAATAGTAATGCCTCAAAGAGGGAACTTCTCCGTAGCCCCTAAAGTATGTACTCTTTTGTGGGGATGAGAGGCCACCTAGCATTATCGTTGCTGGGCCAAGGAAAAATGAGAGATCGGGGCAGACGTTTGACGCCGTATCTCAAATTCCATGTGTGCCTTTAATGCAGGGCTCACGATCAGAAGTGAGTACTAGCACAAAATGATTCCTGTGATGCAGGACTCTCGACAGAATGAGTAACCTAGCACCAAAAGTCCCTTTAATTGCAGGACATCTCGACAGAAGGCAGTACATAAGCATGGCTAACGTTAAAACCATCTAGACAGGGGTCTGTAGTAGAATCGTGTGGGGCAACCCACAAGGGTAACACCAATAATAATTTCACCATCAGTGCAGGAAAGTTACCGTCCCTTTATTTCATCTGGCAACGTGAGATTAAATGGTTGCATGCATGAGGTATAAAAAATTCTGAGAGACACAGGTCTTACTAGCACCCTCAAATGGTGAATCCTGACCCACTGAGTGCCCAAATGAGCTAACCCAGTTGTAATCGAGAGGTGCTGGAGGCCAGGTTTATTCCATAATTGGTAAAAGGCGAAATGGAATGCGAGTTAATACAGGGTGAGGCCACCATAGCTTTGGGTAGGTCCCAAGATATCCCTGTTGCCTGGGGTGGTAAACAATCCTTGTGGGGTATTATGAGGTAGCAGGGTGAGGAAGGTCCAGACCAGACCCCATTTTGTCACTTTCCCCTGTGAACGAGCCACTAAACGGTGAGCTCGAAAAGGATGTTGACAACTGTTTTCCATGTGTGTGCTGACAAACGTTCACTGTCTGGAGTAGCAGTTCCCTCAGACAGAAATATACCGAATGTAAGAGTTGATGAAAGGGATGATGAGAGTGTGAATGATGCTCCAACTGTGCCTTATGATGTGGACTGAGGTGGATTTATCTGACACCTGTATGGCTAATCTTGACCCTAACGATGAACCCCATGTGAAGACACCATCCACATTGTACCTAGTGGCATGGTAGAGCTACAGACGAGATGATAGTGCAATGCAAAGGAGTTAGCTCTGCCAGGTCCGTGAGTGAAGAGGAATGTGAGAAGGAGGGTGGTGAATGTTTCTACTTCAAAGGAGACGTATTGTGGCGAAGATGGAGACCGCCACAACAGGACCACTCCGAGGACGGGGCTTGGGACGTCCATCAAGTAGTAGTCCCCAACTCTATGTCGTAAACGATCATCATGGGAAATGGCAAATTGTATACCATTGGCAGGGACACCTAGGGAGTGAGAAAAACTCTAGACAGAATCAGAATCCCACTTTTACTGGCCAGGAATGCGTGCCTGCAGATGTAGTGGAGTGTTGTAGAGTGTGTCGACACTTGCCAGATGACAGGAAAACCCAATCAGAAGGTGCCTGTACATCCATGGTGCCCTTGGCCCGTTTTCGAGGAATCCTTTTAATCGGGTGTGGTAGTGGGACATTGTAGGCCCATTTGACTAAGACTTCCCAATGGGTAAACATTTATTTATTAAATATCATGGAAATGGCAACTCCGCTACCCAAGAGGCTATACCCTTAAGGCACTACTCTCTGACACTCAACTGTTGAATCCACAGGAACTGCTCAAATTTTTCATGTCCAGAATGGGGTTCCACCATGAGGTGCAAAGTGCTCAAGGAACTAATTTTACCTCTAACATTTTCCAGCAGTCCCTGAAGGAGTTGGTTAGTCGAGCATGTAAAGTCTAGCCTCCTACCACCCAGAGAGTCAAGGGGTTCTCGAACGATATCATCAGACATTTGAAAAGGGAATGTACGTAAGTATTGTACAGAGACCGGCCGAGTGGCTGGATTTAATGGGGTACCTTTTCCTTTTATTTGCTACTCGTGAGGTTCCAAATCTGAATCCCTGGGTTTTTATCCCTAAGGTGCTAGTTTTCGGTCACCAGGTAAGAGGCCCTTTGCAACTATTGCAGGATAGCCTAGTTGGCCAGGAGGGGAACCAAAACCTCCTCAAGTATGTTTCAGATTCCAAAACCCGGCTGAGATCCTCATGTGAGTATGCCGCGCAAAACTTGACAGTGGCTAAAAGCTCCATGAAGAAATGGTATGACAGAAAAGCCCGTGAGAGGGAGTTTAAAGCCCGGTGATGAGGTTTTGGTCCTGCTCCCCCTTTTTGGCCAACCTTTATCTGCCAAGTTCAGGGGGCCCATATAAGATCCTTCGTAGGGTGAGCATTAACGATTATCTAGTAACTACCACAGACAGGAGAAAGCCCACGCAAGTATTCCATGATAAATATGTTGAAACACTACCATAGGTACCCTGATTCCTCCCTCCAGATTCTCTATGTATCTATTTTATTTTTATTAGGGCAGTGAAACGTCAGGACCTAGTGAGCAGCCTGGTGCGGACAAAGTCTTCAGTTCTCTTACTGACACGCAAAATGGACTGTTCCAGAGCATGAAGGTATCCATGCAGGACTGTGACTTGTCCAGTAGCCTATCCAACTTCCAGTATAATTCAGTGGCTTTGAGGGAACTACCATTTAAACTATGTCATCTTCCCTATGATTTCAAGCGAACCAACTAATCTCTGTTTTATCTCAGGTCTCCCAATGTGTTCCGTGATACCACAGGGCTCACTTCTTTGGCACGTGCACGGACATCGACGGAGGGGATTGCAACTACCATTAAGCACTATTCACACATAACGTTATGTCTCGCCACAAAACAGGAGTATACTGCAGGGCCGTCGCGCTTGACTTAATTTTTTCAAACTAGCTGATTCACAAGGGCCTTAAGCCAGCTCGGAGTAGTCCGGTCATTACTTGTGCCAAAGCCAGGACGGGCCGAGCCATAGGTTTTGTAGGGACTATAGGCAAGTCAATGATTGTCACAAAGAACGATACCTACCCACTGCCACGGATCAAAGATGGCATTTACAAGGTTGGCCTCATGCAGCAGTAAGTATAATATTAATGAGAGGATTTTGGCAATTAGCTCTCCCTTGTAGCGAGGTAAATATCATGCTTTTGTAGTACGTGCGCTTTTAAGCCTTATAGCTGTGAGATGCCATGCAGTTCGAATAACGCTCCAGCTACGTTCGGGCTCTGTTCTGATGTGGTACCTGGAGAAGACGTTGGCATACTTTGCGTGATAATCCTGATTATATCTTCATTATAAGTCTGTGCTGTTGCCAATGCGGTGGTGAATCGATTTATGTATTATGTTTAATAGTATGTACTATCGATCCTTAAAACTCTTTTTAAGTGGGGAGGTCTGACATAAGGAGCCCTGTATGGTTAATTTAAGAGTTAGAATAAGAGTTGAAGGAGCCCGACTACCCAAAACGGTGCTGAAAGCAGACTAGCGAGCGAACGAGCGAGTGGGCAAAACCATCTCCCCCCATACCAGCATGCTAGCCTTCACACCGAGATGACCGATGATATGAAGTACTGATCGACGCCAGGAGCCTGTGAATGGACCTCGCGCGTGTTATGTGATTCGAGGAGCTCTGATTGGCGCCGGCACCACCGCCCGCACTCCTGATTCGTTCATACACCATCATTGTTTGGTAGATAAGACCCGAGTTGTGGGCATTCAAATCAGTCTCATTTGGAGTTCGTTGGGAAGGTGACCGTGCAGAGAGGAAGACGGGGTGACGTATTATAATGGGATTGTGGACCTGTCAGTCAGATTCTATAAATGTGTGTTAAGTGTGTTCGGTGTAAACAGCTTATGTTATGTGGGTTAGGGAGATATGTGATTGGGAATTAACGTGATTGTGGTGGTTAATGTGTGTAATGTGTTTAACTATTTAATGTGGGAAACTAACGTGAACACTACTATTATGTGTTTAACTATTTAATTGCGAATTAACGTGAACGCTACTATTACGTGATTAACGATTTAATTAAGAATTAACGTGAACACTATTATGTGTTTAACTATTTGATTGGGAATTAACGTTAACATATTATTATGTACTTAAATATTTTAGTTGACTACCTTGTGGACTAAAGCAACTCTTTAAGTAATTGGGTTATGATGCAAGTTAAGACTATTGTTTTATATTAATACTTCAGGATTTCTTTCATTTTCTTTGAATTAAGCTTACAGTGCTTAATGGTGCTTAGTACGGTGGAGCTACTTGTATCGAGCCACGCTAGTAATATCGCTCACACTAGCACCTAACATGGGTGTGTTAATATTACTTCTAGTTGATTTACTAAGATGACGAAAATTCTTTTGCTTCAAAAATATTATATTTTGCTTTTCATATTATTTGCCTGTGAGCTGAATCGAATCTATGAAACGATCCTGTAACTTTATTTAATCATAATCAAACCTCAATGTTCCCGTGGTTAAGAAATACATTTTAATAATTATTAAATATCTATCTAACTTTTTATGTGACTTTGATATTACTCCTGATGATAATAATAATATATTAATACTAGTAACGTAAGCCAAGAAAAAGAATAAATTACATTAAATATAACATAAAAGGACATAGAAGAAAACATATCGATTCATTTCAAAAAGCGGGTAAGAGAGGACAGAAATATTCTTACTTTAATAATTTATCTTTCAAGACTTTTTATAAAATTAATAGTCCTTCTTTAGCTATAACTTATTCGGTTCATAACCCATTAGCCTACTAATCTTCGGTTAAATAATAATTCTTTATAAATACTACAGGACTTTAATTAGTTTCAGTATTTTTCATTAATTAAAGCGTATCAGTCAATAAAGGATATTAAGTCCTAAGATCCAAAGAGGATAGGAAGCAACAACAGGAAATTATTTATTAGATTTTTACTTTTGTTTTGCCTTCAGCTGCGCTGATACCTTAATAATATATCCTCTGTGCTATCTAGAGTCATAAAAGTTAACCACAGAGGATCAAAGGATACGTAACAAAAAGGAATAACTATAGTTATTCACCCCTCAGATTCATTAAGGGATATTGCATATTACTAAGACATGCTCGGAATTTCCCAGATATACAGAAAGATCACATATTAATTGCGTATGTTACGAACCACTCTGTCCCCTTAGTACATCGAATCCTGCCAATGGCATTAGCTACAGGGCAAGTAGTTCACTTTCCAATTCTTTACCTTACCCTTCATACGCCGCTGATGGGCACTGGATCCTTAGTGTTTTGGAGGACAATGCAGCCTAGAGGGGTTAATAGATATGTTGTTGTGGATTTCATTGGAGATCCTTTGTACTCATTTGTGTTTTAGGTGGTATGATACATGTACACCAAAGACGCTGCGGATGAGTCCCTCACCGACTTCTTCCTCATTATCTCGCAAGTTTCCTATCCGTAGCCCTCTCTCTTGTGTTTTCTTCAGCGCACTTTGCAGGACAGCCTTTTTATAGAAAAAAAATTAGATACCTTGATAAGGGATGGGCTTAGGGGAGGACTAGGGGTTTGCAAGAATGCAGAGTTGTATCTATCAATCAGTGGTAGCTCACTTCCCAGCTCTCTCACAGGATGTTTTTCACTCTCATCACTCTGCACTACAAACATGCTCTCCATTGTCATCGTATGCATGGTCATCGTCACTAGCACTCAAAAAACCATAACATTAATGGCATTCTCAATCTTCCTCCTCACTCTCACTCAGCATTTCTTCTCAGTGTCAATCAAGCAGCTTAAGTGGGACTATCCTTGTTTTCTAACTCAGAACTCTCAAAACCCCCACCAGGACGTTAGAAAGTCTTTAAATTTTCCCATTTTTTAGGCAGAAGCTACGGGTTGGGAGAGCCACGACGGAGGTGGGCGTCGATTCAGACTCATATTTTAAATTTCAGATGATCTTCCCAAGATGGCAATGAGATATAAGGCCCAATGCTACTACCTAGTGGGAGTTATGGGGTGCTGTGAGGACTCCATACCCAAAACAAAATGGCGTACACAATCTTTGAAAGCAATAGAGCGCAGTAGTTTAAGAGGCCACCAGAGTTCCTGGATGAAAAAATTTCAGTGTGGCGTTTTAGAGGTTAGCTGAGTTCGATGAACTAGAGAGCTGAACAAAATACAAGGTGCAGATGTGGGGAAAGGGAAGGCCACATTATCTGTGCGGCAGTACTGTATCCGAGAAGGTCGTTTCTTGTAACAGGGAGCATGAAAAAGAGAGTAATACGAAATTGTAAATAACTTAAGTGATACCCCAAAAGGGTGGGCCTCTCTACTTTTGCATTGTGTGTGTTGTCATCAACTAGAAAATGGAATGGCATGACCGAAGAGAATGGCGAGATGGATATGTGGGTTACCCTAAGAGACGGGGTATCAAGTGAGGAATTAAGAAGGCGTCTGAGAAACTGGGAGTATTAGGGAAGTGAATGCGCAGCGCCGGACTTGGTGGGATCAGTGCCTGAGTCAAGAAATACCAGACTGTGAACTGGGGAGGAGGGCTGCGTGTTTGGGTTGACTTAGAAACACGTGGGATTGGTTAATCTGGTTCGATCTCAAAATAACTCCCTTAACAGAGAGGCAGCCATTAACAAGGCCCCTAGGAAAGCCGCATTAAAAGACGTGAGACTGTACCAAATTCTCTTGTGGACAATACGGTATTAATTTAACATCAGACTAATGTTGTTTATATTGATGTGCAGAGAACTCTAATCTCAAGGAAAACAAATATAGTAAGCCGCGTTATGCAATAAATATCAGCTTGCGACAATAGTGAGAATTCAAATCGTGATATCAACTATATACTATAAATGCCTATTAAATTAATTTTAGAATTTATTGGCATCAGTACCAATCCAATCTTAAGGGGGAAAAAGAAAAAAGCCTCGTTTATGCAATTACTATCACTTGCGTGAATACCTGAGAAACCCAAACGTGACTATCAAATTTATACTGTAAATTTACAAATACAAATAAATTTAAAGCACTTATACGTAAACAATTTGCATTTTGAATGCATCAAAAATCAATTTTTCAGTGCTTCAATACAACTCTAATTTGTAATAATGAAAATTATAAAACTAAACTTCGGTTATTATAGAACACAAAATAGATGTGTTACAATAGTTATGGCTAAATAAATTAAGTTCAGCGCCAGCATTCAACGTATTCTGATATTGGTAAGGGACCTTTGAGCCTAAGTTCCTGCAACATTATAATACTTCTCTTTGGCAATCTTTTGGTGGTTTTGAGTACAGTTTTGGTGGCAATGTGCAATAAAGTACAAACAGCAATCGTTGTTGTAATGCGAGGGATCTGCATGGACTCCCACCTGATGACCTAGTTCTGAAGATCTAATCCCTATCAGTATTCTGTACCAGTAACATCATTCATTTACAGTCCAGTCACCAGAATGTGCTTGATCCTCAACCCTGAATGACAGTATGAGCCGCCGGCGGTCGAGTGGTGAGGCATGCTCAACGTGTGAATCTGCTTGACCTGGGTTCGATCGCAACTCAGGCAGCACATTTAGTGGGGGTTGAAGTACATCCTAGCAGGTTTCACTGCGTGAACCAAGTCGTGGGACACTTCGACGACGGTTACAGAATAATAACACACAAAGCCACATCCTCCAAAACAGCTTCCTCTCTCTCCAGCACCCCTTCTCCCCTCTCTACCTTCCTCCAGAAAAAGTAGAATGTAGATACGGGAGGGGATGGACCACAGACCACATAACATACCCTCTATGCATGCGCCGAAATGTAAGCCATAATTGGCCCTCCCCCGTTTCCCGCGTTTAAACTACTACCCTTCAACCGGTACAGCCAGTTCGATCTGTAGCTCGGTCATGTAGAGATTGGCCTGGGTCATCCATATATCCAGTGTTCCGATCCCCACTCGACTTTCTAGTGCATTTTTATGATTTGTATTTTGTTATTTGTGTGATGTTATATTAGATATATTGGTATTACTATTAGGGTTAGGTTAGATTAGGTTAAGGTTAAGTTAGGTTAATCTAATATAATATAATATTTGTACATTTTGGGCAGGGGGTAAGGTATGCGGCTTGGTGATCACGTCAGATACGAGGTGCCGTTGTAAAGGCTTATCCATCAATAAGTTCACTCTCGAATTGACCTGATGCGAAGATCATTTGGCCATGTCTTTTAGTCTATGAAGTCCAGCAAGGGGCTTTTAGAGTGTATGCACAGAGTAAGAGTTCCTTCTCTTCTAGTAAGTCTGAAAATTGGGATTTAGTTGGGAAGGCAATAATAGATCACCGATATTGTCAAGCGGGACTGCTAGGTGAGCACAGTATATGCAGTCTCCCTCCGTGTGTACTATGGTAGGGCTCATAATATAGTAGCTTAATCATATCTTATGTTTTCCAAGTTACATACCGAATGTAAACAGCATCAGCCTGTGACAATAGAATGGGTGTTCTTGCCCAGGGACATCCGTCTGAAAACAGCGTTACTTTCACCGATCTCTAGAGCGTTGGGATTGTCCTAGTATTTTATTAGGCAAGTGGCGATTTTCCAGATCCTAATTTGTTCTTGTCTTTCTTGCCATGTAAACCAGTGACAGACCCTGTAGATAAGCAGTTCATGAATAGTGAAGTTATAGTTTCTCCAGTCTCCTCTTGTGAAATAAGTAAGTATAATTTGTCTTGGCCAAAGTAAATAACATGTTGGAGGTCAGAAGGTTGCCACATGCTAAAATTTGTATCCGAGTTACCTTTTACGTCATCTTTTGTCTTTCGGACTGTATTCCTCTCCTTTGATATGGTCTTCATACCCATATCCAAAAGGTCATTATGTTCACTGCTACCATTTCTATGTACTCCTTTGCAAACTCTTGCCCCTATTTAATTAGGCCTGAAGAAGGTGAAAAAGTGGAATATTCTTTGCCTAATTCACTGCAGGTTTCAATTGCATCTAGGTTTTACAAAATGTCTTGCAGGAACAGTGTTTCCAGTTCTAGGACTACCATATTCATTACCTTGTAGTCTATCATTCGGATGCCTTGTTTCTTATTTTATCTTTTGACTTCCCGCGAGGGGCAGTGCGGTTTCTTCTCGTTCTGGACCGATCCACAGGAAACTCTTCAGGTATTGGAGTTATTTTTAGAGTTACCCTTTTGGGGCGGGGGGGAGGCTCTTTGTCCACGATATTATAATTCCTTGACTCTTATGATACAGTTAAGATGGCCCCATAGTTGTTAAATGATTGTAACATAATCAAGGTAACTGCAGGAAGCGGGATGAACTAAAAACTTCATTGCTTGAAATCTCATACTTCACAAGTTTGGATATAGGGAGGATCCGCACCTCACCATACCATATTAAACAAAATGTTGATAACTTTAGCTCCCAATTTTCATTGTCACTGTGAACAGGAAACTTTACCTATGTAATAATTTCTTGTAAAGGTGATAATGGCGGGGCCGGTTTCATTCGCACGGAACCTTCTTTCGACAGAACTACTGACGAGGCAAATCTTCTGCATCATCATCATCACGATTATCATGATCAGCTGGGTCTATTCAAAGTTCATTCCGATTGCGATACTTACATGTCAGCAAAGATGAATCAAATTTTTGCGTTTTTCAAGAACCTTTTCCGTCAAGACTTCTAGAGAGGCATGTAAGTCATCGTTCATCACTTTCACTAAGAGAATTTATATATTTGATTTCCATTTGATAACCTTTCACCCTCATCACTTTACCTTAAAGTGACCTAGATCTATTCACAAATACACAGAGGCCAATCGTTCATCACTCAGTATTCGCATTTCATTGGCATGTGTACTCTGTAAAATCGTTACCATAGATAGGTACCAACCCACCCATCTCTCCCCCCCCAAAATCAATCATCTAGAATCTTGTGATACTTCACTTAAACTGCGGTCCATCTCACATTACACTCACGTTCATCAATGGACACTATATTCGTTTTCCTAAATGCATTCCATTCAGGACAAGGATTCCACGTTCTCCGGATATCATTCTTATGACTTTCCCTTTTACATTCTGTCCATTTCCATCATTCGAGTTCATCAATAGCCAATACATGCTTTGAATGATCATCCCATTTCACCAAAGGTATTCAGGTTCTACGGATTTCTTAATCACTTGATTAAATTTAACCCCTTCGTACGAAGCGACGTCTTCTCGTAAGGTTATTTTAACTAAATTTAGACGCTTTTGTGCAGACTAAGGTAAAAGGTATTTGGTAGTATAAAGGTCCTTGAGATATTTCGAAAGCCTGACTCCTGAAAATGCTGCGGATTTCCTTAAACAAATCAAATACGTCTAATCGGTAGCCAGAAGCATAGGAGAAAGATGTCACAGTGGTTCTAGAATGGGTTAAGTGTTCATATTCCACAAATGCCAGTCTGCATCTCACGAAAGTAAAATACAAATAAAAAAACTAGAATATAACATGCAACTCTATATAATATAATATATCTATATATTATGATATAGATATATAGATATATATATATAGATATATACAAAAATATTATAGATATAATATACGTGTAATGTTCTATATATCCTAATTTTTTATATATATATATATGTATATATATATACGGTATATATATTATTATTTACTTTCGTTCAGACTGCATTGTGAGAATATGACATAACCATTCAGAACCAGTGACATCTTTCTCATCATATTCTGGCTACTATTAGACGTTTTGATTAGGTTTAAGAAGATTCCTCCAGCGATTTCCAGGCTTCGAAATATCAAGTAACCTTTACTACCAATATCCTTCTTAAGCTGCACAAAAGCGTCTAAATATAGTTAAAATAACCTACGAAAGACGTCGCTGGTACAGAAGGGGTTAAATTAATCAAGTGATAAGAAGATCCGGAGAACCTGAATTGGTTGAATGGGATGATCATTCAAAGCATGTAGTGGCTATTGATGAACTCGAATGTGATGGAAATGGACAAGAATGTAAAAAGTCATAAGAAAATCCGGAGAACGTGAATCCATTGTCTGAATGGGAAGATTAGGAAAACGAATATAGTGTCCATTGATGAACGTGAGTGTAATGGAGATGGAAACGAATTTAAGGAAGGACACAGAGTTAGAATGAGTTGGGGGGGAGAGGGGGGGGGGTACTATTATGGTACGATTTTACAGAAGACACATGCCAATGAATGCGAATAATGAGTGATGACGATTTGCCTCTGTTATTTTAGATATAGGTCATAGGAAAGTGATGAGGGTGAAAGGTTATCAAATGGAAATCAAAATATAAATACTTAGTGAAAGTGATGAACATAATTATGCCTCTCAGAAGTCTTGACGGAAAAGGTTCTGAAACAAGACAATTTGATTATCTGTTGTGAAGGGAAGTACCAATCGGAAGGAACTTTGAATATACACACTGATAATGATAATCGTGATGATGATGATGCAGAAGATTTGCCTCTCAGTAGTCTTCGAAAGAAGGTGCCTGCGAATGAAACAGGCCCGCCATTATCACCTTTACAAGAAATTATACAAGGTAAAGTGTCTGTCAACAGTGACAATGAAATTGGAGCTAAAGTATCAACATTTTATGATGGTGATGCGGATCCTCCCTATATCCAAACTTGTGAAGTATGAGATTGTAAGAATGAAGTGTTTAGTTCATGCCGCTTCTGCAGTTACCTTGATATGTTACAATCATTATACAAATATGGGGCCATCTAGAACTGATCATAAGAGTCAAGGAATTATAATATCGTGGACAAAGAGCCTCCGCAACAAAAGGTAAACTCTAAATAACTCCAATACCTGAAGAGTTTCCTGTGGATCGGTCAGAAAGAGAAGAAACCGCACTGCCTCGCGAAGTCAAAAGATAAAATAAGAAAAAAGGCATGAAGATAGAATACAAGGTAATGAATATGTTAGTCCTAGAACTGGAAACACTGTTCCTGCAAGACATTTTGTAAACCTAGATGCAATGGAGAAACCTGCAGTGAATTAGGCAAAGAATATTCCACTTGTTCACCTTCTTCAGGATATTATGGGGCCAAGAGTTTGCAAAGGAGTACATAGAAATGGTAGCAGTGAACATAAGGACCTTTTGGATATGTATGAGACCATATCAAGGAGAGGAATACAGTACGAAAGACAAAGATGAAGTAAAGGTAACTCGGATACAAATTAGCAGTGGCAACATTCGACTCCAAAAGGTTATTTACTTGGCCAAGACAAATTACTTAATTATTTCACAAGAGGAGACTGGAAAACTATAACTTCACTATTCATGAACTGATATCTAAGGTCGTCACTGTTTACATGGCAAGAAAGACAAGAACAAATAAGGATCTGAAATCGCCACTTGCCTAAGAAAACTACTAGGACAATCAAAACGCTCTAGAGATCGGTGAAATAACGCTGTTTGCAGACGGATGCCCTGGTCAAGGACAAACATTCAATTGTCACAGCTATGCTTTTACAGTCGGTATGTAACTTGGAAAACATAGATATGATTAAGCTACTATATTATGAGCCCTACCATAGACACAACGAGGGAGACTGCATACTGTGCCACTAGCAGTCCCATTGACAATATCGGTGATCTATTAGTGCCTTCCCAACTAATCCCAATTGTCAGACTTACTAGAAGAAAGAACTCTTACTCTGTGCATACACTCTAAAGCCCTGCTGACTTCATAGACTAAAAGACATGGCCAAATGATCTTCGCATCAGGTCAATTCAGGTGAAGTTATTGAGGGATAAGCCTTTACAACGGCACCTCGTATCTACGGGATACGCAGCCGCATACCTTACCCACTGCCCAAAATGTACAAATATTATATTAGATTAGATTAACCTAACTTAACCTAACCTAATCTAACCTAACCCTAATATAATACAATATAATATAATATAACATAACACAAATAACAAAATACAAATATAAAAATGCACTAAACTTCGAGTGGGATCGAACACTGGATATATGGATGCCAGGCCAGAGCTCTACTGACCGAGCTACAGATCGAACTGGCTGTAACGGTTTGAAGGGTATATTTAAACGCGGGAAACGGGGGGAGGGGCCAAGGGATGGCTTACATTTTCGCGCATGCATAGAGGGTAAGGTATGTGGCTGTGTACATCCCCTCCCGTATCTACATTCTACTTTTTCTGAAGAAGGTAGAGAGGGGAGAAGGGGTGCTGGAGAGAGAGGAAGCTGTTGGAGTGGCTTTGTGTGTTATTAGTCTGTATACGTCGTCGAAGTGTCCCACGACTGGGTGCAAGCATGTGAAACATGCTAGGATGTACTACAACACTAAATGTCCCCCTGGGTTGCGATCGAACCCAGGTCAAGCAGATTCACACGTGAGCATGCTCACCACTCGACCGCCGCGGCTCATACTGTCAGTCAGGGTTGATGATCAAGGACATTCTGTTGACTGGACTGTAATGAAGAAGTTACTGGTACAGAATACTGATAGGGATTAGATCTTCAGAACTAGTCATCAGGTGGAGTCCATCAGATCCCTCGCATTAAAACAACGATTGCTGTTTGTACTTTATTGCACATTGCCACCAAAACTGTACTCAAAACCACCAAAGATTGCCAAAGAGAAGTATGATAATTTGCAGGAACTTTGCAAAGGTCCCTTACCAATATCAGAATATGTTGAATGCTTCAATCGCTGAACTTAATTTATTTAGCCATAGCTATTGTAACGAATAATCTATTTTGTGTTCTATAATAACCGAAGTTTAGTTTTATAATTTTCATTATTACAAATTAGTTGTATTGAAGCACTGAAAATATGATTTTGATGCATTCAAAATGCAAATGTTACGTATAAGTGCTTTAATTTATTTGTATTTTAAATTTACAGTATAAGTTGATATCACGTTTGGGTTCTCAGTATTCACTCAAGTGATAGTAATTGCATAACGAGGCTTTTTTCCCCCCTTAAGATTGGAGTGTTACTGATGCCAATAAATGCTAAAATTAATTTATGCATTTATAGTATAAGTTGATATCACGATTTGAATTCTCAGTATTGTCTCAAGCGATATTTATTGCATAACGAGGCTTACTATATTTGTTTCCTTGAGATTAGAGTTATCTGCAATCAATATAAACACATTTATTATGATTTAAATTAATACCGTATTGTCCACAGAGAATGTGGTACAGTCTCACGTCTTTTATGGCGGCTTTCTAGGGAGCCTTGTTAATGGCTGCCTCTGTTAAGGGAGTTATTTTGAGATCGGACCAGAGTACCTAATCCCACGTGTTTCTAGGTCAACCCAAACACGCAGCTCCTCCCAGTTCACAGTCTGGTATTTCTTTACTCAGCACTGATCCAACCAAGTCGGCTCCTGCGCATCACTTCACTAATACTCCCAGTGCTCAGACGCCTTCTTAATTCCTCACTTGATACCCCGTCTCTGAGGTTAACCCCACATATCCATCTCGCCATTCTCTTCTCATGCCATTCCATTCTATTGATGACAACACACACAATGCAAAAGGAGAGAGGCAACACCTTGTTGGGGTATCACTTAAGTTATTTACAATTTCGTATTACTCTCTTTTTTCATGTCCCTGTTACAAGAAACGACCTTCTCGGTACATACTGCCCACGATAAGGTGGCCTTCCCCTTTCAACACATCTTCACTTGTATTTTGTTCAGCTCTCTAGTTCATCGAACTCAGCTAACCTCTAAAACGCCACACTGAATTTTCATCAAGGAACTCTGGTGGCCTCTTAAACTACTGCGCTCTATTGCTTTCAAAGATTGTACGCATTTTGTTTTGGGTATGGGAGTCCTCACAGCACCCCATACTCCCACTAGGTAGTAGCATTGGGCCTTATCTCTCATTGCCATCTTGGAAGAGCAGCTGAAATTTAAAATATGAGTCTGAATCGACGCCCACCTCCGTCGTGGCTCTCCCAACCCGTACGTCTGCCTAAGAAAAATGGGAAATTGAAAGACGTTCTAAGTCCTGGTGGGGTTTTGAGAGTTCTGAGTTAGAAAACAAGGAGATGTCCCACTTAAGCTGCTTGAGTGACACTGAAGAAGAAATGCTGAGTGAGAGTGAGGAGGAAGATGGAGAATGCAATTAATGTTATGGTTTTGTGAGTGCTAGTGACGATGACCATGCAGACGATGACAATGGAGAGCAGTGTAGTGCAGAGTGACGAGAGTGAAAAACATCCTGTGAGAGAGCTGGGAAGTGAGCTACCCTGATTGATAGATACAACTCTGCATTCTTGCACCCCTAGTACTCCCATAAGCCCATCCCTTATCAAGGTAGCTAATTATTTCTATAAAAAGGCTGTCCTGCAAAGTGCGCTGAAGAAAACACAAGAGGAGGAGGCAGCGGATAGGAAACTTGCGAGATAATGAGGAAGAAGTCGGTGAGGACTCATCCGCAGCGTCTTTGGTGTACATGTATCATACACCTAAAAACACAAAGGAGTACAAAGGAGCTCCAAGGAAATCAAGCAACAACATATCTAGTGACCCCTCTAGGCTGCTTGTCCTCCAAAACACTAAGGATCCAGTGTCCAAGCAGCGGCTTAGAATGGGTAAGGGAAAATTGGAAAGGGAACTACTGCCCTGTAGCTAATGCCCATGGCAGGATTAGGATGGTAATAGGGGACAGAGGGGTTCGTAACATAACGCAATTATATGTGATCTTTCGTATATCTGGGAAATTCCGAGAAATGTCTTAGTAATATGCAATAATCCTTAATGAATCTGAGGGGTGAATAAACTATAGTTATTCATTTTGTTACGTATCTTGATCCTCAGGTGGTTAACTTGATGAATCTAGATAGCACAGAGATATATATTAAGGTATCAGTCAGCTGAAGGCAAAACAAAAGTAAAATCTAATAAAATAATTTCCTGTTGTTGCTTCCTATCCTTTTGGATCTTAGGACTTAATATCCTTTATTGACTGATACTCTTTAATTATGAAAAATACTGAAACTAATTAAAGTCATGTAGTATTTATAAAGAATTATTATTTAACCGAAGCTTAGTAGGCTATGGTTATGAACCGAATAAGTATAGCTAAAGAAAGACTATTAATTTTATAAAAAGTCTTGAAAGATAAATATTAAAGTAAGAATATTTCTGTCTCTTACCCTCTTTGAAATGAATAGATAGTTTTCTTCTATGTCCTTTTATTTATATTTAATGTAATTATTCTTGGTTCTTGTCTTACGTTAATAGTATTATATTATTATTATTATCAGGAGTAATATCAAAGTCACATAAAAAGTTAGATATATATTTAATAATTAGTTAAATTTATTTCTTAACCACGTAACATTGAGGTTTGATTATGAGTAAATAAAGTTACAGGATCGTTTCATAGATTCGATTCAGGTCTCACTCAAATAATATGAAAAGCAAAATATAATATTTTGAAGCAAAAGAATTTTCTTCAGCTTAGGAAATCACTAGAAGTAATATTAACACAGCCATGTTAGTCTAAGGCGATATTACTAATACGAGACAATAGCATCACCGTACTAAGCACCATTAAGCACTGTAAGCTTAATTCAAAGAAAATGAAAGAACTCGTAAGTATTAATATAAAACAATAGTATTACTTTCATCATAACCCAATTACTTAAAGAGTTGCTTTAGTCCACAAGTTAGTCAACTAAAATAGTTAAGTACATAATAATAGTGTTAACGTTAATTCCCAATCAAATAGTTAAACACATAATAGTGTTCACGTTAATTCCCAATTAAATAGTTAAGCACGTAATAGTAGCGTTCACGTTAATTCGCAATTAAATAGTTAAACACATAATAGTAGTGTTCACGTTAATTCCCAATTAAATAGTTAAACACATTACACACATTAAACACATCACGTTAATTCCCAATCACATATCTCACTAACCAACATAACATAAGTGTTTACACCGAACACACTTAACACACATTTATATAATCTGACTGACAGTCACAATCCCATTATAATACTTCACCCCGTCTTCCTCCAGCTGCAAGTTCACCTTCCCCAACTCCAAATGAGACTGATTTGAATGCCCACAACTCGGGTCTTATATACCAAACAATGATGGTGTAGGAACGAATCAGGAGGCGGCGGGTGGTGCCGGCGCCAATCATAGCTCCTCGAATCACATAACAGGCGCGAGGTCCATTCACAGCTCCTGGCGTCGATCATACGTCATAGCATCGGTCATCGAGGTGTGAAGGCTAGCATGCTGGTATGGGGGGAGATGGTTTGCCCACTCGCTCGTTCGCTAGTCTGCTTCACCGTTTTGGGTAGTGGGCTCCTTCAACTCTAATTCTAACTCTTAAATTAACATACAGGGCTCCGTATGTCAGACCTCCCCCCTAGAAAAGAGTTTAAGGAGTATAGTACATAATATTAAACATAATACATAAATAGATTCACCACCAGATTGGCAACAGCAAGATTATAATGAAGATATAATAAGGATATCACCCAAAGTAGGCAACGTCTCCAGGTACCACATCAGAACATAGCCGGAACGTAGCTGGAGCGTTATTCGAACTGCAAGGCATCTCACAGCTGAAGGCTTAAAAGCGCACTACAAAAGCATGATATTTACCTCGCTACAAGGGAGAGCTAATTGCCAAAATCCTCTGATTGTTATATACTTACTGCTGCATGAGGCCAACCTGGTAAATGCAATCTTTGATCCGTGGCAGTGGGTAGGTATCGTTCTTTGTGACAGCATTGACTTGCCTATAGTCCCTACAAAACCTATGGCTCCCGTCTGGCTTTGGCACAAGTATGACCGGACTACTCCACTGGCTTAAGGCCCTTGTGATCAGCTAGTTTGAAAAAATTAAGTCAAGCTCGACCTGCAGTATACTCCTGTGTTGTGGCGAGACACGGTAGGGGGATAGTTTAATGGGAGTTGCATCCCCTACGTCGATGTCGTGCACGGCCAAAGAAGTGAGCCCTGGAGTATCACGGAACACATTGGGAGACTGAGATAAAACAGAGATTAGTTGGTTCGCTTGATCAGAGGGAAGATGACATAGTTTAAATGGTAGTTCCCTCAAAGCCACTGAATTATACTGAAAGTTGGATAGGCTACATGACAAGTCAAAGTCTGCATGGATACCTTCAGGCTCTGGAACAGTCTGTTGCGGGTCAGTAAGAGAACTGAAGACTTTGTCCGCACCAGGCTGCTCACAGGTCCTGACATTCACTGCCACAGTAGGAGAATCTGGAGGAGAGGAATCAGGGGACCTATGGTAGGGTTTCAACATATTTATATGGAATACTTGCGTGGGCTTTCTCCTGTCTGGGGTAGTTACTAGATAATCGGTAATGCTCACCCTCCGAATGATCTTATATGGGCCCCTGAACTTGGCAGATAAAGGTTGGCCAAAAACTAGCTCATTAGGGGAAAAACCCAGGGATTCAGTTGGAACCTCACGAGTAGCAAATAAAAGAAAAGGTACCCCCTTATCCCACTCAACTCCGGTCTCTGTACAATACTTACGTAACATTCCCTTTAATGTCTGATGATATCGTTCGAGAACCCCTTGACTCTCTGGGTGGTAGGTGCTAGACTTTACATGCTCGATACCCAACTCCTTCAGGGACTGCTGGAAAATGTTAGAGGTAAAATTAGTTCCTTGATCACTTTGCACCTCATGGGGGAAACCCATTCTGGTGAAAATTTGAGCAGTTCCTTGATTACAGTTGGAGCAGAGGTAGTCCTTAAGGGTATAGCCTCTGGGTAGCGAGTTGCCATGTCCATGATAGTTAATAAATAAATGTTACCTTGGGAAATCTTAGGCAATGGGCCTACAATGTCCACTACCACCCGAGTAAAAGGATTCTCGAAAACGGGCAAGGGCACCAGAGGATGTACAGGCACCTTCTGATTGGGTTTTCCTGTCATCTGGCAAGTGTGACACACTCTACAACACTCCACTACATCTGCACGCATTCCTGGCCAGTAAAAGTGGGATCTGATTCTGTCTAGAGTTTTTCTCACACCTAGGTGTCCTGCCAATGGTATACAATGTGCCATTTCCATGATATCTTTACGACAAGGTTTGGGGACTACTACTTGATGGACGTCCCAAGCCCCGTCATCGATTGGTCTGTGTGGCGGTCTCCATCTTCGCCACAATACTTCTCCTTTGAAGTAGAAACATTCACCACCCTCCTTCTCACATTCCTCTTCACTCACGGACCTGGCAGCTAACTCCTTGCATTCACTATCATCTCTCTGTAGCTCTACCAGGCCGCTAGGACAATTTGGAGGGGTTTCATGGTCATCATTAGGGTCAAGATGAGCCATAAAGGTGTCAGATAAATCCACCTCAGTCACATCATCAGGCACAGTTGGAGCATCATTCACACTCTCATCATCCCTTTCATCAACTCTTACATTCGGTATATTTCTGTCTGAGGGAACTGCTACTCGAGACATTGAACGTTTGTCAGCACACACAGGGAAAACAGTTGGCAACTCCTTGTCGAGCTCACCGGTTAGTGGCTCGTTAACAGGGGAAAGTGACAAAATGGGGTCTGGTCGGACCTTCTCACCTGCTACATCATTCCCCAAAAGGAGTGTTACCCCAGGCACAGGGATATCTTGGGACCTACACAAAGCTATGGTGGCCTCACCCTGTAGTAACTCGCATTCAATTTCGCCTTTTACCAAGTATGCATAAAACTGGCCTCCAGCACCTCTCATTACAACTGGTTCGCCAGGTGGGCACTCAGTGTAAGGATTCACCATGAGGGTGCTAGTAGAACCTGTGTCTCTCAGAATTTTTACCTCATGCATGCAACCATTTAATCTCACGTTGCCAGATGAAATAAAGGGACGGTAACTGTCCTGCACTGATGGTGAAATTATTATTGGTTTAACCCTTGTGGGTTGCACCACACATGCTACTACACCCCTGTCTAGATGGTTTACGTTAGCTGCTAGGTACTCCTTCTGTCGAGAGTCCTGCATTAAAGGAACTTTTGGTGCTAGGTACTCCTTCTGTCGAGAGTCCTGCATCAAAGGAACATTTGGTGCTAGGTACTCCTTCTGTCGGGAGCCCTGCATTAAAGGCACACATGGAATTTGAGATACGGCGGCAACTGTCTGCCCCGATCTCTCAGTTTTTTCCTTGGCCCAGCACTGATAAGCTAGGTGGCCTCTCATGCCACAAAAAGTACATACTTTAGGGGATACGGGAAAGTTCCCTCTTTGAGCATTACTATTAGTTTGGGGCCCACCTCTGTTACCATTGCCCTGAGTCGCATTTTTAGTTGGGGGAACATTTCTATTTTGGCTAGCTGGGGAAGACGTTATAGGCTTGTGACTGGGTCCGTCAGATTTGTGATTGGGATACTTAAAATTAGAACTAGAATTATCGTAGGGCTTCTTCCCACGAAATTTGTTGTTGAGCACGTATGTGTCAGCCATGTCAGCAGCGTCAGCAAGACAATCTACCTTTTTCCCCTTTAAATGATAGGATACAGAAGAATCAATTTTCCATAGGAAATTTTCTAACAGGACCAACTCCTTCAGATCGTTGTAGCTTGTGACTTTCTTACTCTTGACCCAATGATTGAAAGTTTTAGTCATGGTCCTGGCAAATACCTTATGGGTTTCTTCTACTTTCTTCTGGTTTTTACGGAAAGATTGCCTGTAAGCCTCAGGCTGCAATTGATAGGTTTTTAGGATAGCTTCTTTGAGATTGTCATAATCCTGCCTAACTTCTGCTACTTCTGACAAATACGTGGCTCGAGCCTGCCCTGTCAAAACGGTTTGTAACATAAAAGGCCATTGATCTCTTGTCCACTTCATACCTCCAGCAACTTCCTCAAACAAAACAAAGAAATCCTGCACATTATCCTCAGTGAAAGGTGGAATGACACTAGTCATAGTTAATCCCAGAGGGGGAGCAATTTCGGGAGCATTTGTATGGACATTTAGTTGAGCCGTACGATATTGATATTCACATTGTTCGGTCGTTGCACTGGCATTTAGTCTGGCTTGTTCGGTCTTTGCTTCGGCATTTAGTCTGGCTAGTTCTAAGTCAGTGTTTGCTTTTATTCTGGCTAGTTCTAATATTTGATCACCGGTCAAACCAGGTGGCAATTGTTCATCAAGTTGGCTAGGATTACTGGGGATCCCACCAACTGCTCCGTCACCCTCCTTGCCTTCTACAGGGAACAGGTGGGTTTTTATGGTCTGAGCCACCTCTACTTTAGACATGTTTGAGACAGATAATTGGAGATGTGAGGCAAGCACTTTCAGTTCAGATTTTGACAGACAGTCAATATCAGGGGATGTGGGTTCTGATTCTATGAAAACTCGAGCATCTTCTTCATTAATTAGTTGAGGCATGATTAATATTTGGTTTTTAAGTAGTGAAACGTTAATGAAACAGAGTGAAACTGTATGAAACGAATCCTGGCAAGGTCGCCACTCTTCTGGATATTAGGACTTAATATTTATTAGGACTGATACTCTTTAATTATGAAAAATACTGAAACTAATTAAAGTCATGTAGTATTTATAAAGAATTATTATTTAACCGAAGCTTAGTAGGCTATGGTTATGAACCGAATAAGTATAGCTAAAGAAAGACTATTAATTTTATAAAAAGTCTTGAAAGATAAATATTAAAGTAAGAATATTTCTGTCTCTTACCCTCTTTGAAATGAATAGATAGTTTTCTTCTATGTCCTTTTATTTATATTTAATGTAATTATTCTTGGTTCTTGTCTTACGTTAATAGTATTATATTATTATTATCAGGAGTAATATCAAAGTCACATAAAAAGTTAGATATATATTTAATAATTAGTTAAATTTATTTCTTAACCACGTAACATTGAGGTTTGATTATGAGTAAATAAAGTTACAGGATCGTTTCATAGATTCGATTCAGGTCTCACTCAAATAATATGAAAAGCAAAATATAATATTTTGAAGCAAAAGAATTTTCTTCAGCTTAGGAAATCACTAGAAGTAATATTAACACAGCCATGTTAGTCTAAGGCGATATTACTAATACGAGACAATAGCATCACCGTACTAAGCACCATTAAGCACTGTAAGCTTAATTCAAAGAAAATGAAAGAACTCGTAAGTATTAATATAAAACAATAGTATTACTTTCATCATAACCCAATTACTTAAAGAGTTGCTTTAGTCCACAAGTTAGTCAACTAAAATAGTTAAGTACATAATAATAGTGTTAACGTTAATTCCCAATCAAATAGTTAAACACATAATAGTGTTCACGTTAATTCCCAATTAAATAGTTAAGCACGTAATAGTAGCGTTCACGTTAATTCGCAATTAAATAGTTAAACACATAATAGTAGTGTTCACGTTAATTCCCAATTAAATAGTTAAACACATTACACACATTAAACACATCACGTTAATTCCCAATCACATATCTCACTAACCAACATAACATAAGTGTTTACACCGAACACACTTAACACACATTTATATAATCTGACTGACAGTCACAATCCCATTATAATACTTCACCCCGTCTTCCTCCAGCTGCAAGTTCACCTTCCCCAACTCCAAATGAGACTGATTTGAATGCCCACAACTCGGGTCTTATATACCAAACAATGATGGTGTAGGAACGAATCAGGAGGCGGCGGGTGGTGCCGGCGCCAATCATAGCTCCTCGAATCACATAACAGGCGCGAGGTCCATTCACAGCTCCTGGCGTCGATCATACGTCATAGCATCGGTCATCGAGGTGTGAAGGCTAGCATGCTGGTATGGGGGGAGATGGTTTGCCCACTCGCTCGTTCGCTAGTCTGCTTCACCGTTTTGGGTAGTGGGCTCCTTCAACTCTAATTCTAACTCTTAAATTAACATACAGGGCTCCGTATGTCAGAATTTACAAACGCAGTAAGTCGCGGGTTTGAGGCAAAATATTTGCCTTGGCAAAGTTTAAAAGAATCAATGGTGCAGCAATCTATAACGTCTCGGGGAAGCGCATTCCACAAGTTAACAACTCGATTGAAAAAGAAATTCTTAGATTCGTGTGAGTGAAATGATTTACCAATAATTTTGCAACCGTTTCCCTGCGTGTAATTAGATTCGTCGATAGTGAAGTAGTTACTACTGTTCATATTGTCGATGCCATTGATAATATTGAACACTTGAATTTAGTCGCCTCTTAATCTGCACTGGGTTAAAGGATCATTTGGTAACTCTACATTGAACTCGTTCTAGCTTGTCCATATCATTTTTGTAATAAGGGCACAAGGATTGAACGCAGTATTCCAGAAGAGGGCGAACTAAGGAATTGTAAGGAGTTAGGATAACTTCTTTGGATTAATGCTCAAATTACCTGCCTATAAACCCAGTTATTTAGTTTGCTTTCTTAACAACTTCTGAACATTGTTGACTCGGTTTTAGGTTATGCGATATTGTTACTCCCAAATCAGAGTCTCTGTCTACATTCTTAAGCTGGGTGCCACTCATCGAAAATAGTTTGCTTTCTCATTTCGGTTTCCGATATGTAGTACTTTACATTTATACACATTGAAACTCATTTGCCAAATTTGGGCCCAACATGACAGCTTATCTAGATTGTGTTGCATATCGTCAACTTGTTCTTTTGAAAGTTCGTTATTTGCAATTTTTGTATCGTCAGCAAATTTGAGATTGTACAGGTGAGACCCACTTCTATGTCAGTGATGTTAATTAGAAAGATAATTGGTCCTAGTACCGATCCCTGGGGGTACCCCGCTACTTACATTGGTTCATTTGGATGCCTTATTGTTTATGATTACTCTTTGCTTTCTGTTGCTGAGCCAATTTTCTATCCATTTCAACACATCGTCTTGTATTCCATGCGTTTTTCGTTTTAGCAGTAATTCAGGGGCGTCATCTGCTCTCTAAAAGTGGGGGGGACATTCAGAGATAGATATAGGAAAAAGAGGCGAGCGAAGCGAGCGATCAGCTGGGTGGCGCTGTAAGGGGCCCCCCCCCAAGAAAATTTGAGAAAACTTAACAATATTTGGTGCATTTTAAGTCCACATAATTATGAATAAATTATTTATATTAAGGGGAAAATATATGTGTTATTTATCAATATTAACCAGTGCAAGTTTAAACACCTATAGTTCACAGATAGATTTCAAGTCTACTCTGACATCCTCAAATTCTCATTATACTACTTAAATTAGCAAACACTACGATCAGTATTTAACATTAAAAGGATATAAGGATACAAATAAAATAATTATTATATGGCCATGAACTAACTATATACCATATATACCATATACCATATAACTATATACCATAAACTAACCTAGGGTTAGGTCTTTTGATTAGGTTAATGTTATACGGTACATATAATACTGTATATATATATTAGCACCAGGCAGAACATGTAATTTACACTACATAGATGATAGATCAACTGATCAAGGAAATGTTGCAGGAGTCAGGAGATACAGAAAGATCAAGCAGATAATAACAAAATTATAGCCTACAAATAGGCTTAGCTACAATACGTTATGTCGATAATTTCATATCTAGAATTGAAACAACAGTGAGGTTAAATGTTTAAGCTAGAGTAGATAGTTTACCATATAACAATCTTACTATGCAGTCTAGACTTAGCCTAGACTGCCTAGTAAGATTGAGAAGACTGTAGCCTACACCAGATTGAAAGACGAGATCTTTAATTGTACAAGGGTTTAATCATCATATAATGGAGCAAATTAACTCATGAAGGATATTAATGGTGAAGATAGAAAGAAGCCTTTGTCCTGTAGTGGACGAATTTACTAATATGTCCTGACAATAATGACCATAAACTATAATGTGTAGCTACCAAAGTTACCAAACTAAACCGTCGGACCGTACCATTCCAGTCTACCGTGCACGTCTTGCTAGTTTCAAATATTGTTGTAGAAGAACAATGTCTAATAGTGAAGGCATTACCTTAGATCATCATCCAGGAAACCAGAATACCATCCTCAAAGCCTCAAAGGCGGCCAAAGCTTTAAAAGGCCACTAATGTTGGCTTTTGCCAACCTACATACTACAGAACTTCCGTCTTCATGTATACACTAAACAGTGGGATACGTCACACAATATTTACGTAAGAAATTTAGCTGACAACGAGCCTAACAAATTACTACATCAATAACATCATAACATATTATATTTCTATGTGTTTAGTATATATTCTATCTTATTAAACATTTCAGTGACTTCTATCTAGTTTCTAGTCTATAAAACTTGGGGGGGACAATCGATATGTTGTCCCCCCCTGAATGAAAAGTGGGGGGGATATGTCCCCCCCCGCCCCCCCCCGCAGATGACGCCCATGAGCAGTATACGTTTGTGAGGAACATTGTCAAAGGCCTTTTGACAATCACGGTATATAATATCTACAGCTCTACTCTCATCATAGAGGTTGAGGATATCGTGGAAAAAGTTAAAGAGAAGCAGGAACATTTGTTTCGAAAGCAGTGTTGAGTATCTTTAACCCTTCTTTAGCGGCCTATGCGGTTTATTTATATGTACCGCCCAGCGGGGTGTTTTTAGCCAAAATAGGGCTGTTTACGTGATCATTTTCATGCCTAAATAAGACCCAGAACGTAAAACAAGTATCTATCCCTGAAAGGGCATAAACAGAGCTTTCGAATGACACCATAACGATCCTTTTATGATGGCTAGTTTTCTTGCAATAACCGTGCAACGCGAGTGCAAAAAGCAGGTAATTAGCCACTTTCCCGATACCCGTTATAGCGAGTGAGAGAGGGAGGAGGGAGCTGAGATTCGTGTCAGTAGGTTCGCCGCGGTGGTCTGGAGCAGTCATACGCTCGCTAGTCTCCTGCCACCACTTGTCTCTCTCTCTCAGCAACATTACGTGCTGAAATTGCCACTCGACCTATGTCGAGCGCCGCCACATAGTCCAGCTTTATTAAAAACGACTTATGTGGTGAGCCGCTTTTTAAGGGTTAATCATGTTATTTTTCTCTAAGTGATTTAATAGTCTGTCTCTTATGAATGTTTCTATTATTTTACATACAACTGAGGTTAAGCTAATTGGACGATAGTTGAAGGGTAAGGATTTGCTGCCTTTTTTTAATATCGGTGTTACGTTGGCGAGCTTCCACTGATCAGGCATAGTTCCAGACTGCAAAGATTTATTGAATAGCAATGTCAGTGGTTGGGAGATCTCATCCTTAGCTTCCTTTAGAGCTCGGGGTGAGATTGTATCAGGTCCAGGCGACTTATTTACCTTGAGTTTATCTAAACATTTCAATACTTATCTTTCTGTAATAGCGATATTGCTTAGAATATCAGAATTATCAATCTGAATAGGCGATGCTGTAGGGATATTATTAAGGTTTCTGTTGTAAAAACTGATGCAAAGAAGGTATTGAGAGTGTTACTCATGTTTGCTTCATCTTTGGTGTAATCTCCTTTCTCATCTACTAACAGTCCAATCGTTGAAGTCACTACTTCTTCCATATGTAACTATTAAATTCTTTAGGGTTTGTTTTAATTTGATTTGCAACATGTAATTATAGCATGTCCTTACTCTGTTTGATTAACTTTTTGGCTTTGCGTCATAGATCTAGATATCTCACTTTATTTTCATGGTTATCAGAGATTTTTAATCTATCATGAGCATTCTTTTTAGGAAGCAGACAATCCGCAATGTCTTTATTCCACCACTTAGGCCTATTAATATGTACTGATCTTCGTGTTTTTAATTGTATACACTCATGTACTGCATTCAAGTAAGGAGAGGTGAAAAATCTCTGTGATTGGTTTAGATCATCATTGTTAATCATAGAATTCCAGTCGATTTGCTTAAGTATTGCTATAAGTTTACGGAAGTTTGCTCTCTTGAAATTTGGGACCTTCTCTTTGCTGGTGTTGAGGTTGTTGCTATTGAATTTTATATGAAAAGTGATCGTACGATGGTCACTATTACCGAATTCATCACCAACATTCAAAGGATCTATTTGTTCTTCTTTTGATGCAAGTATAATATCAAGAACGTTATTACCACGGGTCGGCGATCAAACAAATCGATAGAGCGAACTCTCTCGCATACAAGTCTTGGCCGGATTGTTAAGTAAGAATATCGGTCTACTTGATCACAGGTAAACTAAAGTCGCCAAAAATTACAGTATCTTGTGAGTTACTTACATCTGCAATTTGTTAGTAAATTTCTCGGTCAGTTTGCACTGATAGAGCTGGAGGTCTGTATATTAACACTCTCCGTCTAATATGACGCTAGAGCGTCATATGGCGGTTATGCCAAAATACTCATATGACGCTAGAGCGTCATATGAACTTATCTTAATATCTCTCTAATAAGTTATATGACGCTCTAGCGTCATATTGAGCTCAGTAAGTTAGGTAAGTTAGATCAAAATATGTCGAATGGTGGCAATCCCAAGTTCCTCCGACATCTAACAGTCCCTCAGTGAGATTTTGACAGTTGTGGGGATAGTACCGTGTCGTCCGCCTCCTCGTCAGTAAGTTAACTATTTTGTCTGGGGGGGTTAATGCAAGTATTGTATTATTTTTGTACCTGTATTAGTATTTATTAGCACAAAGGATGTCGACGTTCACAATTTGGGGTATTGACAAGAGGATCGGGTAAAGACTTTCTTTGATAACAAATTAATCGCCACCTCCATTTCTATTTATTTAGCTTTTTTCAAACATTACATAACCGGGAAGTGAATACTCTGCTAAAAAGTATCAGTCGTCTGTATTGAGGCATAATTCTGTTATGTCAATTATGCCATAATTTTCTGCAGACACTAGTTCCTCTAAATCTGAAAATTTATTGTGCATGCTACGAGCATTAGCATAGAAAACCTTTTAAGTTGTTGTTTTAGAACTCACGGAATGCTCTTTAACCATTTTTTTTGGTTCTGGTCAGATTTACATTTATGTTCATAGCGCTCGTCAGTCCTCGGTCCTCATCCCTGGCATTCCTCGGTTGACTCTGTTTCTCTTCCAAAAATCCTTTACTGCGTCGTTTAGCAAGCGGCCAAACCTTGCTGCTCCCACCTGGTTCAGATGTACTCGATCCATCCTTCAATAACAGATGATCTTTGTAGTAGAAGGCATCCCAGGTATTGACAAATCTGATGTCCTCCTCCTTGCACAGGTTAGCAAGCCAACGATTAATGCTAGTGGGTATGTTGAAGAACTGGCTCTCAACTCGGATCATTGGGACAATTCCTGATATTAAGATTATGCACGACTTTTCCTTATAAGACTTTATCAGTTTCCAGTACTTGAGCATAAGGTTTTCTTATCGGGTCTGCTGCATGTCATTGGATCCAACGTGGATGACGTACACTGTGGTTGGCGGGGCTAGTCTGGACACTTCGTAGATTGCACCAACAACGTCGTCCACACCACCACCCGGGATACAGAAGCGCTTCCTGGTCCCAGGTGCCCTGGCGCAGAACTCTGTGAGTTGTCCATGAGCCATTGAGTCTCCAACCAGCCAAATTTCTTCTGTTTCCTCTTCGTCGTCTGAGTCCTCTAAAATCTTGAAATGGCTGTGGCACTTGGTGATGGGGGGAAGGCCAAGTTGCTAGTTGATTCCTCCTGAGCCGAGTTGTTATTCGATTCTTCAGCAACCAGTGGTTCCACTGGAGTCGGTACTGCAGGTGCCGGGTTGTTGGAAGTTGGCGTCAAAGTGCTGATTTCGGCAGTTGTTGACACTCCTACGTTAAGTGCTATAAATTCGTGGAGAGATTCAACCTTCATGGTGAGGGTGTTGATCTTGTTGTGAGCTTCCTCCAGTTTTGCTGACAAATCTTCATGGAGCTGGCAGAATCGGCAGATCGGCAGTGATTGCGACACATACAAAGTGCTACCTAATAAAGAACAACATATTAGTAAGGGAAACTGACGCATAATAATGTATGACCAGTAATAATGAAATATATTATCAAATACTGGTAAGTGGAAGTGACACCTAAAAAGTATTACCTAACAAATATTAAAATATTAGTAAGTGAAAGTGACACATATATATAACTAGTAATTATAACATGATAATTAATACATACTAGTAAGTGGAATTGATGCCTCTAAAACTGTGTACAGTACACCCCTAAAATCATCTACTTTATACCCATAATGAATGTGAAAATGACACAAATATCACTGAGTAATAAGTGAAAGTGACACTATAATGTCACAATAAATATGACATTATCACCATAAAAAACATAATATCGCAACTTGGACAAATTGCCATTGATGCCACGAGTGAATAAATCCGTACTAGCCTGGGTCGCGGCGAAGTTTATGAATGCGGCTTTAATCTCTCGCTCAAACACCCCATCTTCACAATCTCTCAAGACAACAACCAGGCAACGTCTACTTAATGCCAGGATCAAAACTACTCTAAGTACTCTATTTCCCATTGAGCTGACATTTCTATCTATTACCATTGCTTATTTATTAACATTTTCCCTGCAGGGGTTTTGGCCCTAGTTGAGCTTCATTCCCTGCAAAATTTCATGCATAAACAAGAGACAGAATGTAATACAATGCTATATCCATAAAAATACAGTAATTAAACTTTCCAATGACACCTGAATCAACTATGTACGACGTCTGCTTATCTTTCTACAGTCATGCAATGTTTGGCCAAATTCGCTAGAAATGAGCGGTTTTGATCTGTTTTCGCTATGTGTAATGATGCAGTAAGGAAGCAGGCAGCTGTAAGTTACGTTGGTGCCAGCCCAGACTTAGTAGGCGACGGACTAAGGGCTCCTATGCTGTCTGCAAACGCTTGCCGAGCGTCACTCCCAGGATACGGATGTTGGTGCCCGTCTGGTGACGGGACCCGTCAGGAAGGGGTTATACAGCGTAAGAGACCAGCTGAAGCGGATGGGTGAATCAAAAAGGTAACCAAATCTCATTTGCTGTTCTTGCCCATTAACTCGTAAACTGTGAAGCTATGGTACTTCAAACCCTTCCGCCAAGCGAAGGTATTTGGTAATATTCTGACGAAAATCGTCCTAGTACCATATTATATAATTGTTACTTATCCATATGCGCCTACTTTGCTTTTAACTCTTTCCCGCTTTTATGACGCAGAGGTTGCCAGATTAACAATAAGAAATAGATTTCTCTCACTCTTATAATTACGTCTCCAAATTTAGTTTTCTGCCCACAGCTAACTCCAAGAGAACTACAGAGGTTGAAGTAACTAAACTAAAGGTTTCTAAATACTCCTGATGGTAACAAAGGCTTTAAAGTATCCCTAATAGGCTCAAAATTGCGTCAAAAGCGTGAAAGGGTTAATATGAACATATGAACATTTAAGAACAATAAAACAAGTGGGAATAGCAGTTGGGGAGTGAACAAAAAATTATAATTGCCACTTGGTCGTATCATGAGGCGAGAGCTGGGGCGACATATATGCTCCCTCTCCGACCTGTAGAGCGACACCTAGTCCTGCACTAGACGTCTCTCTGTTGCAAGGATATCTAGCTGCCTCGCCCGTGTTAAAGAGACCGCATGAGGGAAATTCGCACCAAAAATTGAGGAGAGGGGAAAAGGGGAGGGGGGGGGGGACACATATGTAGGAGTGGTAGAAATAATGGAGGGGAATTATTGCACCTAATCACAAATTGCTTTGTTTTGAGTGCTACTGGGGTGTTTTAACCCCTTCAGCACCATGACGTAGTTTTCATCTTATTCGGGCTACCATTAAGGGCTTTTCTTTAGCTTATTATCTACATATGCATCTCAAATGGGTAAATACGACTTCTGAATAACATAGGTCCTTCTTAACCCATTGCCTGCAGGAGACGTTCCGGAACGCCATGGCAATTTACAGGAATTTACAGGCTTTTAAAGCCTCTTAAAGCCTGAAAACTCGAGTGCGAGGGAGCTGGAGCGCAACAGGCCACATGCCCATACTCCAGCCAGCTGGCCGAGGCACTGAGGACTCTGAGTCATGCTCTCGCGAGATATACAGCGCTGCCAAAGGCAAATGTAGTGCGACATTAGCGATAATTGCTAATTTTAGCGAATGTCTATGGTAGCGCTGCTGATGAAGCTCGCGAGCTACGAAGCCTGTTTTGGTGTAATTTTGAAGCTATTTTCTTCTAGTTTTCAGCTGAATACATTGAATTTCATTCAGACACTTGGCTATTCAATCAGGAGTGCCTGAATGAGCCATAATATGGCGGAAATATGCCCGCAGCCAAAGTGTTAAACTGCATAAAGTCAACTAATCTTAGCCAGAATCAAAGGTAAAAAGACGCCATGGTGCTGAAGGGGTTAATGTTTTTGTTTAAGCTCTGGATCTATTGAGGACGGTCGCCCTTTATGAAATAACAAAATATCCCATTTTATCAGGCTCGTCTTCATGTTTCCAATAATTTTCAATCCTTCAAGCAACTTGTGTTCAGGAATGTAACTCATATATACTATTTTCTCGGGAATGCTGTAAGCTACAGGCTAATAATGCCATTTCTTTCATTTTTACTTTTTATTTCATACCACCTCCTTATTTTCTTCATGAGGCAGGGGCAATATCTACTCCTGTTATCAAAATAAACATCAGTTTCAAAACAACTCTGCAATGCTCTACCGATGTTTTTTCTGGAAATTTAAAAAACATTCAACATTTCCTTGCTGCTGTTCTGGCTATATAATTCAGTGTACTCGTATTAGTATGATAGAATCATCGATCGAGAGAGAGAGAGAGAATTTCACTCGGTATTGACGGTGCAGTGCGATGATTTTCCCAATCCACTTTATATTTAATACTGTAATAACATTGGCACAGCACCGAGCACCGCCTGGCCAATTTGATATACTGGTGCAGTGGATTAGCCGCCGCTATATTTGTAGCTAGCCTGTTCCCTGGTGATTAAATGTTGGCTTTCACTAACTTATCTTAAAAGCAACCTCTTTAATTCCGTACATTTGTAATTTCTTCAGTAATATTTTATCATTAACCCTTTAGAGGGCACTCATAGAAATAACAATGATATAAAAAATCCTCTTACTATGTTAAAACACAAGTGTTTCTAAGACATTTTTACTCTTGTGCATTTTTCTTATTTATCATTTGGAATACGGGAATCAATTGGGAATGAAGTGGCCTGTGCAGGCTATCTGCCCGCAACGCCGGTAACCATAGATGTCCTTTCCGGGCTACTTTGCCCGTTACAGGGTAGTTTTGCTCCCTATTTTTATACAGTGTTTACATATTATTTTATGCATTTTTAAGACTTGTAATTTGCATAAATATATAATATAACCTAGCTTATGACTTTAACTTACAAACTAGAGGTTAATCAAATAAATTGGATTTTTTTTTATATTCATTTAATTATAGAAAAATACATAATTAGATATCAAAATATTACTTATATATATAATAAAATATTTATACTCTACTTACATATATAGCTGAACTCTCAAGGGGTGTGGAAGGATAAGAAGCAGTTCCTTGTGTCCGAGAGGCAGAGGGCAACCTGGCAAACCGTGCAAAGCCAACGTGACCGATGGATGTCACCCTTCTTAGAGCAGTGCTTGCACGTTTGCCTGTTGGTGACGAATATGGGCAGGTGGGGCATGGAATTGTTGAGCCTTTTGTCGAGAGATGGTAGTGAAGCTCGCTGGCCTCGCTTGGCTAATGGCAGAGTCTCACTGTCCATTGACTGCCTGGTAACCCTGGACGCCATGGACTTTTGGCACCTACCAAACCTGGATATATCAAGCCTGAATAGCTTGAGGGGCATTGGCTTTTCCTTCAACGCCGTGCAGTCCCTCTTGTAGAGTATCCAGGCGTTGCAGATGCAGAGATCCAGGGCGTAGCCAAACAGCCGGATGTACCACCTTCGGGCCCTCATAGGTGTCTTGTAGTGGTGGGTTAGCATGTCCGACTTGTCTATCCCGCCCATCTTACTGTTATACTCCTTTATGACCTTGGGACAGGGAACTTCCATCTTCTTCTTGGCCTTCCTGTCATACCTCAGGACCATGTCAAGCGGCTCTACACCCTCGTCAGTAGACAGGATCGTCACTATCTTGTTATCCTTCCACCGAAGGGCTAGGATTCCCTCCGTGGAACAGAAGTCAGTGGTCCCTCTTGGAGTGCTGGACTTTTCCATGTCCTTAACAAAGGTGAGAGGAGGTTTGCCAATCCTGTTGACCCTTGCCGTTCCGACGTACCTGCAGCCATAGTGATCCCTCAGGTACTCTACTAAGGCAATGCTGGTAAAGAAGTTGTCAGCATAGATGGCAGATTGCTCCGGGCTCTTGAGGGTCTTTACAAGGACAATGACAGTCTTGGAGCTCATCAGCAAACCGGATTCCTCCTCTGATAGCGCAGTGGGGTGGCAAGGGAAGGTTGGCTCTCCCTGATACATAAGTATATCATGGATAAAGCCATCAATGCTGCCCCTGCAGAAGAGTTTAAACCCCCACTTGTCCGGCTTGTTTTGGATGTACTGCCGCAGGTTGCCCGCTCGTGTGCCCTTGTATGCCACCATGACCTCGTTCACTGATTGTGTCGGAGTGTCGCTGACTTTCAGGAACTGTGCTGTGATGGCATTGAAGATGGGACGTATTTTGTAGAAGAGGTCATTGGAGGCTCGGGCATGCTCATTGTTGTTGAAGTGGAGTAATGAGCGGATGAGGTGGAAACGCTTGGACGACATCACCTCGGCAACCTGCGGGACCCTGGTCATCACTCCTCAATAATCCTCTATGGCAGACAGGCTGCAGATACCCATGTAGAGGACTACCCCAATGAACATCAGGAGTTCATGCCTGTCGATGGTGAATGTGGTGTTCACGTCCCTCTGGCGGGCATAGAGGTTTGTCTGGTAGACAATATCGTCTACCAGATTCATGGGGAACATGTCCTGGAAGTATTCATAGGGTGAGCGAAGGCAGTCAGGTGCAGGGTGCTGGAATTTAGGGAGAGGCGGGTAACTGATGTCTTCCTTTTTCCAAACCCTTTGTGGAGCTTCCTTCTTGGACCTCTTCCTAGCTGGCTGCTGAGCAGCCTCCTCCTCCTCCTCCTCGTCGGATCCATGTTCTTCAGGGAGCTCCTCGGGACGCACTGGTGCAACATTACCTGGAAAAGAAGGGCTAGGTAAGTACTAAATACAGGTAAGGTAAGTATAAGGACAGGTAAGGTAAGTATAAGGACATATGAGGTAAGTCAAAGGTAAGTAAAAGTAAGAAAAATAGGTTTATGGTAAGTTGTGCTGGCCCTTTAAATTTGTTGTCATAAAATTAAAGGGACTATGATGACATGTTGTGGTGGACAAGGTCATTTAATTAAAGGGACTGTTTAAAAGGGCAAATAGGCATTTACATTGTCCCTACTGCTTGGCATTTAAAATACAATTAATTTAATAAAAGGTACTGTTGTAAAAGGGCCGATGGTATGTTTTGATGGACATTTAAAACATTAAATGTCCACCATAACATCCTGAAATTTAAATGCCATTCAGTAAGTATACAAAACATCTTTTGTACTAACCACGTGGCTGGGAAAACTGTTCCTCGTCGTCATCTGTGGCCGCGGCGTAGTCAGGGTCCCGCACATCATCGTCCTGGATATCGTCTTCCTCCTCCTCGACCTCCATGTCACTATTAGCACCCGACTGCGGCACTAGCCATCGCTGCCTCCTAGCCCGCTGGGGGTAGAACCGGTTGGTTGCATGCTGGAACAACAGAAATAAGAATTAGGCTCAATAATATAAATAACCGTCATCACTATCACCATCATTATCACTATCATTATCAAAATAACTGTGAATGTGATTTATTGCCTCGTGAGGCACATCAAATCATTATATGAATCATTATATCACCATTACAATGATCAAACATATCACAATGACCATATTTCACCATGCATAATCACTATCAATATCACTATCATTGTGAAAAATGCAGTTAGGTGGTGAATAAAGTACTAAAACACCATAAAAGATACATATTAATCATAGACTTTACATAATATATATCAATACTATCACAATAGGTCATTATCACCATCATTACTATCACCATCATTTTCGAGAACATTCTTACCCCATGCGGTCGAGGTGGCCCGCGCGGACCATCTATGGTTGGTGGCGGAACTGGCAATAATCCCGCGCGGGACACACACAACATGGTGGAATCACTATCGTCACTTTCTTATCATGCTACACTAATTTGACATATATCACCTTACACAGCATTTATATATGTATGTTATGTTAGAGTATCATCAACTTACCGGCATTGGTTCGGTAGTGGGGGAGTCAGATGTGGGAGTGACTCGACGTGAATGTTGCTGTTATGGAGGCTCGGCGTGGACTGACGCTCTTCTCCCTTCACCACCGCGTCGCTTTCGTGAGTAGAGAGTTCTGATTGGCTGAGAATCGAGACGAGGCCTGTTGCTATTGGCTGGAGTCAACCCACGCCAACTACGTCATCAAATACGTCATCGACAGCCACGTGAGATGACGCGTTTAAGTATCCCACGCGGGCCACTTGCCCGCTAAAGGGTAAGCTTTATAAAAGTCCTAATATAAACCTAAGACTAAATTACCATTAATTAAAGTATTTGCTATATATATCTTGTATTTTTTTCTTCGGAACATCAGTCACCCACAAATATAATTTATGAACACGTGATCTTCCCGCGATTCATAGTCAGAACACCACATATAGAATGTAACGCTCTATCCATTACAACCAGCAGTTTTAGGTGAAATAGTAATTAACATTAATGTTTTGACAACTATACAGCTGACCTTTTCAATCAGCCAATGGCAGTTTGTGTTTTATCAACTCTACGAAGCAGAGTGGTATCGCGCACACAGATCCCACCCGTATACTGTGCACCACAAGTCAGCTTGTCTGTTGTCGTCGTCGTCGTCGTCCGTCTGTCTGTTCGGAAACTCCTCCTAGACCGTTCAATGGATTTTCACCAAATTTCACAGGTATATTCATTTGGTCAATGCAATGGTCAGTCAAAAATAAATTTTCCATTTAACTTAAAGGTTAAGGTCAAAGGTCAAGGTTAAAAATAAGGTCAATATCTCATATTTTTTAGTTTTTATTCAAATGTCTTCATTTTCACTATACAAGTCACTGGTAACCTTAATATCGTATTGACATTTTCTTTAGGTAAATATTATAAAGGGTAAGGTCAAAAGTCAAGTTCAAAGGTCAAAATATGTTTTTCACTAATATTTCTTATACTAACTGTTAGATTCTCACTAGGTTTACCATGTATATTCGGAATACCTAGGCCAAGGTCATACACAAACTTTACAATTCCAAATGAAAGGTCAAGATCACAGGGCAAGGTCAAATAAAAGGTCAATATGCTATTTTCTCTACTTTTCATGCAAACTTCACAATATTTGGTGAGATAGTTGCACTTTAAATACAAAAATGAAAATAATACATTTGGACACATATATAAAAAAGGTCAAGATAAAGGTCAAAGGTCAAGGTCAAATATTCTATTAATATATATGAAACTAACTGATGGGTTTTAATGAAATTAGGCATGCCTATTTGATTTTCCAGGGCAATGTCAATGAAAACAAATAAATACTCTAAACTCCCTCCGACATATTATGTTCCAATAAGTCCAAGGAGGCGCTTGACAAGTATTTTGGGTCTTGAATTTGGCTCATGAGTGTTGTCGAAGCCTTACATTTTTCGCGATTTCCATCCACCAGAATGCTGTTTATTGTGATGTATCATATATCAATGGAAAGAGGAATATTTATAGTACATGATAAAATAAAAAAAATGTAAATAAATCGAGTATGAAAGTGTAAATGAGTCCGGAATACAATTATTTCCCATTGCAATTTGCCTTCACACCGTCCTAGCTCTAAATTGTGAGTGATGACCATATATTTTGTTTTGCTCAAATAATAGTATTTTTTCTCCTCTTTCCAAATCTGAAAACAGAAATTGTTTATCGTAATAGTTCTCAAGCAGTGACCGAAAAAAAATTATATATGATTTTGATTTATATGGTTTATAAACATTTTCAATTTATTTCGTTGCTACGAAGTGTTATGGTTTTAAAATTTAGGCTGTCATGAATACGGCAAATAATGCTGATAAGTATAAAACAAACTAGAAGTTCCTAGGACAAATACTTTTTGCGCTATGAATATTTGAAATGAAGAGCCAAAATGCGAATATTTACGCTTCACCCATCTCTGTTCCCGCGATGCTAGCCGGGTTCCGAGCTGTTCCCCACCTCGTGGTTGCGTTATTTGCTCGGATACGTATATAACTGTATATATCACCGGAATCGGAAAATTGTGCTCTTTCCAATGGTGAAAACAAAAATAATATAGAGTAATTGGTTCGTGAGCTATGCGCAATTGTTTCCATGCATTGTTATTGTTATGAAAATATATGAGAATGTTTATACAGTTGTATATCTTTGCCACAATATACACCCTTTCCAACGAGAAGGAAAATGGCTCCTGGGTTGACACTGAAAAAACAAAATAAGAAAGCCAGGTAACATTCAGGTAATAAATTCAGAAATAATTATATTGTACACGTAAATAAAATAAAGTAATGTATATATATATATATATATATATATATATATATACAGTATATATATAATAACAGTAGACAGTATATATATATATATATATATATATATATATATATATATATATATATATATATATATATATAAATTATATATATACAAGGTGTCAAACAAAATATAAAGAATGGTAAATGGTAATGGTAATGTATGTGTGTGGATATATTTATATATATATTATATATAGCATATATATATATATATATATATATATATATATATATATATATATATATATATGGTGTCAAACCAGAGAAATATGTGCAAATTTCCAAGCCACCCAAAGAGGTACTGCACTGGACTCGTTATTTTTTTAGAGTGGTTTCCACAGGAGGCCTATATCCACTGTAGTGCAAAATGTAGTAGAAATTGATTTTTTTTGTTTTTATGATGATGATGATGATGATGATGGTGATGATGATGGGTGAATGAAGGTGGGCCCCGAACCTCGGAAGTGATGATTGAATGAATGAATGAATTATATATGGGAGGAGGGGGGTATAATGGGGGAAGAGGGGGAGGGTGTATAATGGGGGAGGGAGGGGGCATAACTTAGATAAATACATAAATACGAATTATATATATATATATATATATATATATATATATATATATATATATTATATCAATCTACGATTAGAAAAATAAAATAAAATACAAATAAAAAATAACCCTCCCCCACCCCCCCAATTTTTTTTTTTTATATATAATATATATATATATATATATATATATATATATATATGGGGGAGGGGGGGGGGGGTAGGGAAGGGGGGAGGGAGGTAAAATGGGGGAGGGAGGGGGTATGGGGGGGGGGAGGGGAGGGGGAGAGGGCATAACATAGATAAATACATAAACACAAATTATTTTATATATATATATATATATATATATATATATATATATAATATATTATATCAATCTACAATTAGAAAAATAAAATAAAAATAAAAAATAACCCTCCCCCACCCAAAAAAAAATTAATAAAAAAAAAATTAATATATATATATCTATATATAATATCTATATATATATATATATATATCTATCTATCTATCTATTGCCTGACGCCGTGATCCCCGAAGGGGTGGCCACGAACGAACCGCCCCCATGCACCTCTGTCCCCAGTCAGTCGACGACCCTCCCCCCAACCAGCACCGCCTTCGTTCATGTACTTCCTCACTCCATCCTTCCACCTCATATTCGGTCTACCTCTCCCCCTCTGTCCCTCCACCTCGCTCTCGTACACCCTCTTAGTCATTCTCGCTTTCCATACGTTCCATATGGCCGAACCATCTCAAGTTGTTCCTTTTCACACTTTCCAGCACATCTACCTCCACACCACACCTCCTTCTTACTTCCTCATTAGTCTGTCTATCCCTCCATGTAACTCTGCACGCACTCCTTAAGTAATTCATTTCCACTGCTCTCACTCTTGGTCTGAGTCTCTCAACCAACGTCCATGCTTCGCTTCCGTAAGTCAGTGTCGGGATTACCACACTGTCATGCAAGGACTTCTTCACTTCCATACTGACCACCCTATTTCTTGTTACTGCTTTTAGCGTTCCTACAACCCTCTTCCCCTGTTGTACCCTCTCCCGCACCTCTTCATCCATAGTCCCATCTTTACTCAACACACTGCCCAGATACTTAAAAGAGTTGACGATCTCCATAGCCTGACCGTTCAGCTTCACCTCACACTCTGTGACTTCACCCCTTTCGAAGACCATAACCTTGCTCTTCCCCGTATTTACCTTCAAATTCCGTTTTTCGCACACTGTTCCAAACTCATTTACCAGACCCTGCAACTCCATTCATTATCACTCATCAGAACTGTATCATCCGCAAACAGCAGTATAGGTAGCTTCCACTCAATTCCCTCCCTTTTCAGCGATACACCAACATCACTGCTCTTGATATTTCTTTCATAACTCCATCCATATATACAGTAAACAACCACGGGGACATCACACACCCCTGTTTCAAACCAACATTCAGGTCAAAGAACTCGCTCTGCTCACTCTCCACACGTACTGCCGCCTTTGCACCCTCATACATGCTCTTCACTGCTTTCAGCAACTTGCCCTCTACTCCGTATATTCTAAGTACTTTCCACAAACCTTCTCTATCCACTCTGTCATAGGCCTTCTCCATGTCCATAAAGGCAACATACACCTTTTGTTTCTTCTCCAGATACTTCTCCACAACACAATTCAGGGTAAAAATCTGATCTACACATCCTCTTCCCTTCCTAAAACCTCCCTGCTCGTCGCCTATCCATTTCTCCGTTCTCACTCTCACTCTCTCAATCACTACCCTACTGTATACCTTCCCTACTACGCTTAGAAGACATATTCCTCGGTGGTTACCACACACTCCTCTTTCCCCTTTGCCCTTATATAGGGGGACTATTATGCCAGTCTTCCAGTCATCGGGTGCACTCCCCTTCTCCCATGCTAGTTTGCACATTTTCCATACCCATTCTATCACTATCTCACCACCATACCTCAACATTTCCCCACACACTCCATCTGTTCCTGGTGCTTTCCCCAACTTCACTCTTTTCATGGCTTCCCACACTTCTGACCTCCTGATCCCCACCTCCTCCTCCACTACTTCTCTTCTTCTCCCTCCCATACCATTTCCAGCTATGTTTGCTGGCTCTTCATTCCTTTCATTTAGCAACTCATTGAAGTACTCCCTCCATCTTTCGACTCTCTCTTGCTTCTCGGCTAGCATTCTCCCATTCTTATCTTTCACACCCTTACTGTTTCCCTTGCTACCTTCCCTAACTTTCTTGACTTCTTTCCAGAACAGTTTCTTACTCTCCCTCCATTTTACACTCAGATTCCTTCCAAATTCCTCATCTACTCTTCTCTTACTTTCCTTCACTACTCTCTTCACCACCCTCTTACTCTCCACGTACCTCGCTCGTTTCTGTCTCTCGGAATCTTCATTCCCTCTACTACCCAACCACTCTCTATATGCTTTCTTCTTTTCTTCCACAGCTATTCTTACCTCTTCTGTCCACCATGCTGTACCTTTCACTCCCCTCCCTCTTCTCCTCACTCCACACACCTCCTCACATGCTGCACAGATCTCATCCTTAAACACCTTGCTCATCTCCTCCACTTCCTCCATAACTTCCAGGTCGAACCCACCTAGTCGTCTTTCCACTGCTCTCCTGTACTCCTCCCTGATTTCCTCCTCCTGCAACCTCTCCACCCTCCTCACCATTCCACCCACCATTGTAGATTGATATAATATATATATATATATATACATATATAATATATATACTATATAATATAGATATATATATATATAGAGAGGGGCATAACATAGATAAATACATAAACACAAATTATATTATATATATATATATATATATATATATATATATATATATATATATATTATATCAATCTACAATTAGAAAAATAAAATAAAAATAAAAAATAACCCTCCCCCACCCAAAAAAAAAAATAAATAAAAACAAAATATATATATATATATATATATATATATATATATATGGGTGGAGGGGGGGGGAGGGGAGGGGAGGGAGGAGGTATAATGGGGGGGGAGGAAGGGGAGGGGGAGGGGGAGGAGAGGGGGAGGTATAATGGGGGGGGGAGGGAGGGGGGGGGGGCATAACATAGATAAATACATAAACACAAATTATATTATATATATATATATATATATATATATATTATCAATCTACAATTAGAAAAACAAAATAAAAATGAAAAATAACCCTCCCCACCCAAAAAAAATAAAAAAAAAAAAAATTATATATATATATATATATATATGGGGGGAGGGGGGGGGGAGGGGAGGGGGGAGGGAGGTATAATGGGGGGGGAGGGAGGGGGAGGGGAGGGGGAGGGGGGGGGAGGGGGGGGAGGAGGCATAAACATAGATAAATTACATAAACACGAATTATATTCTATATATAGATTATAGATTATATATAATATATATATAATAATTATATATATAATATATATATATATATATATATATATATATATATATATATTATATCAATCTACAATTAGAAAAATAAAATAAAAATAAAAATAACCCTCCCCCACCAAAAAAAAAAAAAAAAAAAAAAATATATATATATATATATATATATATATGGGGGAGGGGGAAGGGGAGGGGGGGGGAGGGGGGGAGGGGAGGGGGGGGAGGGGGGGGGGGGAGGGAGGTATAATGGGGGGGAGGGAGGGGGAGGGGGAGGGACGGGAGGGGGGGAGGTGAGGGGGGAGGGGAGGGAGGGGAAAGAGGTATAATGGGGGGGGGGAGGGAGGGGGAGGGGGCATAACCATAGATAAATACATAAACACGAATATATTATATATATAGATTATAGATTATATATAATTATACATATATAATAATTATATATATATAAATATATATATATATATATATATATATATAAATATAAATATATATATATATATATATATATATATATATATATATATATATATATATATTATATATAATTATATATATAATAAGAGTTTGTGGTGGGGCTGATTTATGTTGGGTATAATAATAATAATAATAAAAATTAAATAATAGTAAAAATAAATATAATAATAATAATAATAATAAAAAATTATAATATAATAAAGCAAAAATATAAATGAAATACAAATATAAATACTTTTTTATGGGTGATCCCATACACAGGAATAACAGGTATAATAAATAATAATAATACAAATAATAAAATAGGCCTAAACACAAAAAATAATAAAAATAATAAAATGGTGGTGGTGGTGGTGGAGATGGTGGTGGTGTTGGTGGAGATGGTGGTGGTGTTGACACAAATTGGGTTGGGTTCATTTTCTGACCTGGCCCACGGTCAGAAAAGGGACCCTACCCTATTGGTGTCAACACCACCACCATCTCCACCAACACCACCACCATCTCCACCAACACCACCACCATCTCCACCACCACCACCACCATATCCACCACCACCACCACCCCGACCATCACCACCACCACCATCATCAACACCACCACCACCACCACCACCATCTCCACCACCACCACCACCACCACCACCACCATCTCCACCACCACCACCACCACCACCACCAAAAATGTTGACTGTACTTACTCACACTGCTGAGATTCCCTCGTGGCCACCAAGCCGTATATGTAGAGTGCTTTTGCCCATAAAAAACTTACCTCCCAAGCACTTTCCACCAATAAATTATCGAGCAAAAATGCAAGCACTTTCCACCACTAAATTATCGAACAAAAATGAACAGGGCTGAGGGAGCATGGCGACATATGCTCGACCAGTAATGAAAGTGTTTTCACTAAGAAACACTAATACAAGGTAAGATACACTACTTGAACGGATAAATAGCAATATAATTGACTGATATTTATATGAAAGTGTTCCACAAACAAGCAAAACGTTTGGCAAAAAGCATGGCCCCTCCCTCCACCACCTTGGTCACGTAGCCTACACCAGAGAATGCTCGATCAGTAATAAAAGTGTTTTCACTATAAACACTTATACAAGTAAAATACACTACTTCAAGTGATAAATAGCAATATAATTGACTCAATATGGTATGAAAGTGATCCACAAACAAGCGAAACCATGGCCCCTCGGTGGAGCCCACCTTTGGTCACGTACACCAGACTAGCAAAACACTTCACTAACATGGTTTTTATACCCTAAATAAGAATAACACAATAATCCATCGATAACCCAACGATATAGCACTTCGTTTGGGTTATATTAGGGCGGTAATACCAGCCAGGCTGGGCAAAATGGAGGCCCCTTGGTTTAAAGGGCTGCACACACCCACCTACTAGGCTGGCTGATGGGAAGAAACTGACTCTCTCTACCACCGCGGGGCCCTCACAGGGACGCTAGGGGGTTGCTAGATTTTTCCACATGTACATCTAACTTATCGGACTTACCAGCCAAAAAACCGGCTCAATTGCGTCATAAACTTATTTTCTAGCAATATAATAAGTCCATATGACGCGATCGCGTCATATGAGTTTTTGGTTCACTCTGCCATATGACTCGATCGCGTCATATATGTCTGGGAGAGTTAATGTAAAGGTCAAGGTCAAAGGTCAACTTATACAATATATTTTACTTTTTACTCAAATATCTTAATTTTCACTATACAAGTTACTGGTAACCATGATATAGTGTTGCACACATTTTAGATAAATATTCTAAAGGGTAAGGTCAAAGATCAAGGTCAAAGGCCCAAAATACGTTTTTCACTAGTATTTCTTATACTAAATGTTTGATTCTCACTAGGCTTACCGTGTATATTCGGAATACCTAGGCCAAGGTCATACAAGAAACTATGCAATTCCATATGAAAGGTCAAGGTCACATGTCAAGGTGATATATAAGGTCAATGTGCTATTTGTTTTTACTTTTCATGCAAACTTCACATTTGGTGAGATATATGCACATTAAATGAAAAGGAAAATATTATATGTTGCCATATAATAAAGGTCAAGATAAAGGTGAAGGTTAACTATTCTATTAATATATATGAAACTAACTGATGGGTTTTAATGAAATTATGCATGCTTATTTGATTTTCTTGGGCAATGTCAATAAAACAAAACATAAACTCTTACATAAAGGTCAATGTCACAGGTCAAGGTCAAAGGTAACTTTTACTATATATTTTTAGTTATTACTCAAATATCTTCATTTTCACCATACACGTAACTGGTAACTTTGATATCGTAATGCACAAACATTAGATAAATATTCTAAAGGGTAAGGTCAAAGGTCAACGTCAAAGGTTAAAATAAGGTTTTACTAGTTTTTCTTATATTAATTGTTAGATTCTCACTAGGCTTACCATGTATATTTGGAATACCTAGGCCAAGGTCATATAGGAAAGTAAACAATTCCATATGAAAAGTCAAAGTCAAATAAAAGGGGAATATGCTATTTTCTTTACTTTTCATGAAAACTTTAAAAAAATTGGTGAGATAGTTGCACTTTAAATGAAAAGGAAAATAATAAATTTTGAGACATATGAAGGTCAAGGTGAATGTCAAAGGTCGAGGTCAACTATTCTAAAACTACAGTGTATGAAACTAACTGATGGGTTTTAATGAAATTAGTCATGCTTATTTGATTTTCCTGGGCAATGTCAATGGACAAAAAAATGTACTCCTACATAAAGGTCAAGGTCACAGGTCTAGGTGAAAGGTCAACTTATACTATATATTTATAGTTTTTATTTATATGTCATCATTTTCACTACAAGTTACTGGTAACCTTGATCTTGTATTGCCTAAATTTTAGATAAATAATATAAAGGGTAAGGTCAAACTTCAATGTCAAAGGTCAGCATATATTTTGTACTAGTATTTCTTATACTAACTGTTAGATTATCACTAGGCTTACCATGTATATTCGGAATACCTAGGCCCAGGTCATATAAGAAACTATTCAATTCCATATGAAAGGTCAAGGTCAAATTAAAGGTCAAAATGCTATTTTCCTTACTTTTCATGCAAACTTCACAACATTTGTTGAGATAGTTGCACTTTAAATGGAAAGGAAAATAGTAAATGTTGAGACATAAAGGTCAAGATAAAGGTCAAGGTCAACTATTCTATTAATATATATGAAAGTAATTGATTAACGAGCGAGGTACGTGGAGATTAAGAGGGTGGTGAAGAGAGTAGTGAAGGAAAGTAAGAGAATAGTAGATGAGGAATTTGGAAGGAATCTGAGTGTAAAATGGAGGGAGAGTAAGAAACTGTTCTGGAAAGAAGTCAAGAAAGTTAGGGAAGGTAGCAAGGGATACAGTAAGGGTGTGAAAGATAAGAATGGGAGAATGCTAGCCGAGAAGCAAGAGAGTGTCGAAAGATGGAGGGAGTACTTCAATGAGTTGCTAAATGTAAGGAATGAAGAGCCAGCAAGTAGTTGGTATGAAGGGAGAAGAAGAAAGAGAAGTAGTGGAGGAGGAGGTGGGGATCAGGAGATCAGAAGAAGTGTGGGAAGCCATGAAAAGAGTGAAGTTGGGGAAAGCACCAGGAACAGATGGAGTGTGTGGGGAAATGTTGAGGTATGGTGGTGAGATAGTGATCGAATGGGTATGGAAAATGTGCAAACTAGCATGGGAGAAGGGGAGTACACCCGATGAATGGAAGACTGGCATAATAGTCCCCCTATATAAGGGCAAAGGGGAAAGAGGAGTGTGTGGTAACCACCGAGGAATATGTCTTCTAAGCGTAGTAGGGAAGGTATATAGTAGGGTAGTGATTGAGAGAGTGAGAGTGAGAACGGAGAAATGGATAGGCGACAAGCAGGGAGGTTTTAGGAAGGGAAGAGGATGTGTAGATCAGATTTTAACCTGAATTGTGTTGTGGAGAAATATCTGGAGAAGAAACAAAAGGTGTATGTTGCCTTCATGGACTTGGAGAAGGCCTATGACTGAGTGGATAGAGAAAGTTTGTGGAAAGTACTTAGAATATACGGAGTAGATGGCAAGTTGCTGAAAGCAGTGAAGAGCATGTATGAGGGTGCAAAGGCGGCAGTACGTGTGGAGAGTGAGCAGAGCGAGTTCTTTTACCTGAATGTTAGTTTGAAACAGGGGTGTGTGATGTCCCCGTGGTTGTTTACTGTATATATGGATGGAGTCATGAAAGAAATACTATCAAGAGCAGTAGATGTTGGTGTATCGCTGAAAAGGGAGGGAAATGAGTGGAAGCTACCTATACTGCTGTTTGCGGATGATACAGTTCTGATGAGTGATAATGAATGGGAGTTGCAGTGTCTGGTAAATGAGTTTGGAACAGTGTGCGAAAAACGGAATTTGAAGGTAAATGCGGGGAAGAGCAAGGCTATGGTCTTCGAAAGGGGTGAAGTCACAGAGTGTGAGGTGAAGCTGAACGGTCAGGCTATTGAGATCGTCAGCTCTTTTAAGTATCTGGGCAGTGTGTTGAGTAAAGATGGGACTATGGATGAAGAAGTGCGGGAGAGGGTACAACAGGGGAAGAAGGTTGTAGGAACGCTGAAAGTAGTAACAAGAAATAGGGTGGTCAGTATGGAAGTGAAGAAGTCCTTGCATGACAGTTTGGAAATCCCGACACTGACTTACGGAAGTGAAGCATGGACGTTGGTTGAGAGACTCAGACCAAGAGTGAGAGCAGTGGAAATGAATTACTTAACCCGGCAAGTGCAGATTTACTAATATGAGGTTTTACTGGTGCGCTGCGGAACTCCTTATATAATCCCAGGCCTAAAAAAAAAACATTTAAACCAGCCCAGTATCAATTTATTTATTTTTTATTTATTTTTTTTTATTTTTTTTTATTGCCCCTTGGCCATGCCAAATATTACTCCTCCACATCCCCTCCTTCCTCCCTCCCCCTCCCCCCTTCCCCCCTTCAATTATCACCTATTTTCTCTCTTATTCCCTTATTTCGGCGGTATATTTTCGTGCTAACAATAGCGATTCACAAGCAGGCGTTGCTTGTATGTGCTACACAGCGAATGAAAGAGAGAAAGAGAGAGAACTACACGACAGTGTCTCTCCAGACGTCGTGAGGGGTGGATGTTGGCAGGCTGGCTGGCACTCGATGTATATAACTCCCGCTCTCATTTGCCGATTTGGACCAGCCAAACGCTGTTTCCACTTGTTTTATTGTTCTAACAGTTTAATATCTTCATAATCAACGTAAAATAGGCGCATATGGATAAGTATTAATGATATTTATGGTACGATGACAATTTGAATGAATGAAACAGTCTAAATACCTCAGCAAAGGAAGGGGTGGCCACTACCCCACCCTGCGCAGCTACGAGGTTAAGAAGTGCGTGCGGAGTTACATGGAGGGATAGACAGACTAATGAAGAAGTAAGAAGGAGGTGTGGTGCGGAGGTAGATGTGCTGGAAAGTGTGAAAAGGAACAACTTGAGATGGTTCAGCCATATGGAACGTATGGAAAGCGAGAGAATGACTAAGAGGGTGTACGAGAGCGAGGTGGAGGGACAGAGAGGGAGAGGTAGACCGAAGGAGAGGTGGAAGGATGGAGTTTGGAAGTATATGAACGAAGGCGGTGCTGGTCGGGGGGAGGGGCATCGACTGACTGGGGACAAAGGTGCATGAAGGCAGTTCGTTCGTGGCCACACCTTCGGGGATCACGGCGTTGGGCAATAGATAGATAGATAGAATTGATGGGTTTTAATGAAATTAGGCATTCTTATTTTAATTTCATGGGGAATGTCAATGCAAACACAAATATACTCTTACATAAAGGTCTAGGTCACAGGTGAAGGTCAAAGGTCAACTTTTATTATTTATTAAAAAGATTACTCACATTTTGGAAAACTGTTAACTGTTATGTGTTATGGCTTATTACTTATATATCATATATATAAAATTTCACGTAAATATTGTAATAGTTAAGGTCAGAGGTCAAGGTCAAAACAAGAGTATTTGTCATTTTCCCTAAACTCCTCCTAGTTGTTTACTTAAGGTATTGTCACCATAATATACAGGCAATTTCAGTTGGTCAATGCGACGAACATCCAAATATATGTATTTTATTTTTAGTCAAAGGTCAAGGTCAAGGTCACAGTATATGATCACTATTTGTAATCAATAAGTTTTTATACGAATTACGTCGTATTCACAACGCTAGTTAATACGAACATTGCTGTTAAGCTAACTAAATCCTTGATAAGAAATTCTAAGGTCGAAGGTCAAGGTCAAAGGTCAAGGTTAAAGGTCGAAATATGAGTTTTACTAGTAGCATATTTCCTATTTAATGTAAAATTCTCATTAGGCATATGAGGCATATTCGGAATGCCTAGACCAAGTTCATACAAGAATATACATAATTCCATGTGATAGGTCAAGGTCACAGGCTAACGTCAAATATAAGGTTAATATGCTAATTTCTTTACTATTCATGTATACTTCACAAAATTCGTTAAGACAGTTGTGGTTTAACCCTTCTTTAGCGGGGCCCGACTTAAGTCCGTATGGAGAAGAAAGGACTATGTGGCCGGGTCCGACTTAAGTCTGTGTGCAATTTTGGCGCAATATTGGCTCTGAGAGAGAGACGAGCGACGGGAGGAGCATAGGTTGCCTCATGACCGCTCGCCACGGTTGCCATGGGCCTACTGACATATACTACACACACATCCACCCTCCCTCCCTCGCTACACACGTAATTATGTAACGAAATGACCGTATTTTAGTGATTTTGCCCTTTGGTTGCACGATCGTTGCAAGACAACCAGTGATCCTAGAAGGATGGTTCAGGTGTCATTGGAAAGCTCAATTAACACCCTTTCAGAGATACATAATTGTAATACGTTCTGGCTCTTGTTTATGCATGAAAAAGAGCACGGAAATAAGCTTGTTTAGGGTAAAACCACCCGCTTGGCAGGTAGTAGAATTTACCTACCTAGCCGCTCGTTGAGTGTTAAGGGAAAATTAAAAAATTTAATTTTCGGACATCATGAAGGTCAAGATGAAGGTCAAATGTCAAGGTCAACTATTCCTTTAATACCTCTGAAACTTACTGATGATCAGTAATGAAATTTTTACACTCTTATTTGACTTTCTTGGGTTACATCAAAGCAAACAAAAATATAATCCTACATAAAGGTCAAGGTCACAGGCCAATGTCAAAAGTTAACCTTCATCATAAACAAATACTCCATTTTCAATAAGCTGACGACTGTTAGTTGCATTTTACTTAAATTACATATATTTCAATCATATAATTATACAGTATATAATACTTAAGGTTAAAGGTCAAGGTCAAAGAACAAAAGAAGAGTGTTAATAATTTTCTTTAAACTCTTCCTATACTGTTTAACCCTTTGTGTACTGGTGTCGTCATTCGTATTGCATATTAGCTATAATTAGACAATTTTGTGGAGCTTATAAAGGATCTGTGGTAGTAAAAAGGGTTAATTAAGATAGTTGAAAGCCTGCTAATTTTACGGAGGCCCTTCATAAACTAAATAAAATCGTCTTAATATCCAGTATGAAATGAAACCGACAGAACTGTACTGAACGGGTTACGTATCGTCACCAAATTTTGCTGGCAAATTTGGTTGGTTAATGCAACGATTGTCCAAATTTTTAGTTTTCGTTATTCAAAGGTCAAGGTGAATGTTAAAGATCACAGATTATGGTCACTATTTCTTTCTTATTTATATTTTAAATTTGAATTACACCATATTAAAAATGCTACACAATAGTGTTACGCTGACCTTATTATAGATAAACATTCCAATGGTTAAGATTCAATGTGATCATAAATGTAATTATATATACTGTATAATTATACTCCCAGGCGGATATGAACCACCAACAGTCAGACGAGTGTCCATGCTTTAATCCGCTACACACAAGTATCTTCTATCACTCTGTGGTATAGTTGATTAAAGTATGGGCACTTTTTCTGACTGTCGATGGTTCAAGTCCGGTTTGTGAGTATAAAAAAAACATTTAGTATATAATAATATATCTACAGTATATATACTGTATATGAACCGATTTTACCTAAGAGATTCAATACTATTTGCAGAATTCTAGGTCGCAGAGTTGTGTATGCATTTTTTTTTTTTTTTTTTTTTTTTTGGTAATGCAAACACTGCACACCTTCTTTATTTTAGTACCTTACAACAACTTTATTATCAAAGGAAGAACGTGTTAGAGATGGAGCTTTTTAGTTTTCTCCCTAGACATCCACCTTGAAAAAGTACCCCTAAGACTTTATTTTGATTGTGTGTGTGTGTGTGTGTGTGTGTGTGTGTGTGTGTGTGTACCGGTATCCAAGAATGTGCCAGATTATTGGTATCGGTGGTATCGGTATATTTTGGAGTTATCGGTATAAGTATTGATGTGAATTGGGCCAATACTTTTGTATTAGGCATCTAACAGTGTAATAACTTAATTGTGCAATAATTTAAAAGTGTAATGATAAGCAAAATGAGCAGATTAGCAATTACGCATATCTGTTGTAGTTATCGTGACTATAGTACAGACTGACATGGGAATATAGTATTAACCCGGCAAGTGCGGATCTCCTCATAAGAGGTTTACCGGTGCGCTGCGGATCTCATATAATCTCGGTTTTTGAAGGCGTACCAAAACCGCAGGTTTACAGCCAGGCGGCTACAAATTGGTGTGGCTGTAGTACAACTTGGCAACTCTCGATGTCACCCCGCCACACGCTCGGCCCACACCTGACTCAAGCAGTACACAAGCACTCGTCATGGAGCCTAGACGTCCCTGACACTCTCGCCCAGATGACACAACCAACCCTCCTTCTGGTGGTGTCAGCAGCCGTGAAAGGCAGAGAGTGGCTGCTAAAGACCCGAGCTGCCATTATTACGGCACGAGTTGCTCCGAGGATGAGGAACCTGCATGTAAAACACGTGCAAGCAGGGGCAGTGCACAGAGGTCATTGTCTTTCGGGGACACTGGCACGACCACCCAGGCAACTGCTACCACCACTACCACCACCACTGCCACCACTGCCACCACTACCACCGACGCAGGAGGCCGCCATGGGGCTGCAGGACCTGCGGGGGCCACTGCGAAGAGAGGGAAGGGCATGGGTAAGAAAACTTCTACCTCTGCCACTACCACCGTGCCACCACCACCACCACCACCAGCCGCCCCTGCCACTTCCCCCGCCGCCGCTGCCCCTGCCGGCTCTTCTGCCCCTGCCCCTGCCAAAGGGAAGAAAGGGACGAAGGGCATGGGTAAGAAAACCTCTACCTCTGCCACTACCACCGTGCCACCACCACCACCACCACCACCACCAGCCGCCCCTGCCGCCTCTGCCCCGGCCGCCCCTGCCGGCCCTTCTGCCCCTGCTCCTGCCAAAGGGAAGAAAGGGACGAAGGGCATGGGTAAGAAAACCTCTACCTCTGCCACTACCACCGTGCCACCACCACCACCACCACCACCAGCCGCCCCGGCCGCCCCTGCCCGCCCTTCTGCTCCTGCCACTGCCCCTGCCACTGCCCCTGACAAAGGGAAGAACGGGACGAAGGGCAAGGCGACAAAGGCGACAGGGACCACCATAATATTGCCATCCAGGACTTCTGCTGGCCCTGCCGGCCCTTCTGCCCCTGCCCCTGCCCCTGACAAAGGGAAGAAAGGGACGAAGGGCAAGGCGACAAAGGCGACAGGAAACAACCATAATACTGCCTGCCTCTACCTCTGCCACACCCACCTTTGATGCCCCTGCTGACCCTTCTGCTGGCCCTTCTGTCTCTGCCCACAGGACACCTGCCCGATCGAGACGGACGACGCACCTTACTCCGTCGAAATACGCCGCCCTGCTGTTTCCTGATTCCCAGGATGATGACACACAGGATTTATACGACGACGACGACGCCACACGGGAGTCTGGGTGGGGGGGCGCGTGGGTGGATAGTGAAAGTGGATCGGAGCAAAGGGCCGATAATGAGGAGGGGCGTTCAAGTGAAGACGAGGGTGACGAGGATGTGCTATATCGTGATCATGGCAGTGATTTGTCTGATGCTGGCGAAGACGCAGATGACATTCCTATCCGAGACGCCAATATCCATACGTTTGTGTGGTCTGACGGGGCCGATTTTGTGCCTGATTTGCACCAGTTTGATGCTGGTAGGTCAGGTACAACTGCTGACTGGCCCAGTGATGACAACTCAAACGAGATGGATTTCTTCCTCGCCTTCTTCGACGTGCAGCTAATGTCGTACATAGTTGCCCAAACCAATGCCTACTATAGGTGGGTGTATAGCAAAATGGGCGTCATTTCTCCAAGAGCGAGAATATGAAGCTGGGTAGATACGACTATAAATGAATTCATGACGTTCTTTGCCATAGTGATGCTCATGCCTCTTTGCAAGAAGCATGTGCTTCAACATTATTGGAAGTACGACCCTCTGATTGCCACCCCAACTTTCAATAAGTTCATGACTCGTGACAGATTTTTGTTGCTGCTGAGATCTATGCACTTTTCAGACAATGAAATCCTAACAGGATTGACAGAATATAGAAAGTTCGGGAGGTGTTCACCATGTTGCTGGCAAGATACAAGAAATATTTTTACCCCTTCAACAACTTGGTGATTGATGAGAGTCTCGTGCTCTTCAAAGGTCGTCTTGTGTTCAAACAATACATCCCCTTGAAAAGGCACAGGTTTGGAATCAAGCTCTTCGTGTTGTACGACTGTGAGACCGGTATAGTGCTTGACATGATTGTGTACACAGGAACTGACATAGACGTGCCAAGAGTCGGTGCCAATGACCCCATGTGCATGTCAGGGGCCATCGTAAAGAAAATTATGGCACCTTGCATGGGCAAGGGACACGAATTGTACACCGATAATTGATATACTTCTCCTGCTCTCTGCCAGTTTCTTCATGACAACAAAACGGGGTCATGTGGGACTGTAAAAAAGACAAGAAAGGCTATGCCAAAGTTCGTCGGTCATGCCATTCCACTTCCGAAACCCTCCTCCAGTGACACACCTGATGATGATAAACTGGCACAAGAACACCGCGAGAGAAGGCAACGACGAAGGCGACGAAGGGGGGCCGGCAAGTACAAGATGCTGGAGAAGTCTGGGAAAGTGGTAGCTTCTAAGTGGAAGGACAAACGTGACATTCATCTGCTTTCGACAGTACACACAGGTGCCCAGGTCGACTCTGGTAAAGTCCAATTGCGCACCAAGAAAATCATCGAAAAACCCAACATGGTAGTGGACTACACCAAATATATGCGCCTGGTGGACAAGTCAGATTGTCAACTTGCAGGTGTTGAGTGTCTGAGGAAGACTGTGAAATGGTATCACAAGCTCTTCCTCCACCTAATCGACATCACGATGCTCAACGCGTACAACCTGTGGCTTGTCAAAAAAGACATGGCTCCAAACATGAAACTAAAGTTCCGGGAGTTCGTGTACAACGTCTCGTACCAACTCCTGGAAAAGTATGGCACCCCACTACGAGCAATGTGTCATGGCGTGGTGAGAACGTCCCTGACCGCATCCAGGTGGGGGTCCAAAGGCACTATGTCATCCACACGCAGAGAACTGGCACTCGTCACAAGCAGATGCAATGCCACGTTTGCAGCCACAGCACCAGGAGACCCAAGGACCCTAAAAAAGTCACCACCATGTGCAACGAGTGCAAGGTTGCAGTCTGCGTGGGTGACTGCATCAGGGACTACCATATGTATAAAAACTATTGAGTGCCGCTGCCCTGACTCTCGCTCGCCGTACCTGACTTGACCTGACCTGATCACGCTTTTATGTCACCATTTGTTACCTCATAAATATATATATATATATATATATATATATCCTAAGTACAATATTATTAATGTTTTGTTCCTAAGTACCTGATCACGCCTTTGTCACCAAATACTACCTCATCAATATATATATTTATATAATAACACAGGTACAATATTATCTCTGTGATCTAATTTTATATGTATTTTTTTGTTCATAATAGAAATATTTTGTATGTTATTCTCTTGTTTATTTCAACCTGAAATATATTATAGTGTAAGAAAATAATCATATGTACATTCAGTCCTATGTTCATCTGACTTATAAAATAATAATAATAAAACAAAAAATACAAGCTCATGTCATTGTATTCTTGCAATATAATATATTCTATGACTATTTCATATTGCTTGAATACAATGACATGGGCTTGTAAACATTTGTTTTTATCAAAATTTGTCTAAACATTATAAAACCTTCCCCATAACCCCCTTCTGGATTCGAACCCACTACCCTGGCATACCCTCAGAATCCCAATCCGTGACCTTACTGACTAGACCACAGCAGCTCATACAATATATCACCGAAAACTTGATCTGTACATTCTATTGTCAGTTGGAAAAAAATAAAACAAATTATCCCACCAATTTACTTTAGTAAATTGCTGGAATTATCAGCCCTATCATGCAAAGGCACATAAAACTATCTCTCTCAAAAATAAGTTTATTTTAGAACTTTATTCGTTCAAAAATTGCCCAAACACTCCCCAACATTGCCCCTCTCAGTGTGACACCAGTCTTATCGCGTGGTCACTAAGCTAAACCCTTTCTCCACCCACCCACCCACCGTCTCTCTCTGAGTCGGCCCCTACAAACTCTGATATCGGGTTCATTTATAATACAAAAGGCAAAAAATAACCTTCACAAATACATTTGTATTGTATAATCTTGCAAACAATGAAGGACAAGTGTGTTTGTGTCGAATTTCCCCCAACATCCCTCTATATGTCGTGCGTATATTCGATTATATAGTAATGCATGTCATACAAAATACCCAAAGTAAGTCTCGAATATACATTTGTATTGCGTATAAATACATTTGTATTGTATAATCTTACAAATAATGAAGGACAGGTGTGTTTGTGTCGAATTTCCTCCAACATCCCTCTATATGTCGCGCGTATATTCGATTATATAGTAATGCATGTCATACAAGATACCCCCAAGTAAGTCTCGAATATACATTTGTATTGCGTATCATTTGCAAATGAATAAATCAAAGTTTGATATGGTAATCTGCCTACCCTACTGACATTGGACACCAGTCTAAATATAGCTCAGTCTGTTTACACCTCAGATTGTAAAACAATAACACCACCTTTCTAAACTCTCATAAAATTCGCTTATATGTCGCAATTTTGGTCTATATGCGGCATATTCCTTGGTATATGGGTGGCCTACATACGTACACATACATACACATACCTACACATACTCAACATAATATAGAAGTTATGAAAATAGGATAAATACGCGAGATTACACTCTAGCCCACCTCCTCCTCCCTCTACTTTTACCCCCTGGGCGCGCGGATATTCACCCGGTAAATGTTGCCGCGCGATGACAATCTGGCCGCGCGATGCCATTCGCTCCACTTTCTTCAACTAGGGACCGCCCCCCCCCCCCCCCCAAGACATTTTTGGGGGGGTCAAATATATATGGCTCGATGCGCGCGAACATTCCCTACACGTTGATGTACTTTTCATCGATATATGCAAGGGTCGCCCAAATCGTCATACCTCTGCACAGGGGGGGCTGTATACTATAGGGGTTGCGTAGCGGAGAGGTTAATGAAGCATTTCATTTCTCACTTCTAACTCACTTCCTCTTACTAATTCCCTAGTCTCTCTACTCCCCGCAATGTTGCATCTCTCACTCTTCGACCACTATTACAATATTCAGCGTTCACCAAAGTGTATGCCTCCTCTCTTACGGAGAGTCGGCGGCACCCGCCTTTCAAGACACTCCAGCTCCTATTATGTCTTACACTCTAACCAAAAAGAGTGAACCGATTTTCCCAGTCTTTATCTTACTCAACAAGTAAGCTCTAGAGCTCTCTCCCTCAATCAGGCTTTCCTTCATCTTATGACTTAGACTTATTTAAACCCTGTGTGTCAAGGCATTTTGATTCGAACTTACTTTGAATTTGGCTCTGTATCATTTTTTCAACTTTAAAGGCCGCTTTTGCCTTATGTGTCCTTCATACACATAGAACATAATATGATGAGAGACATCATGAGACAGCGTTGTGGCAGGACTTTATTGTATTACACTTCAACTGTAGAAAGGCAACCCCGTCCGTGCTGTTATAAGGTTTGTAGTTTAAAAGGACGTTGAACCATTGTATATTGATTTCGCCAACCTAACTTAGTATTAATTAACAATTTACTTTACTATACTTAAGTATTATTGAATAGTATGTTTAGCAACATTACCTAATTTGCAGAAAATAATCAGTACACTAAATTCCAGTATTCTAAAAGACAAATATAATATATTTTCCATCACTAGTTTATTGGAAAGAATCGGCATTGGTTTCGGTATCTATATTAGCCATATAAAGGTTATTGGTATTGGTAACGGTATCGGCCAACATTTTGGTATCGGTGCATCTCTATCAGTATAATATACTGATACTATGTGTATGTAGTGTACCAGTATCTGTGTATGTGACCATGGGTGTGTATGTGGAATGATGGTATGTGCAGGTCTTAGCGTCACCAACGAGCTCGTTCTCGCAACTGATATTCATAATATACTCGACCCCGGTTTTACCTTCGTTTTGTTCAGACTTTGGAAGAATTCAGAGCCGCCATATTCTACTTTGCTTCACTTTTATTTTTGACCCAGAGATATATATATATACCGGTATATATATATATATATATATATATATATATATATATATATATATACCAGTATATATGTATATATATATATTATATATATATATATATATAATATATATATATATATATATATATATAATATATCTAATATGAAGAAGGGGCGTGGGAAAATCTTAATTTCGACCAAAATAATTTCCTCATTGAAATTATAGTTTACCTATGCGTATTCATTCTTTAATATCTTCCATTAATTGTTGAGTAAATGGGATGATGTAAGAAGAGAAAATTAGTTATAATGAATTAAGATTGTTGATCAAGTAAGATCTTTAGTTCACAATCTATAAACCTTCTCCAAGACCGATGCATACTACAATACACCCAAGAAACTACATCAAATGTACAATTAAGCTATACCTTCTCATATTCTGGTTCTAATTTTCCTTATTTTATGGCTTAATCTAATTAACGCATTAGCAAAATTATATAGCCCGTTAATTATATGTAGGCCAATAATTATGACTACTATTTGAATCCGCCTTGCCAATAATTGCATGTTGAGGGAGAATGTCATCATGTACAATTATTGGCGAAAAAAACATGTATTTCAGATTATGGGGATATATGCTGAAAACTGAATATCATGCATCATTCAACTAAAGGACGAAGGGCTATTCACACTTCCCTGCAGTACCCAATTATGCTGGCCATAAATGTCTGAAGAATATTTAGTTACAGTCAGGTTATAATTGGAAGTATATGGGTTCATAGTGAATAATGGTAGATGTGCAGCGGTTAGATTCACAGACGCTACCTTCTCTATAAACATCAATACCCTTGTGACTACGGACATGAGTCCTAGGGATGTTTTTTAGCCGTACCGGTATATATATATATATATATATATATATATATATAATATATATATATATATATATATATATATATATATATATATACCGGTATATATATATATATTATCATAATACTATGTTGTGCCGTCACATATTCTGGGTTGTCCTAGTAGAGTTTATAAGCATCGTGCATCGGGATATGATCTGGATTTTTCCATAAACCCCCTACAAAATACAGGTACCTCGGCAAATAAGAACATGGGCATAATGTTTTAGTAAATCTGATTAATGGGCGACAGAGGGATGAGGAAAGGAAGGTTAACTGAATACCCTGTGAATAGTGGTGCCGGAAAGACCAATATGTTAAGATGGATTTCAGACTATGAATTTTGGTTGACACATTTTAATGTCACTTTCCTTTGGTTTGAATCCAGTAACACCAACATCCTCCAAAGCCATTACAGACTCACGGCTATGATATTCGGTGCATCAGTAGGTCACCCAATGAGTATATTGGCAATGTGGATGTATTATTGCTATCTTTGTATACACAATATACGGAGGCTATTTTACTGTACCTTTGCTTTTTCATCAATTCTCATTTTTCACTGGTTTCCTATATATTTCATTTCTGCAATGATTATTTGTGCCTGTGGTTCTGAGAATTAGTTTTAATTTTCTTTTCCATAAAACCTTCAGAAATGAATATCTTGTCGTTGGTTATATATGCTGATCCTCGAGTTGTTTTCGTTAAGTATCTGCACATTCCTCAGATGTATTAGTAGGGTTTACTGCAATATCTTGAGTACAACAATAAATAATAAATACAATTAGATAAGATGTAATGCGATGGTATATTGTGTATCCTCATAGAAGCTTGGATTGATATCTTGAATAATTGCAGAAAAAACTCACAAAGTCACTCCAATAGTACAGTAACATTCAACGTGTGTCTCATATACTACACTTAAGAGCCTGACGGTCTTGTATAAGAGTGTGTGTGTGTTTAAAAATGAACATTCACTCTAATCAAAGGGTCGCTCCTAGTCAAGTCTTATATTCCAAGCACCATAACTCTCCACATTTATAATCGACTTAAGAGGATAGTGGTTATCTTTTTGGTCTATTATTTGGCTATTTGGTCTATATACTGTATTCCATGATTTTTTGGTTTCCTCGCTAGACCTCATTCAAGGCTAAATAAACACCCCCTAGATCCCCCTTCAAGATAAATGTATACATTATTTGGTCCTGGCCCAAGGCCGGTTCCTTTTAAAATTACAGGCTCGCTATCGCTCACCTGGATAAAATCGACACCTAAATGCCACGAAAGGTCTTACAATCGACAATGACATAGGATGAAAGGTATTGTAATCTTATAACAAATGGGGCTAAACATGAAAAAGAAGGAGGACCAGAAAAATTGCCCATATCCCCTTAACTCAACCATGAGACCTTTCCCAAGGCAAATGGTTCTTCCTTTGTGACCACCAAATGAATAAGGATGTGCCCACTACCCGTTTACCCGAGGTTGGCATTCATGATCAGGTTCAGGTTTGCCACCCACACGGGTTGGGATTGGGGAGTTTCACTGGTAGAACTAACAGAAGTTTCCATCTATATCCCCATTGTGAACAACAGTCGCAGCCAGAAACTGAAATGGATCGCTGCAGCTACAAACACGGAACTGATATGAATCCCTTATCGGAAAATAAAAGGGTAAACATAGTTTTCTAGAGCTGACCCTTTTCGAGTCCTGGTCTCCACTCTGATCGCACTAACACTTTAGAAAGATGATATCATTATCTTAGGGTAACTTTACGTGATTTACCTTAAGCCTAGGAAGGATCTCTTTAAATATTATGGATACTAATTATGTTCATGATCATTTAAACTTCTACAAGTCCTTCTTGAACAGTATATATTACATTGTTGTTGCATAGCATGCATAACACGAATAGTGGAGACCTTATCATACAAGAGTTAACAATTCAGTTCCTGTAGATGACCATTATATTAACCTAAGGGTATAGTCAAGAAGTCAAAGCTAGTAGCAGATGAGCCTCTATAAGGCTATGGATATGTTTAGAGTTTACAAGTATTTTACGAGGTTTCAGACAATCAAATTAAAATGTAAAACTTGCAAACTAAACAAACCAAAATTGGGACAAGGACAATATAAAGTCAAATTAAATTATCAAAATCGCTATGTGGAAACAACGTTTACTAAAATGAAAATTATTAAATAAAAGAACACAATCCACCACATAGGGTGTACATTACTACATGAGCAAGTTAATCTGTTTCCCAAGCAAACTAATCCCACATATAACAACGCACTATCGTCACGTTAAAGGAAGTAGTCAAGTTTGGGAAGTCCGGGACGTTCTGGCAAATTTTACTAAAGGCTGAATAAGGAATATTTAACATTTGTACCAAGGGTAGCCGATAATTGCATAAACACATAAGACTCGCTGCCCACTTCGGGGTTGAGAAGATATAAACGCCCACTTCACTATACAGTATGTGCAGGCACCGTTCTAACCCAAAATGCGTTCATCAAATTGTTTGACTAACTGATAGCGAAAGCAGACTTTGACTTTAGCTAGCCTAAGCTTAATTTAAGAAATAAAAAGTCCAACTATTTGAGGCATTTGTGACTGTATCACCCTCAGTTTGTGTGTCTCACCAGTACGTGGCCCACGTCTTGGACTGGGAAATATTTCCTTCACAAGAGCATCAGTTTATTGTTACCCACATTGCAGCTAAACCGAGGCGCCTAATCTACGAATCAACGGACTTTCTGACGGCTTCCTTAATGACTAAGTCTTAATCACTAATAAAATCGTACCAGTGTGATTATTATATCACAGTAAAATTGTACGTCATTTTAATTATGACAATTATAAATGTCTTATTGATCTGATCAAATATATGTCGCATACACATTTAATACCAGATGACTCAATGAAATATATGTCACATACACATTTAATACCAGATGACTCAATGAAATATATGTCGCATACACATTTAATACCAGATGACTCAATGAAATATGTCGCATACATATTAATACCAGATGACTCAATGAAATATATGTCGCATACACATTTAATACCAGATGACTCAATGAAATATATGTCGCATACATATTTAATACCAGATGACTCAATGAAGTATATGTCGCATACACATTTAATACCAGATGACTCAATGAAATATATGTCGCATACATATTTAATACCAGATGACTCAATGAAATATATGTCGCATACACATTTAATACCAGATGACTCAATGAAATATGTCGCATACATATTTAATACCAGATGACTCAATGAAATATATGTCGCATACACATTTAATACCAGATGACTCAATGAAATATATGTCGCATACATATTTAATACCAGATGACTCAATGAAATTAAATAAAAACAACTACAACTTATGGTTTAAGGGGGAGGCAGTTGCCTTTTCTCCTTCATGTTTAGCCGCATTACCTTTGAGATTTTAAGACATTCGTTTCATTAGTTTGGCGATTTTAAGACTCTTCGCCCAATTTCTTTGTCAATATAATGACCTTTCTTGCCAATTAGATGTCGATTTTTTCCTGGCGAGCGATAGCGAGCCTGTAGTTCTAGGCAGGGTCCAGAGAATATAAGGTCTACCCACGCGCAGCTACCTGCGAGTGAGTGACGTCACAGTCCCCACGCTCTGCCTGAACCTCAATAAAGACATCTGTTATTTGTGATATATTGAACTATGCGTGTAAATAGTCTTATTTAATGTTACAGGACAAACAAAAAAACATTAAAATACATCAAGCTCAGTTTATTTTACAATTAAATGTGCAAAAAAAGGAGGTAATAAATTATGGATAATAGCGAGCATACCAATAAATAACATATATACACCAGGAAAATGTTTAAATTAATTTCATATGAGAGAGAGAGAGAGAAGGATAGATGAGAGAGAGAGAGAGAGAGAGAGCGAGAGCGAGAGAGAAAGAAAAAGAGAGAGTGGTAGGGGTTGATACCTGATTTAGGGACTATTCTTGATCCTAAGGAAGGGGATCTTATAATGTCATTAAAGAAGGAACGGACAAACACGCACACAGAAGTGTGTGTGTATATATCTGAGTGAGAATCTGTGTGTGTATGTATGAGAAAGTGAGAATTTTTATATATATATATATATATACCTTTATCACGACAAAAGGACTGCAGTTTACAAACCGTGTGTCTGTGTGTGTGTGTGTGTGTGTGTGTATTTGAGTTCTAGCTTTTTTTTTTTGTTTTTTTTTTTTTTTGGTCAATGTTAAGCTGATAAATCGTTTAACACCTTACGAGCGGCCTATGCGGTTTATTTATGTGTACCGCACAGCGGGGTGTTTTTAGCCAAAATAGGGCTGTTTACGTGATCATCTTCATGCCTAAATAAGACCCAGAACGTAAAACAAGTACCTAGCCCTGAAAGGGCATAAACAGAGCTTTCGAATGACACCATAACGATCCTTGTATGATGGATAGTTTTCTTGCAATAACCGTGCAACGCGAGTGCAAAAAGCAGGTAATTCGGTACTTTCAGTACATAATTGAGTATGTAGCGAGTGAGAGAGGGAGGAGGGAGCTGAGATTTGTGTCAGTAGGTTCGCCGCGGTGGTCTGGAGCAGTCATACGCTCGCTAGTCTCCTGCCACCACTTGTCTCTCTCTCTCAGCCACATTACGTGCTGAAATTGCCACTCGAGTAATGTCGAGCGCCGCCACATAGTCCAGCTTTATTTAACTCGACTTATGTTGTTCGCCACTAATTAAGGGTTAAGGGTGGAATCACACATTGGAGATTTTGCCTGGCGATGGGCTGCGACGCCCAAAAAGCAGTGCACGCACTGCCGTCTCCATAAACGTCGCCCAGCATCCCCACACGTCGGTATAAAGTCGCCACGCACCGCCACAGCGTCTCGCGGCGCGGCTGGTGCGGCGACCATAGCCAACATGTTCCCTTTCGTCGCCACCACTGTCAAAAATCGCCACGAGATGGCGACCGTCGAACAACAGTCGAAGAAGCGTCGCCATAATGTAGGACGGCATGGCGATGGCAATGCGGTGGTGTAGCGGCCGCCGCCATACATCGCCATACATCCCATGACGTGGCAACACCGCGCGAGTGTTTGGCGGAAAAAGCTGCGGCCGCCGTGCTAGCATCCCTCCATAAGATAGCATCCCTCCATGAGATTCCAGGTAAGCGCCGTATTTCTTGCGGTCAACGTAGATGAGATCCATGGCGGGTAAAGTCCGGTAATCAAATGGTGCGGATGACAGTACAGCCTCAGCTTATATATGCCAGGTCCATTGTTTACCTAAATCGCCGCTACATCGTCGGACGCTGTTCCAATGCCGCACCTCCATTGTACCTTCATCGTATTCACATTATGATGGCCTAGAGATTATCGTTGTGCTGTTGCCACGTCGCCACCCGGGTACACCGACGCCATGACGTTGTACGCCGTGGCGTCTCCATACGCCGCTGGCCACCGTAACACCGTAGCTACTACGTCGCATGCCGTCCTTGGGCTGTCGTGATATCACACCGATGGACACCTATGGACACCGTCCGTGCGCCAATTTGCCACGATTTGGGCCACGATTTGGCGTCGCAGCCCATCGCCATACCCCATCGCCAATGTGTGATTCCACCCTTAATGTCCTATAAACTTTCCGCCTATTTCCTGTTAAGGGAAAGTAAGAGGGACACACACACATACTTGTGCACACTCACTCACACACACACACACACACACACACACACACACACACACACACACACACACACACACACACACACTCAGGCACGCACATACAGTTACGCACACTCACTAACACACAAACACACACACATGCATTTTACAAACTCATGTGTGTGTGTGGGTTGGGGTTAGTTTCTAGCTTGTCAATGTTAAGCTGAATATTTGTCCTAACGTCATACACACAGTCACACACACGCACTACATTTTATAAACTGTGTGTGCATGTGTGTGTGTGGGTTGGGGTTAATTCTAGCTTGTCAATGTTAAGCAGAATAGTTTTCCTAACGTCATACACACACACACACACGCACTGCATTTTACAAACTGAGTGTGAGTGTGTGTGTGTGTGTGTGTGTGTGTGTGTGTGTGTGTGTGTGTGTGTGTGTGTGTGTGTGCGTGCGCTTTTGAATTCTACCTTGCCCATGTTAAGCTGATGATTGTTTCTACTGTCATATTACCAGCTGCCAAATTATCACACCCACATTAGAATTATAATTATAACAGCAAGCTACAAGGGCTATGTATTAAACAGCCAGCTACAAGGGCTATGTAAACAGCAAGCTACAAGGGCTATGTAAACAGCAAGCTACAAGGGCTATGTAAACAGCAAGCTACAAGGGCTATGTAAACAGCAAGCTACAAGGCTATGTAAACAGCAAGCTACAAGGCTAGCTGTAGGTAAACAGCAAGCTACAAGGGCTATGTAAACAGCAAGCTACAAGGGCTATGTATTCATTGATTAGTAAATGCAGAACATTTAATTTACCAGTTGATATACAGCTGGAATTGTTTAAAGCAATGGTTAGACCAGTTATGTTGTGCTGTATGCTGCTGAGGTATGGGGACATTATGTATTAGAAAATTAGAACAGCTTCATTTGAGGTTTTTAAAGCATACATTACATGTTCATAAGTATACTAGTAATGACATGTTGTATGGTGAACTTGGTGAATATCCTATAGACATAAATATTAAGTGTTCAATGATTGGTTACTGGGTGAGATAAATTACTGGTAAAACAAGTACGGTAAGTTACGTTATAAAATGTACAAGTGTTTGTTACATTTGGATCAGGTTGGTGTTTATACTTCACCTTGGTTGAATTGTGTTAAAAGTATTTGTAATGACTGTGGGATGTCTGGAGTCTGGTTGTCACACAATGTAATAACCCCAGCCTGGTTCAGATTGGCAATAGAACAACAGCTTAAAGATCAACGGATAACAAAATGGAATAGTAATTTGTCAAGTAGGGCCATTTGTAGTAGCTATAAAACTTATACATTTGTCTTCAGTATGGAGGATTAACTTGTGAAATTGGATAAGGGAGAGAGACTAGCTATAAGTAAACTGAGAGCAAGTAATAATAAATTACCAGTTAATACTGGTAGACACAGAAATATTGATAGAGAACAGGGTATGTACTAAATGTAATGAGAATGTGGTGCGGGACGAATATAATTTGTTGTTTATATGTCAAAATGAGGATATTGTACAGTTAAGGAATATATATATTTCTCATTACTACAAGCATAACCCAACACAGTATAAATATATACCGTTAATGAATAATACTAACTTATAATGTGTGAAGAATCTGTCACCTCTTCTCAAAAGAACGTTTACTATGTATAGATAGATCAAGTCTTAGGACATTTAATATAGTTTGCTTAAGATGTACCAGTGTATTTACGTGTACTCTAATTTAGTTAGCAAAGGCATATTGTACATGTGTAGCATGTAAGGGGCTGTGCTCCATACTTTTTGTAAAAGTCTGAGCAAAATAAACTCAATTCAATTCACACACACACACACTGTAATTGTCTCAACTTCTGATGCTGTTAGTTAAGCCTTTGAGTACCAGCTACGTGTGTTATATTGTATTCTAGCTAGGATATATTAATGCGATATTATGCAGCTTCGGAAGGATCTACGGTAGTTAAAAAGGTTGGTTGAGATAGTTGGAAGCCATATTATTGCTAGAGGTCCTTCCTAATCTGAATACAATGGTCTAATAGTGGCTACACTATAAAGAAAAGGACATCACCGGTACTGTATGGGTTAACTGTATAGTAACTAACATCATTGTTTTTATGCTATATATTTCAAGATAGGTATCTTAGCATTCATAATTCCAAATCATTATCATACCACACACAACTAGAATTATAAATCATCCGCTTTGTTTCACCTGTATGTTCGTGATTGAGTTCTCAAAGTGAATGAACTGACCGACCTCCCACTGACCCCTAGCCTCTGTCCCCACTGTGGGGTGAATGACGTCATGCGCGAAAGACAGCACGTTTTCTTTGAGCGGGGGGTTGACCCTATATTCTCTGGACCCTGGTTCTAGGAGGACCTGGCTTTCGCCCGGGACATGTTTTTGCCGAAAAATGTACACATTTATCTTGAAGGGGGGGGGGGGGGTCTATGGGAGTTTTGTTTTAATGTTTGATGGAAGTCTAGCGAGTTTACTGTAAAATAAATCAATACATCAGTAAATAAATAGACCCAAAACTAAACAGTGTCCCAACAACTCATCTGTTAACTCGGCAATGCCCTTCCTTATCAGAGAGAACGATAGTTGCAAATGTTCTATATAGTAATGACGGGTACCCATATATACAGTACATCCATTTAACCCTTAGAAGATTGTGAAGCATTTTGACAGTTTATTCTGGCTAACATTAGACGATTGTATACAGGTTAGGTAGGATGTGTGGGAATTATATGGGTACAAATTACGTCTATTAACCCGCTGCCTTTCATATACCTTCCTAATCTGAATATAATTATGAAATAATTGCCAAGACACAACATAAATGCGTATATGGATCTTGAAAGGGATAATCAGTACACAACTTAGTTGTATGATGCATATTTATTAAGCATTTCTCTTCTCATAATCTACTCTCAGATCGCCAGTATGGCTTCCTTAACCCTTATTTAGCGGCGAGCAACATAAGTCGAGTTAAATAAAGCTGGACTATGTGGCGGCGCTCGACATAACTCGAGTGGCAATTTCAGCACGTAATGTGGCTGAGAGAGAGAGACAAGTGGTGGCAGGAGACTAGCGAGCGTATGACTGCTCCAGACCACCGCGGCGAACGTACTGACACAAATCTCAGCTCCCTCCTCCCTCTCTCACTCGCTACATACTCAATTATGTACTGAAAGTACCGAATTACCTGCTTTTTGCACTCGCGTTGCACGGTTATTGCAAGAAAACTATCCATCATACAAGGATCGTTATGGTGTCATTCGAAAGCTCTGTTTATGCCCTTTCAGGGATAGGTACTTGTTTTACGTTCTGGGTCTTACGCATGAAATGATCACGTAACAGCCCTATTTTGGCTAAAAACACCCCGCTGTGCGGTACACATAAATAAACCGCATAGGCCGCTCGTAAGGTGTTAACACTCAAAGAGCAGATGGTGGAGTATATTTGACTGTGCCGCCCAGCGGGGGGTTTTACCGTAAACGAGCTTGTTTCCGTGCTCGTTTTCATGCATAAACAAAGCCCGAGCGTAATACAAGTATCCCTGAAAGGGCATTAATTCAGCTTTCCAATGACACCAGAACCATCCTTCTACGATCACTGATTGTCTTGCAACGATCGTGCAACTGAAGGGCAAAATCGGTAAAATACGGTCATTTTCTTACATTATTACGTGTGAAACGAGTGAGAGAGGGTGGAGTACAAAGGAGTACATCTCAGTAGCTCCACGGCCACCGTGGCGAGCGGTCATGAGGTTACCTATGCTCCTCCCACCACTCCGCTTTCTCTCAGAACACATTACGTGCTCAAAATTGCACTCGACAATAGCCGTGACCCGCCACATAGGCCACTTTTATTTCACTCGACAATAGCCGGGCGCCGCCAAAGAAGGGTTAAGGGTCGCTCTACTGGTGATCTTCTTTCATATCTTACTAACTCTTGGTCATCCTCCTTTCGGGACTTCGGTGAGACCTTTTCTATTGTGCTAGACATATTGAAGGCCTTCGATAGAGTCTGGCACAAATCTTTAATTTCTAAACTACCCTCCTTTGGTTTCTATCCCCGCATCTGTGCCTTTGTCTCTCATTTCCTTTCCGGCCAATCCATAGCTGTGGTTGTGGACGGCCATCACTTACTTCCTCATCCTATCAACTCAGGTGTTCCTCAGGGCTCTGTCTTATCTCCCATTATCTTTCTATTTTTCTTAAATGATCCTCTCAACTGTACCTCCAGTCCCATCCATTCATACGCAGACGACTCTACCTTACACTAATCAATTAGTTTTCCTGAACTCCCCAGCCAGCAATCCCTCAAAGACAAACGTAATGAAGCCATGCAACACTTATCTTCTGATCTATCTACTATTTTCTTTTGTGGCAGAAAAAACCTTGTTACCTTTAATGCTTTCAAAACTCAGTTTCTTCATCTTACTACCCGTTCGGAACTTCCGGAGGACTATCCCTTACTCTTCAACAATACAAAAATCAAATCTTCATCTTCTCTCAATATTCTCGGTGTCTCCTCTTCTTCTGCTCTCACTTGGAAGGACCTTATTACCAGTCTTGCTAAGGCAGCCTCACAGAAGCTGGGTGTGCTAAACTGCCTCAAGGGGCTCTTTACCCCTGCACAGCTTCTTGCTCTGTACAGGGATACAGTGCGTCCTTGTATTGAGTATGGTTTTCATGTGTAGGGAGAATCCTCTCACACCGCACTCCTAGATAAAGTAGAAAGGAAAGCCTTTCGTATCATTTACTCCCGTCCACTCTCCAACTCTCTGCAATCTCTCTCTCTTCGCCGCAATGTTGCATCTCTCTCGCTATTCTATCGCTACTACATTAATCAGTGTTCCTCAGAGCTTTCCCAGGGTATACCACCTCCTCTACATAGGGTACGTAGTACCCGTCTAACAACACAATCCCACCCCTACTCTGTGCAACTCTCCAACCCAAGAGTGAAACGCTATTCTCAGTCTTTCTTCTATTCAACTGCTGAGCTCTGGAACTCTATCCCAGAAACAGTCTTTCCCTCTTCCTATGACTTCAATTGCTTCAAACTCTGTGTGTCCCGGCATTTTGACTCGAACGTCCCTTTGATTTTGGCCTTGTCACTTTCAACTCTGGGTTAGACATTCGCTACAAGCAGTTATGCCTTTTGTCTGCCCCACTCACATAGAAGGAAACACAACAAATATTGGTTACAGTGTCTTGGTAGCATTTAATACTTCTACTGTAGTATTTGTACACGATGGTGGTGCCTCTGCTGTGCCTCTGCTGTGCATTCTGGCTATCAATAGACGATACCATGCAGTCTAGGAATGATGTATTGGAAACTATGGGATGGAAACTATCAATGAACACTCCAAGTTCTAAAAGTTCTACCTTAGCTGACTAACATTGTCTAATTATATCCAGAATGTAAGAAAGAAAAGCGTCATAGTATTCTGAATTTGTAAAACAAAATATAATCCTTATGGTGTGGCTAAATAAGTTAAAGTTGAGGGGGATAGACAGGTTGGGATGGTGATAGGCCTCTAATGTATTTACTATTAATAATAAATAATAACAAGACTGAAATATTATCGTGGAAAGGGAAAATATTATGCCCAATCACAGACTTACACACATAATGCTCCTCTTCGAAACAGCAAAGGGGATATTTGTTTTGGTTTAATCCAAGACCAGTGTATTTAAAGCAACTAATAAAGTAAATATATGAATATATTAATGGATATACTATATTAAATGATGCCTGCAGCTTTTGCTAATACATCGGACATTGACCAACAATATTTACCATATATATATTTTTTTTCTCAGCTTCCTGTCCAAACATCACAAATACATTATGTCTTTTGTTAAATCTGATTTATGGACGGAGAGGGGCGAAGGTATAATATTTATGGACGGAGAGGGCGAAGGTATAATATTTATGGACGGAGAGGGGCGAAGGTATAATATTTATGGACGGAGAGGGGCGAAGGTATAATATTTATGGACGGAGAGGGGCGAAGGTATAATATTTATGGACGGATAGGGGCGAAGGTATAATATTTATGGACGGAGAGGGGCGAAGGTATAATATTTATGGACGGAGAGGGGCGAAGGTATAATATTTATGGACGGAGAGGGGCGAAGGTATATATTTATGGACGGAGAGGGGCGAAGGTATAATATATTTATGGACGGAGAGGGGCGAAGGTATAATATTTATGGACGGAGAGGGCGAAGGTATAATATTTATGGACAGAGGGCAATATTATTTATGGACGAGAGGGGAAGGTATAATATTTATGGACGGAGAGGGGCGAAGGTATAATATTTATGGACGGAGAGGGGCGAAGGTATAATATTTATGTGACGAGAGGGGCGAAGGTATAATATTTATGGACGGAGAGGCGAAGGTATAATATTTACGGAGAGGGGCGAAGGTATAATATTATGGAACGGAGAGGGCGAAGGTATAATATTTATGGACGGAGAGGGCGAAGGTATAATATTTATGGACGGAGAGGGGCGAAGGTATAATATTTAGGGTCACTGATATATGAAGGTGGTGCTGGCAAGTAAATATGTCAACATTTAGGTCACACAGTTAAATACCTACTTTTTATGTGTCCCCCTGTTTTATACATGATTACGTCTATTTTCTAAATTGGAAACCTTAATGACTTTACATTGTTAATGATCTCATTTCCTCAGTCTGTGTGAACTCATTCAGAATATTGCATATTCATTTCTGTTTCTTTTTATCATTTATATATTAATATAAAACCACATTGATGATGGTATGGCGCTATTATGTGTGTCATCATTAAACCCACCAATATGAGTAATGGTGGCAGTATATTGTTTATGTTAATGTGACATACCGTACAACATAAGAACTTAGGTACATTCGGATAGCGTAGTCGCCAGCAAACTCTTGATTTCGTGACCCCCTATGTTTTATCTATCAATCTATCTAATCTCATCTATTATCTCTCTCTCCCGATTGATTTTATTGAACCAGGTTTTCAATAAATAGTATATATCGTTTTTGTAGTTGATATAAAGACAATTTATATTCTTCAGATTATATATCCATTTCCAATTAGAAATAGGTGGAGTCCACAATTTATCATCAGTGGGCTAGAGACTTTGGCCTCCGTTGTACATGGACTAGGATTTATGGAATGCTAAGGTGGTGATGGAAAAATCTGCTCTCATCACATACGACTTGGCTTAGCCCATCTAAAGTGATCCTACTGTACATATAGGTATAGTTTTTGGCTACAGTTACATTTGTTTTATTGTTGTTAAGAGTTTTACAAAACCCTTTCCTCTGTCGTGGATTAATTTTAAACAAACCGCATAAATTATAACCTTCATCCTTTATTTACTGGTCGCAAACTTTGTGAAGACGTGGTAATTAACTTTTGATTTTGGTATCCAGTGATCTTGTAGAAGCTATGAGTGCTTCACTAGTAGGCTGGTAGCAAGCATCAAACACAAATTTGAATTGTATTGATCAAATACATTATGCATCTTTGAATTACATTATTAAGAGTGGTGTCTCAAAAAAAAAAAATATAGGAAGTTTCAATCCAGTTTGGTATCTACCATGGATACCCTGGGCGATCAAATCAAGAGATAATAATATCAATGGTTTGCTCTATTCGACGATAAACGAGGCCTCTCGAAGTCAAGGGGCCTACGAACCAAATCACAGTTTCAAGTAATAAGGGGTTAACGTCGAAGAAAGGTACTGCACTCCAAAACTATACTCCTATGACAATATTATACATCAATGGAAAGCTCTCGACCTGTCAAATAAAAATGATGTTGGGTTTTTTTCTGAAAATCTGAAAATAATAATACAACACATAAAATACCAAGGGTGTGTTTTTGTGTATGTGTGTTTATTGTTCAATTTAAATTAAAAACATGATAATTTCAGAGTACTTGATAACCCTAAGAAGCAGTTCAAATTTGAAAGTAATTCCAAAAATTGCGTGTTTTATGCGTGTTTTTTCGATCAACATGTTTTTATGGTGTTTTATCAAAACACACCAAAATGCATACACATTATTATGGTAGTATGATCAAAAGAATGAGTGTACACATTGTAAAGAAAAATCATAGCAATGTTTTTGTGGAAATCCGTAATTATTAGGTAAAACACCAACAAACGCATAGTGGGTTTTTTTTATGTACCCGTAAATGTTATTCGATTACATTCATACTTGGAACATTACAACATTTTGCAATAACTAGGAGACAGCCGAAACATTTAAGCAAAATTCCAAAAATTGCGTGTTTTATGCGTGTTTTTCCATCTGCCTGTTTGGTGGTGTTTTATTAAAACATAAACAATGCACACAAATTTTATTATAGCATAATCAAAAGATAGAGTGTAAATAAATGGATGAAATCGTGTCAGTGTTTGTGTGAAAATCTGTAATTCCTAAAAAACACAAACAAACACGTAATGGGTGTTTTTTTTTTGTGTATCCGAAATTATGGGCCGATTTATTTCATACTCATATTTTTGAATAACCATGATGTAACTAAGAATTAGTCCAAATTAGAAAGCATAATTCCCATAATTAAATTTTATAATAATTTAAATTCATAAATTATAAGAAAAGACTTAGTTCCTTCGTGTTTGATGTGTGAACAATGGTAATAAAATCATTATCAAGTTAATATTATTTTACCTCTAAACTGCTGCCCAATCCGCTTGTCAATGTGAGAGGTGGGAGGGGGGGGGTTAGTAATCGAGGATGTCATCGGCGGGGTCGTCGACATCGGATTCCTCATCCCCACTGTCGTGACCACCACCACCCAATGCATCCTGGGCAGCGAAGAGTTTGGTGTAGAAGTCCTGATAGGCCTGAGGTACAAACGTGGAGAGGTACTTAATGTGATTCAGCTTTTTTTTGTTCAGCACCACTCCGTTGGGGTACCTCTTGGGCAGGGCGACCTTACAGAGGTAAAAGGTGTCCGGGTTATATTTGTTGGAGCGGCCTTTCTGAAGCTTCCATTCCCGGGCCTCGTAGAAGCCATCAGCATACCCACCTGACACCTTGATGCAGTGGGGGTGTTCGTTGGAGGCAATCCGTCGCTTTGGCCGCCTTGAACCCCGATGGCCGTCTGCCCGGCCTTCGAGACTTGCTGCTGAAGGACCTCGTAGTCCAAAAAGTCATCAGAAGACATACGGACAACGGTAGCAGTATCGGCCTTGTGACAGGACCTCATGTACTTGCAGTAGTCCTCCGTGGTGTACATCTCCTGGGGCCGCTGGTGCTTCTCCAGCACACCAAAGTCACGGTCGCAGGGCAGGAAGGAGTGGCCACTCTCTAGGTAGTAGTGGTGTATCCCCGAGAAACGCTTGGAGTGAATGAGGCGAAGATAGAATAGTACAAGATTAATGTTTTTATTCTGTCCAGCACAGTTATCGGAAAAGACGATTAGCTTGTACAATCCCTGGCCCGGTATGTGATTCTCGAGGAAGTGGTTGAGACAGCTAGCAACCTCGACTGACCCGCGTTTGGCTTCACTCTCGTTCCAAACATAAAAATATGGATGTTTGGTTTTCAGGTTATGTATTCCAAGATTGGATGTCCAGAGTTTACAGCGGTAATACTGGGCACTGACAGTCAACTTTGGGGTAGGTAGTGTCTGTTGTAGATCGACTGCAATCGCTATAATCCCCGGACTCTTATCCTTTATGTAGACATTGATGAAATTCCTCCCAGCAGCTGCGTTGGCTTGGTGTGTATGGCGCTGTACAGAAAGAGTTGCGATGGCATCTTGGTCTTTCTCTGGGTCGAGGGCTTGTATTTTAATTTTAAGGGTGTCACAAGTTGAACATGTGTCGCTACGAGGGGCTTGGATACTTATTTTGTATTCCTGGACCTTCGCCTTAAACCTGGACTCAATCATTGCATCCTTGGGGTGGTCCTTCGTCACTAAATCTTCTTGAAAAGCCTTGTAAAGTCCGTGCCAGGTTGATCCAAGGGGCAGGTAGAGTTGTTAGGGGTTCTTCATTCTAGAGTAGTGCGACTGAAGTGTGGGCAGCTTGTTACAAAAATCTCGCACCACAGTAAGGAGAATGTCACTGGTTTTGTTTGGTGGTTCTTTGTGGCCCCGCTGGTCTGGTGTCAGTGTCCCACTAGTGAGGAAGCAGCCTTGGTCATCATATTACGCACTCTTTTATGTGTAATGCCATGCATGTTCTCAAAGGCAACCATACACACATCTTGTTTAATATTATTGCTCATGACACTGTATGAACGAGTAACACTGTGACGGCTCTCCCTCCCTTTTACCCGCACTCTCTTACTCTCACAATCACTAACTCTGCACAGAATATAATTAGATTGGGCATCGTGGCTGCCCAGTCCCCAGTACGCATCGAAAACTGTTTGCACATGATCCCTCCCCACCTTATCATAGCACTTCATAGAACAACTACACCGGGGCCCCAAAACACGAGCCCCTACAACCGTGCCCTTACGAGAAACATACTAGCCACCACGATCTCTTTTACTCTTCTTAACTACACTTTTCCAGGTTTCAGGGTGCCGTTTTCTACTAGGCATCAATGGTGAACCTTCCCCCACCTCCTGGATCACTAGTATCACTCATTATTCAGCCTCAAACACTGTGAAATATGGTTAAAAACAGGGAGAGCGAGCGAGAATGACCAGTTAAAAAAACTCCCGCCACATGACTGATGTGGGGAGGTGCGAGACGGCGGCTCTGATTGGTCGGGAGCCGCGACACAAACACGCGGGAACATAGCCACCCTCCCATTGGTCAGCCGCGTGCGGCGGCTAGGCCCATATACCTCCACTTTGCCCTACTTCATCCGTACATTTATCGAGTCAAAACACGAGATGCGCAACCCTATGCAACGTGCACATAAGGGCGAAATTCCCAATTCGGTCTTCACAGCATGATAGAGCGTGCTGCCACCTATTGGGAACCAGTGAAAACTCAAATTCTGTGATTTGGTTCGTAGGCCCCTTGACTTCATCAATCAATCGTGATGAAGGGACACATTATTAAATATTTAACTTCTCATGAGTACCTAAAGCCCTGGATACAGGCCCGTATTCCTCGACAAAGTCTCTGTTGTCGGTGTTAATCACTATTGTCTAACTGTGAATTCCTAGTCATTCAGTAGTCTACGCTTGTTGTTGTCATACCAATGAAAGTATTGATATTATTTTCAGTACTTCTTGCTTGTTTTAAGGATATCCAATTTAAATGTATTTATGAGACTTGGGCTTTATAAGACATTTCAAATTTTATTTTTAAAAATAGCTGACATTTACATAAACAAAACAAGAAATAGTGTGATACATTGTACAGCATACATATTGTAGGCTTTATTTATGTGGTATTGAAAAGCTAATCCCACATATTTAAAACAGTTTAATTGTAAAAACACGTTATCTGGCATTCTAATGCTAAAAAATTTAAGTGAAACGTTGCATCAGTAATTGATAGGCGGATTTAAAGAAATTGAGTTTACTCTACTTAGACTGAAAAGGTCCGCTCATATAAAATGTAAATGAAGAACAAATACCGGGATTGTAACTCACTATTAAATCACCATAGAAAAGTTGTAGTTAGGTAATGTGAAAATCGATGTTTTGTTGGTGGATGGTAGACAAATGGCTACACTCTCGAACAGTATTGGGAGGGGTTGTTTATACCAAGCAGCTACGTGGGGCGCACTTAACTATAAAGCGATAAGGAATAATATTGAAAAAGTCTAAATCATGATATTATACAGTAAGCTTAGCTGTCTGTTAGTCAGTCGGATGAAGTAATGATGAGAGCTGAATGAAGCCGGAACCAGGATCGCGGCGAACTAAGGAGTGGAGGTAGAATTGTCTCGATGGTGGACAAAAGAGCTCTGGTGTGAGGCGCCTCCATCTGAGACGTCATCGTCTTGCGCTACGGATTTAGCGGACACTGCTATGTTTGTAGCGGAAATCTAGCGGTAAATATCGCACCGCTTTTATAATATTACGACATGGCTATATGATAAATCATATATGCATTCCTAAGACTCGTAATACTATACTCTCGTATAATAGGCCTTATTTAACTTATTAAGCTTACATACTGTACATACTGTATTAAGGGTATGATACATAGAACACGTATGTTATACCACTGACTATCGTAAATCCACGATAGTTATTGCGAATTTTTAAATTACTGACTGTGATGCATTTACGTAGAATTTATCGACGATGTCCATGACTTGTAACTATTTGTGTTCTGTCTGAAGTAGTCACATATCATTATATAGAAAGTTGTGTATTCTTCTAATGGCAATGACAAGCACACACTGATAGAAGAATTATAAATAAACCATTTATCTCCATATTTCTTTGTTTGCATCGTAACAAACAAATTTACTCAGTCCATTCTCCTTTTAATTGGCTAATGTGTCAGCTGTAAGTTTTTGGATATACATGTGATAGACTAGTATAGCGTGATTTGTTCAATTTTCGGCACGCAAACACCCTGCCATTTATACACACTTTAAACAAATCGTACCCGCTTATACACGCACACACTGGCAACGATCAGTCAGATATGCACACACGGGACAACACGTACTCAGACATAAACACACACTCAAACATATCCACACACCCATGCTATACATATTCCAGACATACAGACCCGGACAACACATACTCAAACATGCACACACGCCTACCCGGATACCACCTACGGAACACACACACGCATCCGAGCAAAAGTCAGACGTACACACACACACAGACAGCATGCACTCACACCCGGATAACACCTACGGAGACATACATACACACACCCGGGCAAAACGCACCTTACCAACACACCCGGACAGCACACGCTCAGACAATCACCCACACTCAGACATACACCCAAGCAACATGCAGTCAGACATACACATACACCTAGGCAAAACACACTCAGTCATACTGTACACATACACAGAAGCAACATTCACTGAAACATACACACACACACACCAAAGCAACACACAGTCAACATACACACACACCCTCTGGCAACACACACATACTAGCTTGGTCATCCCCTGTAACATTACCTTGTTGTTACACTACTCATTGTGCCTTGGGATGTCTTCCCTCGTATCCAACTGATGCGACTTCGGTGACAACCACTAAAATCTTAAGAGACCTGAGCAATCTGGCTCACTCCCAAAAGTATTACAAATGATCAACTTCTGGCGTCTCAGACCTGTTGATGCCGGTTTGGTTTGAACTTAGAGAGGGACTAATTGCAGTTTATGTCGATCTTAAAAAAAAAATCGACTTGGTGCACCCCGAACCGTTGTATGAATTGTTCATATTCCTTGGGATTGTTGATCTGGTTTCTGGACTTTAACGAGTACAGAGAGTGCCATCAAGTGAGGCAGGCAGAACTCCTCTTCTTCTCTGTGAGCTCAGACATTAAATAGTGGTGTGTGCTGGCACCCTTGCTTTTCAACATTTGTATGGACTGATTACTGAGCCGGATAGTCAGCCATAGTCAATATAGAGCATCGGTGTGGGAATTTCAAAATAACTGACCATGATTATGGAGAAGATGCAGTGATCCTACCGCCATCACTGGAGATTCTCTACCTTGGTCTTGAGGCGCTACACAATGAGTTGGAACCCCTGGGATTATAGATCTCTTGGACTAAGAGACTGTCAATATAGAGGTCTTGAATATATTCACTTTTCTGGTAGTTAGATCAATAAAATGTGATGGAAACTATGTTTTTCATAGGCTTCGCTCAGCATATGAAGTTCTCTCAAGATGATGATGTTCTGTCTTATTATAGGGTTGTGAGACATGGACAATCAACAACGTCTTGGAGAGATTCATCAACAACATTGGTATCAAATGCTTTCACATAATCGTGGTGTACCGTTGGTACCAGTGTCTAGTCTCTGAATCTGATTCGAGACATACTGGGTGCATAGTTTGTGAGAGCTAGCAATGGATTATATGGGCAAACGTGTTCTGGTGGGTTATATTTCTGATTGAGAAACCCTTGGGGAAGAATGCAAACAAGACTAGTCATTCCCAAGTACCGTATGGCATGGACCAAGTCATGGCCCGGGACTTTGCGCGGAGGGAGGCCTGGGAGTGGATTCGGAGGCCAACAGTGATTGGTGCATTAAACAAACTAACATAAATTGTGTGTTTACAATTATTAATTTATACACTATTCTGTAAGAACTACAAGTACCATGTCAGATTTGGTATGTGTAGAGTTTATTTACTTGCATTCCTGTTGCTAATTGCAGACTCATTTTCATCAAAGAATATTGTATATTTTTGAACTTACATATATTTAACCTTGTCACATATGCTTTACCCTGATCATAGCCCTTATTTAACACAAATCATATTCCTTCAACTACCCACACAAATTGTGTAAATTGTTTATTCAGCTGCCTGCTCTACTGCTCATTTCTTCTACAGTGTTTCTTTAACTACCCTCTCGGATTCTCCACTACCTCTTACCCTGCCACTCATCGTGTCTATTATCTCTGTTTTATGTTGATAATTACCCTCTTCCTTGTTAATGTTAATTGTATAAGCTTAACTTTATTGCCGGAGAAAGAGGAAAACGAAAACATTTAAGCCTATTGAGCAATATTTTAAATGGTCACACGCTGCAAAAGTGACTGGATACCCTATGCAGTATTTACTGTTCGTGTTTAAGTATGTGTGTGTGAGTGTGTGTGTGTGTATGTGTGTCCTATCACCTTATATGTATATTACCAAAAATGTATGGACATTTTGAGTACCTTATTGATGCTGGGGGAATAACGAGTCAGATATATCACTCAACAATCTAGAAGTTATGATATATATTTTGTTAATGAACGTGTAGTAATGTTTGTTACCTGCTAGTGAAATTGCAGTAATGATTGTATATGTTAATGGAAGATGTGAAGATGTGTAATGGTAGCCTAAGTAGTTCTTAGAATTGATGATGGTGATAAACATTGCATAATACTGTATGTTCTATATATTGTTTTACTGGTTTGTATATAGATTTAATTGGATGAACTTTTCAGCTATATTTTTGAACTTTCCATTTCGTATATTTTATTTGTTGTAAATTATTAACTTCATCGTACATTTGGGTATTATATATGCAAGTTTGTTCTCATTCAACTTGTCCCAAAGAAGGATTACCGCTCTCAACCCTCCAACTATCGTCAATTGTTCTCATGGCTTGCAACTCCAAAGTTGTTTTCAACTACTCTTATTCAACATTTCTGAAGTATCTCTATTCTGATAATCTACTCTCATATCGCCAGTATGGCTTCCTTAGGGGTTGATGTACTGGTGATCTGCTTTCATATCTTACTAACTCTTGGTCATCCTCCTTTCGGAACTTCGGTGAGGCCTTTTCTATTGTGCTAGACATCTGTGCCCCTTTATCTGTAATTTCCTTTCTGGCCATTCCATAGCTTGGTTGTGGATGTCCATCCTTCATTTCCTCAACCTATCAACACCGGTGTTCCTCAGGGTTCTGTCCTAGCTCCATTATCTTTCTAATTTTCACTAATGATCTTCTCAACTGTACTTCTGGCCCTATCCATTCATATGCTGATGACTGTACCTTACACTATTCAACTAGTTTATTTCAGAACGCCCAGCCAGCAATCACTCAAAAATGCATGTGGTGAAACCATAGAACACTTTCCTTCTGATCTATCAACCATTTCCATCTGGGGTAAAACAAATCTTGTTGCTTTCAATGCTTCCAAAACGAAATTTCTTCATTTAGATCTCTACCCATCAAGAACGTCAGAACTAACTACTCCCCACAAGGGTCTAAGATCCCTTGTACTTCGAGAATAGCAGGAATCAAACCATTTATCTTCTTTCAGTTAGTTCTCGGTATCCGTCTTTCTCCTCCTTCTGATCTCACTATTGAAAAGATCACTCTTGCAAAAACGGCTGGGTGTTCACAAACGCACCTCTGGGGGTTCCTTTAACTCTGCACAGCTT
>CM064535.1:14499766-14652266 GCA_032716605.1 Paralithodes platypus
CTGACCGGTATGGAGTTTACAATTTTGACATAGGGGTACATGTACCGGCTATGGTACACCAGGTACTCGTATATTAATAGTGGATTCTGTTGAGGGTTGGGATAGGGTCGGGATCCACAATATGATTCGATGCTATGAGGTCTGACAGGTATGGAGGTCACAATATTGACATAGGGGTACACTGTACCGGCTATGGTACACCAGGTACTCGTTATAATAGGGGATTGTGTTGAGGGTTGTGTATAGGGAGTGGAGCCAAATATCATTAGCTTGCTATGTGAGGTCTGACCGGTATGGAGGTCACAATATTGACATACGGGTACACTGTACCTGCTATGGTACACCAGGTACTCGTTATATTAATAGTGGATTGTGTTGAGGGTTGTGGTTAGGGCTTGGAGCCACAATATCATTAGCTGCCTATATGAGGTTTGACCGGTATGGAGGTCACAATATTGACATAGAGGTAAACTGTACCGGCTATGGTACACCACATACTCGTCATATTAATAGTGGATTGTGTTGTGGGTTGGGGATAAGGTCTGGAGCCACAATATCATTAGATTGCTATATGAGGTCTGACCGATATGGAGGTCACAAAATTGACATAGGGGTACACTGTACCGGCTGTGGTACAACAGGTACACGTGATATTAATAGTGGATTGTGTTGAGGGTTGTGGATAGGGTCTGGAGCCACAATATCATTAGCATACGATATGACGTCTGACCGGTATGGAGGTCACACTTGACATATGGGTACACTGTTCCGGCTATGGTTACACTAGGTACTCGGTATATTAGTAGTATATTCTGTTGAGAGTTAGGGATAGGGACTGAAGCCAGAATATCATTAGCTGCTCTATGAGGTCTGACCGGTATGGAGGTCGCAATATTGACATAGGGGTAAACTGTACCGGCTATGGTACACCAGGTACTCGTTATATTAATAGTGGATTGTGTTGAAGGTTGTAGAATAGGGTCTGGAAACACTATATTCATATTCTTGCTATATGGGCACTGACCGGTATGTAGGACACAATATTGACATAGGGGTATGCTGTACCGGCTATGGTACTCCAGGTACTCGTTATATTAATAGTGGATTGTGTTGAGGGTTGTCGATAGGGTCTGGAGCAACAATATCTTTAGCTTGCTATATGAGGTCTGACGGGTATGAAGGTCACAATATTAACATAGGGGTACACTGTACCGGCTATGGTACACCAGGTACTCGTTATACTAATAGTGGATTGTGTTGAGGGTTGGGGATAGGGTTTGGAGCGACAATATCATTAGCTTGCTATATGAGGTCAGACCGGTATGTAGGTCACAGTATTGACATAGGAGTATACTGTACCGGCTATGGTACTCCAGGTTCTCGTTATATTAATAGTGGATTGTGTTGAGGGTTGTCGATAAGGACTGGAGCCACAATACCATTAGATTGCTCTATGAGGTCTGACCGGTATGGAGGTCACAATATTGACATAGGGGTACACTGTACCGGCTATGGTACACCAGGTACTCGTTATATTAATAGTGGATTGTGTTGATGGTTGTGGATAGGGACTGGAGCCACGATATCATTAGCTTGCTATATGGCGTCTGACCGGTATGGAGGTCACAATATTGACATAGGGAACACTGTACCGGCTATGGTACACCAGGTACTCGTTAAATTAATAGTGGATTGTGTTGAGGGTTGTGGATAGGGTCTGGAGCCACAATATCATTAACTTGCTATATGACGTCTGATTGGTATGGAGATCACAATATGGACATAGGGGTACACTGTACCGGCAATGGTATACCAGGTACTAATTATATCAATAGTGGATTGTGTTGAGAGTTGGGGATAGGGTTTGAAGCCACAATATCATTAGCTTGCTATATGAGGTCTGACCGGTATGGAGGTCACAATATTGACATAGGGGTACACTGTACCGGCTATGGTACACCAGGTACTCGTTATATTAATAGTGGATTGTGTTGAGGGTTGTGGATAGGGTCTGGAGCCACAATATCATTAGATTTCTATATAATATTTTGACTGGTATGGAGGTCACAATATTGACATAGGGGTACACTGTACCGGCTATGGTACACCAGGTACTCGTTATATTAATAGTGGATTGTGTTGAGGAATGTGGATAGGGTCTGGAACCACAATATCATTGGCTTGCTATATGAGGTCTGACCGGTATGGAGGTCACAATATTGACATAGGGGTACACTGTACCAGCTATGGTACACCAGGTACTCGATATATTAATAGTGGATTGTTGTGAGGGTTGGGGATAGGGTCTGGACAATATCATTAGCTTGCTATATGAGGTCTGACCGGTATGGAGGTCACAATACTGACATAGGGGAACACTGTACCGGCTATGGTACAACAGGTACACGTGATATTAATAGTGGATTGTGTTGAGGAATGTGGATAGGGTCTGGAACCACAATATCATTGGGTTGCTATATGAGGTCTGACCGGTATGGAGGTCACAATATTGACATAGGGGTATACTGTACCGGCTATGGTACAGCAGGTACTCGTTATATTAATAGTGGATTGTGTTGAGGGTTGAGGATAGGGTCTGGAGCCACAATATCATTAGCTTTCTATATAATGTTTTGACTGGTATGGAGGTCACAATATTAACATAGGGGTACACTGTACCGGCTATGGTACACGAGGTACACGTTACATTAATAGTGGATTGTGTTGAGGGTTGTGGATAGGGTCAGGAGCCACAATATCAATACCAAGCTATATGAGGTCTGACCGGTGTCGAGGTCACAGTATTGACATAGGAGTGCACTGCACCGACTATGGAACACAGGTACTCGTTATATTAATAGTGGATAGTGTTGAGGAATGTGGATAGGGTCTGGAACCACATATCATTGGATTGCTATATGAGGTCTGACCCGGTATGGAGGTCACAATATTGACATAGGGGTACACTGTACCAGCTATGGTACACACCAGGGTTATATTAAATATTGTGTTGAGGGTTGTGGATAGGGTCTGGAGCCACAATATCATTAGCTTGCTATATGAGGTCTGACCGGTATGGAGGTCACAATATTGACATAGGGGTACACTGTACCGGCTATGGTACACTAGGTACTCGATATAATAGTAGTGGATTCTGTTGAGAGTTTCGGATAGGGACTCAAACCACAACAGCATTAGCTTGCTATATGAGGTCTGACCGGTATGGAGGTCACAATATTGACATGGGGGTACACTGTACCGGCTTGGTACACCAGATACTCGATATAATAATAGTGGATTGTGTTGAGGGTTGTAAATAGGGTCTGGAACCACAATATCATTAGCTTTCTATATGAAGTCTGAACGGTATGGAGGTCACAATATTGACATAGGGGTACACTGTACCGTCTAGGGTACACCAGGTACTCTTTATATTAATAGTGGATTGGGTTGAGGGTTGTGGATAGGGTCTGGAACCACAATATCATTGGCTTGCTATATGAGGTCTGACAGGTATGTAGGTCATATTATTGGTATAGGGGTACACTGTACCGACTATGGTACACCAGATACTCGTTATATTAAAAAGTGGATTGTGTTGAGGGTTGGGGTAGGGTCTGGAGCCACAACATCAATAGCTAGCTATATGAGGTTTGACCGGTATGGAGGTCACAATATTGACATAGGGGTACACTGTACCGGCTATGGTACACCAGTTACTCATTATATTAATAGTGGATTGTGTTGAGGGCTGGGGATAGGTTTTGGAGCCACAATATTGACCGGTATGGAGGTCACAATATTGACATAGGGGTACACTGTACCGGCTATGGTACACCGGGTACACGTTCTATTAATAGTGGATTGTGTTGAGGGTTGTGGATAGGGTCTGGTGCCACAATATCAATAGCATGCTATATGAGGTCTGACCGGTATGGCGGTCACAATATTGACATAGGGGTACACTGTACCGGCTATGGTACACCGGGTACACGTTATATTAATAGTGGATTGTGTTGAGGGTTGTGGATAGGGTCTGGTGCCACAATATCGTTAGCTTGCTATATGATGTCTGACCGGTATGGAGGTCAAAATATTGACATTGGGGTACACTGTACCGGCTATGGTACACCAGGGACTCATTATATTAATAGTGGATTGTGTTGAGGGTTGAGGATAAGGTCTGGAGCCACAATTTCATTAGCATGCTATATGATGTCTGACCGGTATTGAGGGTACAATATTGACATAGGGGTACATTGTACAGGCTATGGTACACCAGGTACTTGTTATATTAATAGTGGATTGTGTTGAAGGTTGTGGATACGGAGTGGAGCCAAAATATAATTAGCTTGCTATGTGAGTTTTAACCGGTATGGAGGTTACAATATTGACATAGGGGTACACTGTACCGGCTATGGTACACCAGGTACACGTTATATTAATAGTGGATTGTGGTGAGGGTTGTGGATAGGGTCTGGAGCCCACAATATCAATAGCTTGATATATGTCCTGACCGGTATGGAGGTCACAATATTGACATAGGGGTTCACTGTACCGGCTATGGTACACCAGGTACTCATTATATTAATAGTGGATTGTGTTGAGGGCTGGGGATAAGGTTTGGAGCCACAATATCATTAGCTTGCTATATGAGGTCTGACCGGTATGGAGGTCACAATATTGACATAGGGGTACACTGTACCGGCTATGGTACACCAGGTTCTCATTATATTAATAGTGGATTGTGTTGCGGGTTGGGGATAGGTTTTGGAGCCACAATATCATTGACCGGTATGGAGGGCACAATATTGACATAGGGGTATACTGTACCGGCTATGGTACACCAGGTACACTTTATATTAATAGTGGATTGTGTTGAGGGTTGTGGATAGGGTCTGGAGCCACAATATCAATAGCTTGCTATATGAGGTCTGACCGGTATGGCGGTCACAATATTGACATAGGGGTACACTGTACCGGCTATGGTACACCAGGTACTCGTTATATTAATAGTGGATTGTGTTGAGGGTTGTGGATAGGGTCTGGAGCCACAATATCATTAGCTTTCTATATGAGGTCTGACTGGTATGGAGGTCACAATATTGACATAGGGGTACACTGTACCGGCTATGGTACACTAGGTACTCGTTATATTAATAGTGGATAGTGTTGAGGAATGTGGATAGGGTCAGGAACCACAATATCATTGGCTTGCTATATGAGGTCTGACCGGTATGGAGGTCACAATGTTGACATAGGGGTACACTGTACCAGCTATGGTACACCAGGCACTTGTTATATTAATAGTGGATTGTGTTGAGGGTTGTGGATAGGGACTGGAACCACGATATCATTAGCTTGCTATATGACGTCTGACCGGTATGGAGGTCACAATACTGACATAGGGGAACACTGTACCGGCTATGGTACAACAGGTACACGTGATATTAATAGTTGTTGGCTTGTTGAGGAAGGTTGATAGGGTCTGGTACAATGATATTAATAGTGGATTGTTTGAGGAATGTAGATAGGGTCTGGAACCACAATATTATTGGCTTGCTATATGAGGTCTGACCGGTATGGAGGTCACAATATTGACATAGGGGTACACTGTACCGGCTATGGTACACCAGGTACACATTATATTAATAGTTGATTGTGTTGAGATTTGTGGATAGGGAGTGGAGCCAAAATATAATTAGCTTGCTATGTGAGGTCTGACCGGTATGGAGGTCACAATATTGACATAGGGGTAAACTGTATTGGCTTTGGTACACAAGGTACTCGATATATTAATAGTGGATTGTGTTGAGGGTTGTGGATAGGGTCTGGAGCCACAATATCATTAGCATGCTATATGAGGTCTGACCGGTATGGAGGTCACAATATTGACATAGGGGTACACTGTACCGGATATGGAACACCAGGTACTCGTTATATTAATAGTGGATAGTGTTGAGGAATGTGGATAGGGTCTGGAACCACAATATCATTGGCTTGCTATATGAGGTCTGACCGGTATGGAGGTCACAATATTGACATAGGGGTACACTGTACCAGCTATGGTACACCAGGTACTTGTTATATTAATAGTGGATTGTGTTGAGGGTTGTGGATAGGGACTGGAACCACGATATCATTAGCTTGCTATATGACGTCTGACCGGTATGGAGGTCACAATATTGACATAGGGGTACACTGTACCGGCTATGGTACACTAGGTACTCGATATATTAGTAGTTTATTCTGTTGAGAGTTGGGGATAGGGACTGAAACCACAATAGCATTATCTTGCTCTATGAGGTCTGACCGGTATGGAGGTCACAATATTGACATAGGGGTAAACTGTATTGGCTTTGGTACACCAGGTACTCGATATATTAATAGTGGATTGTGTTGAGGGTTGTGGATAGGGTCTGGAGCCACAATATCATTAGCATGCTATATGAGGTCTTACCGGTATGGAGGTCACAATATTGACATAGGGGTACACTGTACCGGCTATGGTACACCAGGTACTCGTTATATTAATAGTGGATTGTATTGAGGGTTGTGGATAGGGTCTGGAACCACACTATCATTGGCTTGCTATATGAGGTCTGAACGTTATGTAGGTCACATTATTGGTATAGGGGTACACTGTACCGGCTATGGTACACCAGGTACTCGTTATATTAATAGCGGATTCTGTTGAGGGTTGGGGTAGGGTCTGGAGCCACAATATCAATAGCTAGCTATATGAGGTTTGACCGGTATGGAGGTCATAATATTGACATAGGGGTACACTGTACCGGCTATGGTGCACCAGGTACTCATTATATTAATAGTGGATTGTGTTGAGGGTTGGGGATAGGTTTTGGAGCCACAATATAATTGACCGGTATGGAGGTCACAATATTGACATAGGGGTACACTGTACCGGCTATGGTACACCGGGTACACGTTCTATTAATAGTGGATTGTGTTGAGGGTTGTGGATAGGGTCTGGTGCCACAATATCAATAGCATGCTATATGAGGTCTGACCGGTATGGCGGTCACAATATTGACATAGGGGTACACTGTACCGGCTATGGTACACCGGGTACACGTTATATTAATAGTGGATTGTGTTGAGGGTTGTGGATAGGGTCTGGTGCTACAATATCAATAGCATGCTATATGAGGTCTGACCGGTATGGAGGTCACAATATTGACATAGGGGTATACTGTACCGGCTATGGTACACCAGGTACTCGTTATATTAATAGTGGATAGTGTTGAGGAATGTTGATAGGGTCTGGAACCACAATAGCATTGGCTAGCTGTATGATGTCTGACCGGTATGGAGGTCACAATATTGACATAGGGGTACACTGTACAGGCTATGGTATACCAGGTACTTGTTATATCAATATTGATTGTGTTGAAGGTTGTGGATACGGAGTGGAGCCAAAATATAATTAGCTTGCTATGTGAGTTTTAACCGGTATGGAGGTTACAATATTGACATAGGGGTACACTGTTTCGGCTATGGTACACCAGGTACACGTTATATTAAAAGTGGATTGTGGTGAGGGTTGTGGATAGGGTCTGGAGCCACAATATCAATAGCTTGATATATGTCATCTGACCGGTATGGAGGTCACAATATTGAAATAGGGGTTCACTGTACCGGCAATGGTACACCAGGTACTCATTATATTAATAGTGGATTGTGTTGAGGGCTGGGGATAAGGTTTGGAGCCACAATATCATTATCTTGCTATATGAGGTCTGACCGGTATGGAGGTCACAATATTGACATAGGGGTACACTGTACCGGCTATGGTGCACCAGGTTCTCATTATATTAATAGTGGATTGTGTTGCGGGTTGGGGATAGGTTTTGGAGCCACAATATCATTGACCGGTATGGAGGGCACAATATTGACATAGGGGTATACTGTACCGGCTATGGTACACTGGGTACACTTTATATTAATAGTGGATTGTGTTGAGGGTTGTGGATAGGGTCTGGTGCCACAATATCAATAGCATGCTATATGAGGTCTGACCGGTATGGCGGTCACAATTTTGACATAGGGGTACACTGTACCGGCTATGGTACACTGGGTACACGTTATATTAATAGTGGATTGTGTTGAGGGTTGTGGATAGGGTCTGGTGCCACAATATCAATAGCATGCTATATGAGGTCTGACCGGTATGGAGGTCACAATATTGACATAGGGGTACACTGTACCGGCTATGGTACACCAGGTACTCGTTATATTAATAGTGGATAGTGTTGAGGAATGTGGATAGGGTCTGGAACCACAATATCATTGGCTTGCTATATGAGGTCTGACCGGTATGGAGGTCACAATATTGACATAGGGGTACACTGTACCAGCTATGGTACACCAGGTACTTGTTATATTAATAGTGGATTGTGTTGAGGGTTGTGGATAGGGACTGGAACCACGATATCATTAGCTAGCGATATGACGTCTGACCGGTTTGGAGCTCACAATACTGATATAGGGGAACACTGTACCGGCTATGGTACAATAGGTACACGTGATATTAATAGTGGATTGTGTTGAGGGTTGTGGATAGGGTCTGGAGCCACAATATCATTAGCTTGTAATATGAGGTCTGTCCGGTATGGAGGTCACAATATTGACATAGGGGTACACTGTACCGGCTATGGTACACCAGGTACTCGTTATATTAATAGTGGATTATGTTGAGGGTTGTATATAGGGTCTGGAGCGACAATATCATTAGCTTGTAATATGAGGTCTGACCGGTATGGAGGTCACAATATTGACAGAGGTGTACACTCTACCGGCAATGGTTCACCAGGTACACGTAATATTAATAGTGGATTGTGTTGAGGGTTGTGGATAGGGTCTGGAGCCACAATATTATTAGCTTTCTATATAATGTTTTGACTGGTATGGAGGTCACAATATTGACGTAGGGGTACACTGTACCGGCTATGGTACACCAGGTACTCGTTATATAAATAGATGATTGTGTTGAGGGTTGTGGAAAGGGCCTGGAGCCACGATATCATTAACTTGCTATATGACGTCTGACCGGTATGGTGGTCACAATATTGACATAGGGGAACACTGTACCGGCTATGGTACACCAGGTACTCGTTATATTAATAGTGGATTGTGTTGAGGGTTATTGATAGGGCCTGGAGCCACAATATCATTAGCTTGCTATATGACATCTGACCGGTATGGAGGTCACAATATTGAAATAGGGGTTCACTGTACCGGCAATGGTACACCAGGTACTCATTATATTAATAGTGGATTGTGTTGAGGGTTGGGGATAAGGTTTGGAGCCACAATATCATTACCTTGCTATATGAGGTCTGACCGGTATGGAGGTCACAATATTGACAAAGGGGTACACTGTACCGGCTATGGTACACCAGGTACACGTTATATTAATAGAGGATTGTGTTCAGGGTTGTGGATAGGGACTGGAACCACAATATCATTAGCTTGCTATATGAGGTCTGACCGGTATGGAGGTCACAATATTGACATAGGGGAACACTGTACCGGCTATGGTACACCAGGTACTCGTTATATTAATAGTGGATTGTGTTGAGGGTTGTGGATAGGGCCTGGAGCCACAATATCATTAACTTGCTATATGACGTCTGATTGGTATGGAGGTCACAATATGGACATAGGGGTACACTGTACCGGCAATGGTATACCAGGTACTCATTATATTAATAGTGGATTTTGTTGAGGGTTGGGGATAGGGCTTGGAGCCACAATATCATCAGCTTGCTATATGAGGTCTGAACGGTATGGAGGTCACAATATTGACATAGGGGTACACTGTACCGGCTATGGTACACCAGGTACTCGTTATATTAATAGTGGATTGTGTTGAGGGTTGTGGATAGGGTCTGGAGCCACAATATCATTAGCTTTCTATATAATGTTTTGACTGGTATGGAGGTCACAATATTGACATAGGGGTACACTGTACCGGCTATGGTACACTAGGTACTCGTTATATTAATAGTGGATAGTGTTGAGGAATGTGGATAGGGTCTGGAACCACAATATCATTGGCTTGCTATATGAGGTCTGACCGGTATGGAGGTCACAATGTTGACATAGGGGTACACTGTACCAGCTATGGTACACCAGGTACTTGTTATATTAATAGTGGATTGTGTTGAGGGTTGTGGATAGGGACTGGAACCACGATATCATTAGCTTGCTATATGACGTCTGACCGGTATGGAGGTCACAATACTGACATAGGGGAACACTGTACCGGCTATGGTACAACAGGTACACGTGATATTAATAGTGGATTGTGTTGAGGAATGTGGATAGGGTCTGGAAGCACAATATTATTGGCTTGCTATATGAGGTCTGACCGGTATGGAGGTCACAATATTGACATAGGGGTATACTGTACCGGCTATGGTACAACAGGTACACATGATATTAATAGTGGATTGTGTTGAGGAATGTGGATAGGGTCTGGAACCACAATATTATTGGCTTGCTATATGAGGTCTGACCGGTATGGAGGTCACAATATTGACATAGGGGTATACTGTACCGGCTATGGTACAGCAGACACACGTTATATTAATAGTGGATTGTGTTGAGGGTTGTGGAGGGGGTCGGGAGCCACAATATCATTAGCTTTCTATATAATGTTTTGACTGGTATGGAGGTCACAATATTAACATAGGGGTACACTGTACCGGCTATGGTACACGAGGTACACGTTACATTAATAGTGGATTGTGTTGAGGGTTGTGGATAGGGTCAGGAGCCACAATATCAATAGCATGCTATATGAGGTCTGCCCGGTATGGAGGTCACAATATTGACATAGGGGTACACTGTACCGGATATGGAACACCAGGTACTCGTTATATTAATAGTGGATAGTGTTGAGGAATGTGGATAGGGTCTGGAACCACAATATCATTGGCTTGCTATATGAGGTCTGACCGGTATGGAGGTCACAATATTGACATAGGGGTACACTGTACCAGCTATGGTACACCAGGTACTTGTTATATTAATAGTGGATTGTGTTGAGGGTTGTGGATAGGGACTGGAACCACGATATCATTAGCTTGCTATATGACGTCTGACCGGTATGGAGGTCACAATATTGACATAGGGGAACACTGTACCGGCTATGGTACCACAGGTACACGTGATATTAATAGTGGATTGTGTTGAGGGTTGTGGATAGGGTCTGGAGCCACAATAGTATTAGCTTGTAATATGAGGTCTGACCGGTATGGAGGTCACAATATTGACATAGGGGTACACTGTACCGGCTAGGGTACACCAGGTACTCGTTATATTAATAGTGGATTATGTTGAAGGTTGTATATAGGGTCTGGAGCGACAATATTATTAGCTTGCAATATGAGGTCTGACCGGTATGGAGGTCACAATATTGACATAGGGGTACACTGTACCGGCAATGGTACACCAGGTACTCGTAATATTTATAGTGGATTGTGTTGAGGGTTGTGGATTGGGTCTGGAGCCACAATATCATTAGCTTTCTATATAATGTTTTGACTGGTATGGAGGTCACAATATTGACATAGGGGTACACTGTACCGGCTATGGTACACCAGGTACTCGTTATATTAATAGAGGATTGTGTTGAGGGTTGAGGATAGGGCCTGGAGCCACGATATCATTAACTTGCTATATGACGTCTGACCGGTATGGAGGTCACAATATTGACATAGGGGAACACTGTACCGGCTATGGTACTCCAGGTACTCGTTATATTAATAGTGGATTGTGTTGAGGGTTGTGGATAGGGCCTGGAGCCACAATATCATTAGCTTGCTATATGACGTCTGACCGGTATGGAGGTCACAATATTTACATAGGGGTACACTGTACCGGCTATGGTACACCAGGTACACGTTATATTAATAGTGGATTGTGTTGAGGAATGTCGATAGGGTCTGGAGCCACAATATCATTAGCTTGTAATATGATGTCAGACCGGTATGGAGGTCACAATATTGACATAGGGGTACACTGTACCGGCTATGGTACACCAGGTACTCGTTATATTAATAGAGTATTGTGTTGAAGGTTGTGGATAGGGCCTGGAGCCACAATATCATTATCTTGCTATATGACGTCTGACCGGTATGGAGGTCACAATATGGACATAGGGGTACACTGTACCGGCAATGGTACACCAGGTACTCATTATATTAATAGTGGATTTTGTTGAGGGTTGGGGATAGGGTTTGGAGCCACAATATCATCAGCTTGCTATATGAGGTCTGACCGGTATGGAGGTCACAATATTGACATAGTGGTATACTGTACCGGCTATGGTACAGCAGACACACGTTATATTAATAGTGGATTGTGTTGAGGGTTGTGGATAGAGGACTGGTGCCACAATATAATTAGCAAGCTATATGAGGTCTGACCGGAATGGAGGTCACAATATTGACATAGGGGTACACTGTACTGGCTATGGTACACCAGGTACTCGTTATATTAATAGTGGATAGTGTTGAGGAATGTGGATAGGGTCTGGAACCACAATATCATTGGCTTGCTATACGAGGTCTGACCGGTATGGAGGTCACAATATTGACATAGGGGTACACTGTACCACCTATGGTACACCAGGTACTCGTTATATTAATAGTGGATTGTGTTGAGGGATGTGGATAGGGACTGGAGTCACAATATCTTTAGCTTGATATATGAGGTCTGACCGGTATGGAGGTCACAATATTGACATAGGGGTACACTGTACCGGCTATAGTACACCAGGTACACGTTATATTAATAGTGGATTGTGTTGAGGGTTGTGGATAGGGACTGGAGCCATAATATCATTAGCTTGCTATATGATGTCTGACCGGTATGGAGATCACAATATTGACATAGGGGTACATTGTACCGGCTATGGTACACCAGGTACTCGTTATATTAATAGTGGATTCTGTTGAGGGTTGGGGATAGGGTCTGGAGCCACAATATGATTAGATTGCTATATGAGGTCTGACAGGTATGGAGGTCACAATATTGACATAGGGGTACACTGTACCGGCTATGGTACACCAGGTACTCGTTATATTAATAGGGGATTGTGTTGAGGGTTGTGGATAGGGAGTGGAGCCAAATATAATTAGCTTGTTATGTGAGGTCTGACCGATATGGAGGTCACAATATTGACATACGGGTACACTGTACCGGCTATGGTACACCAGGTACACGTTAAATTAATAGTGGATTGTGCTGAGGGTTGTGGATAGGGTCTGGAGACACAATATCATTAGCTTGCTATATGAGGTCTGACCGGTATGGTGGTCACAATATTGACATAGGGGTACACTATACCGGCTATGGTACACCAGGTACTCGTTATATTAATAGTGGATTGTGTTGAGGGTTGTGGTTAGGGCCTGGAGCCACAATATCATTAGCTGGCTATATGAGGTTTGACCGGTATGGAGGTCACAATATTGACATAGAGGTAAACTGTACCGGCTATGGTACACCAGATACTCGTCATATTAATAGTGGATTGTGTTGTGGGTTGGGGATAAGGTCTGGAGCCACAATATCATTAGATTGCTATATGAGGTCTGACCGATATGGAGGTCACAAAATTGACATAGGGGTACACTGTACCGGCTGTGGTATAACAGGTACACGTGATATTAATAGTGGATTGTGTTGAGGGTTGTGGATAGGGTCTGGAGCCACAATATCATTAGCATACGATATGACGTCTGACCGGTATGGAGGTCACAATATTGACATATGGGTACACTGTTCCGGCTATGGTACACTAGGTACTCGGTATATTAGTAGTATATTCTGTTGAGAGTTAGGGATAGGGACTGAAGCCAGAATAGCATTAGCTGCTCTATGAGGTCTGACCGGTATGGAGGTCACAATATTGACATAGGGGTAAACTCTACCGGCTATGGTACACCAGGTACTCGTTATATTAATAGTGGATTGTGTTGAAGGTTGTGGATAGGGTCTGGAAACACTATATCATATTCTTGCTATGTGGGGTCTGACCGGTATGTAGGTCACAATATTGACATAGGGGTATGCTGTACCGGCTATGGTACTCCAGGTACTCGTTATATTAATAGTGGATTGTGTTGAGGGTTGTGGATAGGGTCTGGAGCAACAATATCTTTAGCTTGCTATATGAGGTCTGACGGGTATGAAGGTCACAATATTAACATAGGGGTACACTGTACCGGCTATGGTACACCAAGTACTCGTTATACTAATAGTGGATTGTGTTGAGGGTTGTGGATAGGGACTGGAGCCATAATATCATTAGCTTGCTATATGATGTCTGACCGGTATGGAGATCACAATATTGACATAGGGGTACATTGTACCGGCTATGGTACACCAGGTACTCGTTATATTAATAGTGGATTCTGTTGAGGGTTGGGGATAGGGTCTGGAGCCACAATATGATTAGATTGCTATATGAGGTCTGACAGGTATGGAGGTCACAATATTGACATAGGGGTACACTGTACCGGCTATGGTACACCAGGTACTCGTTATAATAGGGGATTGTGTTGAGGGTTGTGTATAGGGAGTGGAGCCAAATATCATTAGCTTGCTATGTGAGGTCTGACCGGTATGGAGGTCACAATATTGACATACGGGTACACTGTACCTGCTATGGTACACCAGGTACACGTTATATTAATAGTGGATTGTGCTGAGGGTTGTGGATAGGGTCTGGAGACACAATATCATTAGCTTGCTATATTAGGTCTGACCGGTATGGTGGTCACAATATTGACATAGGGGTACACTATACCAGCTATGGTACACCAGGTACTCGTTATATTAATAGTGGATTGTGTTGAGGGTTGTGGTTAGGGCCTGGAGCCACAATATCATTAGCTGCCTATATGAGGTTTGACCGGTATGGAGGTCACAATATTGACATAGAGGTAAACTGTACCGGCTATGGTACACCAGATACTCGTCATATTAATAGTGGATTGTGTTGTGGGTTGGGGATAAGGTCTGGAGCCACAATATCATTAGATTGCTATATGAGGTCTGACCGATATGGAGGTCACAAAATTGACATAGGGGTACACTGTACCGGCTGTGGTACAACAGGTACACGTGATATTAATAGTGGATTGTGTTGAGGGTTGTGGATAGGGTCTGGAGCCACAATATCATTAGCATACGATATGACGTCTGACCGGTATGGAGGTCACAATATTGACATATGGGTACACTGTTCCGGCTATGGTACACTAGGTACTCGGTATATTAGTAGTATATTCTGTTGAGAGTTAGGGATAGGGACTGAAGCCAGAATATCATTAGCTGCTCTATGAGGTCTGACCGGTATGGAGGTCGCAATATTGACATAGGGGTAAACTGTACCGGCTATGGTACACCAGGTACTCGTTATATTAATAGTGGATTGTGTTGAAGGTTGTAGATAGGGTCTGGAAACACTATATCATATTCTTGCTATATGGGCTCTGACCGGTATGTAGGTCACAATATTGACATAGGGGTATGCTGTACCGGCTATGGTACTCCAGGTACTCGTTATATTAATAGTGGATTGTGTTGAGGGTTGTGGATAGGGTCTGGAGCAACAATATCTTTAGCTTGCTATATGAGGTCTGACGGGTATGAAGGTCACAATATTAACATAGGGGTACACTGTACCGGCTATGGTACACCAGGTACTCGTTATACTAATAGTGGATTGTGTTGAGGGTTGGGGATAGGGTTTGGAGCGACAATATCATTAGCTTGCTATATGAGGTCAGACCGGTATGTAGGTCACAGTATTGACATAGGAGTATACTGTACCGGCTATGGTACTCCAGGTTCTCGTTATATTAATAGTGGATTGTGTTGAGGGTTGTGGATAAGGACTGGAGCCACAATACCATTAGATTGCTCTATGAGGTCTGACCGGTATGGAGGTCACAATATTGACATAGGGGTACACTGTACCGGCTATGGTACACCAGGTACTCGTTATATTAATAGTGGATTGTGTTGATGGTTGTGGATAGGGACTGGAGCCACAATATCTTTAGCTTGATATATGAGGTATGACCGGTATGGAGGTCACAATATAGACATAGGGGTACACTGTACCGGCTATGGTACACCAGGTACTCGGCATATTAATAGTGGATTGTGTTGAGGGTTGGGGATAAGGTCTGGAGCCACAATATCATTAGATTGTTATATGAGGTCTGACCGGTATGGAGGTCACAAAATTGACATAGGGGTATATTGTACCGGCTGTGCTACAACAGGTACACGTGATATTAATAGTGGATTGTGTTGAGGATTGTGGATAGGGTCTGGAGCCACAATATCATTAGCATACGATATGAGGTATGACCGGTATGGAGGTCACAATATTGACATAGGGGTACACTGTACCGGCTATGGTACACAAGGTACTCGTTATACTAATAGTGGATTGTGTTGAGGGTTGGGGATAGGGTTTGGAGCCACAATATTATTAGCTTGCTATAATGGGGTCAGACCGGTATGGAGGTCACAGTATTGACATAGGGGTACACTGTACCGGCTATGGTACAACAGGTACTCGTTATATTAATAGTGGATTGTGTTGAGGGTTGTGGATAGGGTCTGGAGCAACAATATCTTTAGCTTGCTATATGAGGTCTGACGGGTATGAAGGTCACAATATTGACATAGGGGTACACTGTACCGGCTATGGTACACCAGGTACTCGTTATATTAATAGTGGATTGTGTTGAGGGTTGTGGATAGGGGCAGGAGACACAATATAATTGGTTTATATATGAGGTCTGACCGGTATGTAGGTCACAATATTGACATAGGGGTACACCGTACCGGCTATGGTACACTAGGTACTTGGTATATTATTAGTTTATTCTGTTGAGAGTTGGGGATAGTGACTGAAGCCACAATAGCATTAGCTTTCTAAATGAGGTCTGACCGGTATGGAGGTCACAATATTGACATAGGGGCAACTGTACCGGCTATGGTACACCAGGTACTCGATATATTAATAGTGGATTGTGTTGAGGGTTGTGGATAGGGTCTGGAGCCACAATATCATTAGCATGCCATATGAGGTCTGACCGGTATGGAGGTCACAATATTGACATAGGGGTACACTGTACCGGCTATGGTACACCAGGTACTCGTTATATTAATAGTGGATTTAGTTGAGGGTTGTGGATAGGGTCTGGAACCACACTACCATTAGCTTGCTATATGAGGTCTGACCGGTATGTAGGTCACATTATTGACATAGGGGTACACTGAACCGGCTATGGTACACCAGGAACTCGTTATATTTATAGTGGATTGTGTTGAGGGTTGAGGATAGGGTCTGGACCCACAATATCATTGGCTTGCTATATGAAGTCTGACCGGTATGTAGGTCACAATATTGGTATAGGGGTACACTGTACCGGCTATGGTACACCAGGTACTCGTTATATTAATAGCGGATTCTGTTGAGGGTTGGGGATAGGGTCTGGAGCTACAATATCAATAGCTAGCTATATGAGGTTAGATCGGTATGGAGGTCACAATATTGACATAGGGATACACTGTACCGGCTATGGTGCACCAGGTACTCGTTATATTAATAGTGGATTGTGTTGAGGGTTGTGGATAGGGTCTGGAACCACACTACCATTGGCTTGCTATATGAGGTCTGACCGGTATGGAGGTCACAATATTGACATAGGGGTACACTGTACCACCAATGGTACACCAGGTACTCGTTATATTAATAGCTGATGCTGTTGAGGGTTGGTGATAGGGTCTGGAGCCACAATATCAATAGGTAGCTATATGAGGTTTGACCGGTATGGAGGTCACAATATTGACATAGGGGTACACTGTACCGGCCATGGTACACCAGGTACACGTTATATTAATAGTGGATTGTGTTGAGGGTTGTGGATAGGGTCTGGAGCCCCAATATTATTTGCTTTCTAAATGAGGTCTGACCGGTATGGAGGTCATAATATTGACATAGGGGTACACTGTACCGGCTATGGTACACCAGGTACTCGTTATATTAATAGTGGGTTGTGTTGAGGGTTGGGAATAGGGTCTGGAACCACACTACCATTGGCTTGCTATATGAGGTCTGAACGGTATGTAGGTCACATTATTGACATAGGGGTACACTGTACCGGCTATGGTACACCAGGTACTCGTTATATTTATAGTGGATTGTGTTGAGGGTTGAGGATAGGGTCTGGACCCACAATATCATTGGCTTGCTATATGAAGTCTGACCGGTATGTAGGTCACAATATTGGTATAGGGGTACACACTACAGGCTATGGTACACCAGGTACTCGTTATATTAATAGCGGATTCTGTTGAGGGTTGGGGTAGGGTCTGGAGCCACAACATCAATAGCTAGCTATATGAGGTTTGACCGGTATGGAGGTCACAATATTGACATAGGGGTACACTGTACCGGCTATGGTGCACCAGGTACTCATTATATTAATAGTGGATTGTGTTGAGGGTTGAGGATATGTTTTGGAGCCACAATATCATTGACCGGTATGGAGGTCACAATATTGACATAGGGGTACACTGTACCGGCTATGGTACACCGGGTACACGTTATATTAATAGTGGATTGTGTTGAGGGTTGTGGATAGGGTCTGGTGCCACAATATCAATAGCATGCTATATGAGGTCTGACCGGTATGGCGGTCACAATATTGACAGAGGGGTACACTGTACCGGCTATGGTACACCGGGTACATGTTATATTAATAGTGGATTATGTTGAGGGTTGTATATAGGGTCTGGAGCGACAATATCATTAGCTTGTAATATGAGGTCTGACCGGTATGGAGGTCACAATATTGACAGAGGTGTACACTCTACCGGCAATGGTTCACCAGGTACACGTAATATTAATAGTGGATTGTGTTGAGGGTTTTGGATAGGGTCTGGAGCCACAATATTATTAGCTTTCTATATAATGTTTTGACTGGTATGGAGGTCACAATATTGACGTAGGGGTACACTGTACCGGCTATGGTACACCAGGTACTCGTTATATAAATAGTGGATTGCGTTGAGGGTTGGGGATAAGGTTTGGAGCCACAATATCATTACCTTGCTATATGAGGTCTGACCGGTATGGAGGTCACAATATTGACAAAGGGGTACACTGTACCGGCTATGGTACACCAGGTACACGTTATATTAATAGAGGATTGTGTTCAGGGTTGTGGATAGGGTCTGGAACCACGATATCATTAGCTTGCTATATGGCGTCTGACCAGTATGGAGGTCACAATATTGACATAGGGAACACTGTACCGGCTATGGTACACCAGGTACTCGTTATATTAATAGTGGATTGTGTTGAGGGTTGTGGATAGGGCCTGGAGCCACAATATCATTAACTTGCTATATGACGTCTGATTGGTATGGAGGTCACAATATGGACATAGGGGTACACTGTACCGGCAATGGTATACCAGGTACTCATTATATTAATAGTGGATTTTGTTGAGGGTTGGGGATAGGGCTTGGAGCCACAATATCATCAGCTTGCTATATGAGGTCTGAACGGTATGGAGGTCACAATATTGACATAGGGGTACACTGTACCGGCTATGGTACACCAGGTACTCGTTATATTAATAGTGGATTGTGTTGAGGGTTGTGGATAGGGTCTGGAGCCACAATATCATTAGCTTTCTATATAATGTTTTGACTGGTATGGAGGTCACAATATTGACATAGGGGTACACTGTACCGGCTATGGTACACTAGGTACTCGTTATATTAATAGTGGATAGTGTTGAGGAATGTGGATAGGGTCTGGAACCACAATATCATTGGCTTGCTATATGAGGTCTGACCGGTATGGAGGTCACAATGTTGACATAGGGGTACACTGTACCAGCTATGGTACACCAGGTACTCGTTATATTAATAGTGGATTGTGTTGAGGGTTGTGGATAGGGTCTGGAGCCACAATATCATTAGCTTTCTATATAATGTTTTTGACTGGTATGGAGGTCACAATATTGACATAGGGGTACACTGTACCGGCTATGGTACACTAGGTACTCGTTATATTAATAGTGGATAGTGTTGAGGAATGTGGATAGGGTCTGGAACCACAATATCATTGGCTTGCTATATGAGGTCTGACCGGTATGGAGGTCACAATGTTGACATAGGGGTACACTGTACCAGCTATGGTACACCAGGTACTTGTTATATTAATAGTGGATTGTGTTGAGGGTTGTGGATAGGGACTGGAACCACGATATCATTAGCTTGCTATATGACGTCTGACCGGTATGGAGGTCACAATACTGACATAGGGGAACACTGTACCGGCTATGGTACAACAGGTACACGTGATATTAATAGTGGATTGTGTTGAGGAATGTGGATAGGGTCTGGAACCACAATATTATTGGCTTGCTATATGAGGTCTGACCGGTATGGAGGTCACAATATTGACATAGGGGTATACTGTACCGGCTATGGTACAACAGGTACACGTGATATTAATAGTGGATTGTGTTGAGGAATGTAGATAGGGTCTGGAACCACAATATTATTGGCTTGCTATATGAGGTCTGACCGGTATGGAGGTCACAATATTGACATAGGGGTATACTGTACCGGCTATGGTACAGCAGACACACGTTATATTAATAGTGGATTGTGTTGAGGGTTGTGGATAGGGTCTGGAGCCACAATATCATTAGCTTTCTATATAATGTTTTGACTGGTATGGAGGTCACAATATTAACATAGGGGTACACTGTACCGGCTATGGTACACGAGGTACACGTTACATTAATAGTGGATTGTGTTGAGGGTTGTGGATAGGGTCAGGAGCCACAATATCAATAGCATGCTATATGAGGTCTGACCGGTATGGAGGTCACAATATTGACATAGGGGTACACTGTACCGGATATGGAACACCAGGTACTCGTTATATTAATAGTGGATAGTGTTGAGGAATGTGGATAGGGTCTGGAACCACAATATCATTGGCTTGCTATATGAGGTCTGACCGGTATGGAGGTCACAATATTGACATAGGGGTACACTGTACCAGCTATGGTACACCAGGTACTTGTTATATTAATAGTGGATTGTGTTGAGGGTTGTGGATAGGGACTGGAACCACGATATCATTAGCTTGCTATATGAGGTCTGACCGGTATGTATGTCACAATATTGACATAGGGGTACACCGTACCGGCTATGGTACACTAGGTACTTGGTATATTATTAGTTTATTCTGTTGAGAGTTGGGGATAGTGACTGAAGCCACAATAGCATTAGCTTGCTCTATGAGGTCTGACCGGTATGGAGGTCACAATATTGACATAGGGGTAAACTGTACCGGCTATGGTACACCAGGTACTCGTTATATTAATAGTGGATTGTGTTGAGGGTTGTGGATAGGGTCTGGAGCCACAATATCATTAGCATGCTATATGAGGTCTTACCGGTATGGAGGTCACAATATTGACATAGGGGTACACTGTACCGGCTATGGTACACCAGGTACTCGTTATATTAATAGTGGATTGTATTGAGGGTTGTGGATAGGGTCTGGAACCACACTATCATTGGCTTGCTATATGAGGTCTGAACGTTATGTAGGTCACATTATTGGTATAGGGGTACACTGTACCGGCTATGGTACACCAGGTACTCGTTATATTAATAGCGGATTCTGTTGAGGGTTGTGGTAGGGTCTGGAGCCACAATATCAATAGCTAGCTATATGAGGTTTGACCGGTATGGAGGTCATAATATTGACATAGGGGTACACTGTACCGGCTATGGTGCACCAGGTACTCATTATATTAATAGTGGATTGTGTTGAGGGTTGGGGATAGGATTTGGAGCCACAATATAATTGACCGGTATGGAGGTCACAATATTGACATAGGGGTACACTGTACCGGCTATGGTACACCGGGTACACGTTATATTAATAGTGGATTGTGTTGAGGGTTGTGGATAGGGTCTGGTGCCACAATATCAATAGCATGCTATATGAGGTCTGACCGGTATGGCTGTCACAATATTGACATAGGGGTACACTGTACCGGCTATGGTACACCGGGTACACGTTATATTAATAGTGGATTGTGTTGAGGGTTGTGGATAGGGTCTGGTGCTACAATATCAATAGCATGCTATATGAGGTCTGACCGGTATGGAGGTCACAATATTGACATAGGGGTACACTGTACCGGCTATGGTACACCAGGTACTCGTTATATTAATAGTGGATAGTGTTGAGGAATGTGGATAGGGTCTGTAACCACAATAGCATTGGCTAGCTGTATGATGTCTGACCGGTATGGAGGTCACAATATTGACATAGGGGTACACTGTACAGGCTATGGTATACCAGGTACTTGTTATATCAATATTGATTGTGTTGAAGGTTGTGGATACGGAGTGGAGCCAAAATATAATTAGCTTGCTATGTGAGTTTTAACCGGTATGGGGGTTACAATAATGACATAGGGGTACACTGTTTCGGCTATGGTACACCAGGTACACGTTATATTAAAAGTGGATTGTGGTGAGGGTTGTGGATAGGGTCTGGAGCCACAATATCATTAGCTTGATATATGTCATCTGACCGGTATGGAGGTCACAATATTGAAATAGGGGTTCACTGTACCGGCAATGGTACACCAGGTACTCATTATATTAATAGTGGATTGTGTTGAGGGCTGGGGATAAGGTTTGGAGCCACAATATCATTAGCTTGCTATATGAGGTCTGACCGGTATGGAGGTCACAATATTGACATAGGGGTACACTGTACCGGCTATGGTGCACCAGGTACTCATTATATTAATAGTGGATTGTGTTGCGGGTTGGGGATAGGTTTTGGAGCCACAATATCATTGACCGATATGGAGGACCACAATATTGACATAGGGGTATACTGTACCGGCTATGGTACACTGGGTACACTTTATATTAATAGTGGATTGTGTTGAGGGTTGTGGATAGGGTCTGGTGCCACAATATCAATAGCATGCTATATGAGGTCTGACCGGTATGGCGGTCACAATATTGACATAGGGGTACACTGTACCGGCTATGGTACACTGGGTACACGTTATATTAATAGTGGATTGTGTTGAGGGTTGTGGATAGGGTCTGGTGCCACAATATCAATAGCATGCTATATGAGGTCTGACCGGTATGGAGGTCACAATATTGACATAATGGTACACTGTACCGGCTATGGTACACCAGGTACTCGTTATATTAATAGTGGATAGTGTTGAGGAATGTGGATAGGGTCTGGAACCACAATATCATTGGCTTGCTATATGAGGTCTGACCGGTATGGAGGTCACAATATTGACATAGGGGTACACTGTACCAGCTATGGTACACCAGGTACTTGTTATATTAATAGTGGATTGTATGGAGGGTTGTGGATAGGGACTGGAACCACGATATCATTAGCTAGCTATATGACGTCTGACCGGTTTGGAGGTCACAATACTGACATAGGGGAACACTGTACCGGCTATAGTACAATAGGTACACGTGATATTAATAGTGGATTGTGTTGAGGGTTGTGGATAGGGTCTGGAGCCACCATATCATTAGCTTGTAATATGAGGTCTGTCCGGTATGGAGGTCACAATATTGACATAGGGGTACACTGTACCGGCTATGGTACACCAGGTACTCGTTATATTAATAGTGGATTATGTTGAGGGTTGTATATAGGGTCTGGAGCGACAATATCATTAGCTTGTAATATGAGGTCTGACCGGTATGGAGGTCACAATATTGACAGAGGTGTACACTCTACCGGCAATGGTTCACCAGGTACACGTAATATTAATAGTGGATTGTGTTGAGGGTTGTGGATAGGGTCTGGAGCCACAATATTATTAGCTTTCTATATAATGTTTTGACTGGTATGGAGGTCACAATATTGACGTAGGGGTACACTGTACCGGCTATGGTACACCAGGTACTCGTTATATAAATAGATGATTGTGTTGAGGGTTGTGGAAAGGGCCTGGAGCCACGATATCATTAACTTGCTAAATGACGTCTGACCGGTATGGTGGTCACAATATTGACATAGGGGAACACTGTACCGGCTATGGTACACCAGGTACTCGTTATATTAATAGTGGATTGTGTTGAGGGTTATTGATAGGGCCTGGAGCCACAATATCATTAGCTTGCTATATGACATCTGACCGGTATGGAGGTCACAATATTGAAATAGGGGTTCACTGTACCGGCAATGGTACACCAGGTACTCATTATATTAATAGTGGATTGTGTTGAGGGTTGGGGATAAGGTTTGGAGCCACAATATCATTACCTTGCTATATGAGGTCTGACCGGTATGGAGGTCACAATATTGACAAAGGGGTACACTGTACCGGCTATGGTACACCAGGTACACGTTATATTAATAGAGGATTGTGTTCAGGGTTGTGGATAGGGACTGGAACCACGATATCATTAGCTAGCTATATGGCGTCTGACCGGTATGGAGGTCACAATATTGACATAGGGAACACTGTACCGGCTATGGTACACCAGGTACTCGTTATATTAATAGTGGATTGTGTTGAGGGTTGTGGATAGGGCCTGGAGCCACAATATCATTAACTTGCTATATGACGTCTGATTGGTATGGAGGTCACAATATGGACATAGGGGTACACTGTACCGGCAATGGTATACCAGGTACTCATTATATTAATAGTGGATTTTGTTGAGGGTTGGGGATAGGGCTTGGAGCCACAATATCATCAGCTTGCTATATGAGGTCTGAACGGTATGGAGGTCACAATATTGACATAGGGGTACACTGTACCGGCTATGGTACACCAAGTACTCGTTATATTAATAGTGGATTGTGTTGAGGGTTGTGGATAGGGTCTGGAGCCACAATATCATTAGCTTTCTATATAATGTTTTGACTGGTATGGAGGTCACAATATTGACATAGGGGTACACTGTACCGGCTATGGTACACTAGGTACTCGTTATATTAATAGTGGATAGTGTTGAGGAATGTGGATAGGGTCTGGAACCACAATATCATTGGCTTGCTATATGAGGTCTGACCGGTATGGAGGTCACAATGTTGACATAGGGGTACACTGTACCAGCTATGGTACACCAGGTACTTGTTATATTAATAGTGGATTGTGTTGAGGGTTGTGGATAGTGACTGGAACCACGATATCATTAGCTTGCTATATGACGTCTGACCGGTATGGAGGTCACAATACTGACATAGGGGACCACTGTACCGGCTATGGTACAACAGGTACACGTGATATTAATAGTGGATTGTGTTGAGGAATGTGGATAGGGTCTGGAACCACAATATTATTGGCTTGCTATATGAGGTCTGACCGGTATGGAGGTCACAATATTGACATAGGGGTATACTGTACCGGCTATGGTACAACAGGTACACGTGATATTAATAGTGGATTGTGTTGAGGAATGTGGATAGGGTCTGGAACCACAATATTATTGGCTTGCTATATGAGGTCGGACCGGTATGGAGGTCACAATATTGACATAGGGGTATACTGTACCGGCTATGGTACAGCAGACACACGTTATATTAATAGTGGATTGTGTTGAGGGTTGTGGATAGGGTCTGGAGCCACAATATCATTAGCTTTCTATATAATGTTTTGACTGGTATGGAGGTCACAATATTAACATAGGGGTACACTGTACCGGCTATGGTACACGAGGTACACGTTACATTAATAGTGGATTGTGTTGAGGGTTGTGGATAGGGTCAGGAGCCACAATATCAATAGCATGCTATATGAGGTCTGACCGGTATGGAGGTCACAATATTGACATAGGGGTACACTGTACCGGATATGGAACACCAGGTACTCGTTATATTAATAGTGGATAGTGTTGAGGAATGTGGATAGGGTCTGGAACCACAATATTATTGGCTTGCTATATGAGGTCTGACCGGTATGGAGGTCACAATATTGACATAGGGGTACACTGTACCAGCTATGGTACACCAGGTACTTGTTATATTAATAGTGGATTGTGTTGAGGGTTGTGGATAGGGACTGGAACCACGATATCATTAGCTTGCTATATGACGTCTGACCGGTATGGAAGTCACAATATTGACATAGGGGAACACTGTACCGGCTATGGTACACCAGGTACTCGTTATATTAATAGTGGATTATGTTGAGGGTTGTATATAGGGTCTGGAGCGACAATATCATTAGCTTGTAATATGAGGTCTGACCGGTATGGAGGTCACAATATTGACAGAGGTGTACACTCTACCGGCAATGGTTCACCAGGTACACGTAATATTAATAGTGGATTGTGTTGAGGGTTGTGGATAGGGTCTGGAGCCACAATATTATTAGCTTTCTATATAATGTTTTGACTGGTATGGAGGTCACAATATTGACGTAGGGGTACACTGTACCGGCTATGGTACACCAGGTACTCGTTATATAAATAGATGATTGTGTTGAGGGTTGTGGAAAGGGCCTGGAGCCACGATATCATTAACTTGCTATATGACGTCTGACCGGTATGGTGGTCACAATATTGACATAGGGGAACACTGTACCGGCTATGGTACACCAGGTACTCGTTATATTAATAGTGGATTGTGTTGAGGGTTATTGATAGGGCCTGGAGCCACAATATCATTAGCTTGCTATATGACGTCTGACCGGTATGGAGGTCACAATATTGAAATAGGGGTTCACTGTACCGGCAATGGTACACCAGGTACTCATTATATTAATAGTGGATTGTGTTGAGGGTTGGGGATAAGGTTTGGAGCCACAATATCATTACCTTGCTATATGAGGTCTGACCGGTATGGAGGTCACAATATTGACAAAGGGGTACACTGTACCGGCTATGGTACACCAGGTACACGTTATATTAATAGAGGATTGTGTTCAGGGTTGTGGATAGGGACTGGAACCACGATATCATTAGCTTGCTATATGGCGTCTGACCGGTATGGAGGTCACAATATTGACATAGGGGAACACTGTACCGGCTATGGTACACCAGGTACTCGTTATATTAATAGTGGATTCTGTTGAGGGTTGTGGATAGGGTCTGGAGCCAATCATCATACTTGCTATATTGATATGGAGGTCACAATATGGACATAGGGGTACACTGTACCGGCAATGGTATACCAGGTACTCATTATATTAATAGTGGATTTTGTTGAGAGTTGCGGATAGGGCTTGGAGCCACAATATCATCAGCTTGCTATATGAGGTCTGAACGGTATGGAGGTCACAATATTGACATAGGGGTACACTGTACCGGCTATGGTACACCAGGTACTCGTTATATTAATAGTGGATTGTGTTGAGGGTTGTGGATAGGGTCTGGAGCCACAATATCATTAGCTTTCTATAATGTTTTGACTGGTATGGAGGTCACAATATTGACATAGGGGTACACTGTACCGGCTATGGTACACTAGGTACTCGTTATATTAATAGTGGATAGTGTTGAGGAATGTGGATAGGGTCAGGAACCACAATATCAGCTTGCTATATGAGGTCTGACCGGTATGGAGGTCACAATGTTGACATAGGGGTACACTGTACCAGCTATGGTACACCAGGTACTTGTTATATTAATAGTGGATTGTGTTGAGGGTGTGTTGAGGGTTGGGGATAGTGACTGGAGAGCTTGCTATATGACGTCTGACCGGTATGGAGGTCACAATACTGACATAGGGGACCACTGTACCGGCTATGGTACAACAGGTACACGTGATGTTAATAGAGGATTGTGTTGAGGGATGTGGATATGGTCTGGAGCCACAATATCATTAGCTTGCTATATGAGGTCTGACCGGGATGGAGGTCACCATATTGACATAGGGGTACACTGTACCGGCTATGGTACAACAGGTACACGTGATGTTAATAGAGGATTGTGTTGAGGGTTGTGGATATGGTCTGGAACAAATATATGCTATATTGACCGTATGGAGGTCACAATATTGACATAGGGGTACACTGTACCGGCAATGGTACACAGGGTACACGTTATATTAATAGTTGATTGTGTTGAGGCTTGTGGATAGGGGCTGGAGCCACAATATCATTAGCTTGCTATATGAGGTCTGACCGGTATGGAAGTCACAATATTGACATAGGGGCACACTGTACCGGCTAAAGTACACCAGCCACACGTTACATTAATAGTCGATTGTGTTGAGGGTTGTGGATAGGGTCTGGAGCCACAATATCTTAGCTCCTATATATGTTTTGACCGGTATGGAGGTCACAATATTAACATAGGGGTACACTGTACCGGCTATGGTACACGAGGTACACGTTACATTAATAGTGGATTGTGTTGAGGGTTGTGGATAGGGTCAGGAGCCACAATATCAATAGCATGCTATATGAGGTCTGACCGGTATGGAGGTCACAATATTGACATAGGGGTACACTGTACCGGATATGGAACACCAGGTACTCGTTATATTAATAGTGGATAGTGTTGAGGAATGTGGATAGGGTCTGGAGCCACATAATTATTAGCTTGCTATATGAGGTCTGACCGGTATGGAGGTCACAATATTGACATAGGGGTACACTGTACCGGCTATTGTTATATTAATAGTGGATTGTGTTGAGGGTTGTGGATAGGGACTGGAACCACGATATCATTAGCTTGCTATATGACGTCTGACCGGTATGGAGGTCACAATATTGACATAGGGGAACACTGTACCGGCTATGGTACCACAGGTGCACGTGATATTAATAGTGGATTGTGTTGAGGGTTGTGGATAGGGTCTGGAGCCACAATAGTATTAGCTTGTAATATGAGGTCTGACCGGTATGGAGGTCACAATATTGACATAGGGGTACACTGTACCGGCTAGGGTACACCAGGTACTCGTTATATTAATAGTGGATTATGTTGAAGGTTGTATATAGGATCTGGAGCGACAATATTATTAGCTTGCAATATGAGGTCTGACCGGTATGGAGGTCACAATATTGACATAGGGGTACACTGTACCGGCAATGGTACACCAGGTACTCGTAATATTTATAGTGGATTGTGTTGAGGGTTGTGGATTGGGTCTGGAGCCACAATATCATTAGCTTGCTATTTGATGTTTTGACTGGTATGGAGGTCACAATATTGACATAGGGGTACACTGTACCGGCTATGGTACACCAGGTACTCGTTATATTAATAGAGGATTGTGTTGAGGGTTGAGGATAGGGCCTGGAGCCACGATATCATTAACTTGCTATATGACGTCTGACCGGTATGGAGGTCACAATATTGACATAGGGGAACACTGTACCGGCTATGGTACTCCAGGTACTCGTTATATTAATAGTGATTTGTGTTGAGGGTTGTGGATAGGGCCTGGAGCCACAATATCATTAGCTTGCTATATGACGTCTGACCGGTATGGAGGTCACAATATTGACATAGGGGTACACTGTACCGGCAATGGTACACCAGGTACTCATTATATTAATAGTGGATTGTGTTGAGGGTTGGGGATAGGGTTTGGACCCACAATATGATTAGCTTGCTATATGAGGTCTGACCGGTATGGAGGTCACAATATTTACATAGGGGTACACTGTACCGGCTATGGTACACCAGGTACACGTTATATTAATAGTGGATTGTGTTGAGGAATGTCGATAGGGTCTGGAGCCACAATATCATTAGCTTGTAATATGATGTCAGACCGGTAAGGAGGTCACAATATTGACATAGGGGTACACTGTACCGGCTATGGTACACCAGGTACTCGTTATATTAATAGAGTATTGTGTTGAAGGTTGTGGATAGGGCCTGGAGCCACAATATCATTATCTTGCTATATGACGTCTGACCGGTATGGAGGTCACAATATGGACATAGGGGTACACTGTACCGGCAATGGTACACCAGGTACTCATTATATTAATAGTGGATTTTGTTGAGGGTTGGGGTTTGGAGCCACAATATCATCAGCTTGCTATATGAGGTCTGACCGGTATGGAGGTCACAATATTGACATAGGGGTATACTGTACCGGCTATGGTACAGCAGACACACGTTATATTAATAGTGGATTGTGTTGAGGGTTGTGGATAGAGGACTGGTGCCACAATATAATTAGCAAGCTATATGAGGTCTGACCGGAATGGAGGTCACAATATTGACATAGGGGTACACTGTACTGGCTATGGTACACCAGGTACTCGTTATATTAATAGTGGATAGTGTTGAGGAATGTGGATAGGGTCTGGAACCACAATATCATTGGCTTGCTATACGAGGTCTGACCGGTATGGAGGTCACAATATTGACATAGGGGTACACTGTACCACCTATGGTACACCAGGTACTCGTTATATTAATAGTGGATTGTGTTGAGGGATGTGGATAGGGACTGGAGTCACAATATCTTTAGCTTGATATATGAGGTCTGACCGGTATGGATGTCACAATATTGACATAGGGGTACACTGTACCGGCTATGATACACCAGGTACTCGTTATGTTAATAGTGGATTGTGTTGAGGGTTGGGGATAGGGTCTGGAGCCACAATATCATTAGCTTGCTATATGAGGTCTGACCGGTATGGAGGTCACAATATTTACATAGGGGTACACTGTACCGGCAATGGTACACCAGGTACTCGTTATATTAATAGTGGATTGTGTTGAGGGTTGTAGATAGTGTCTGGAGCCACAATATCATTAGCTTGACATATGAGGTCTGACCGGTATGGAGGATACAATATTGACATAGGGGTACACTGTATACCCTTTGCAGCAAATGTGTTTTAAAAAATAGTAAGGTTTTTCATTGATTACTTTTCGCAAATCTTTAGTAAACAAGAAAGAAACATTTATTTTCGTCAGAGAGAGAAACAGAGAGAGAGAGGGCCCCCCCCCCCCCCCCCCCTATAGAAAGACTATAAATGGAGGTGGACTGAGATCAATGGTGATGGAAGAGGGACACAGAATAACTGAGTGGAAGAAATATTAGTTGTAAGAGAAAGAAAATATGTAAAACAATCGACTAAAAAGATGTGTTGTACTGAAAAATATAATCAACTAGACTTTACCGTAAAAGGTTTTAACAAAAAAGGATATACTTGTGCCTTTGTTTCTGTTATGCCCTGATTTTATTCTGGATTATCGGTTACGTAGGTGAGTTCTGCAAGACTGGAATATCTGGTTTCATATACATACATGCGAGGAATCAACAGAACTCATAAATAGAATCTGGGAATGTGATTTGTAATACAGCTTTATTGAGTTAACACACTCGCGGCATACAAAAAGAATCAATTCACTTTGGAGAACATGGGTAGGAGTAATAAGTTCAGTAGCAAAAACTTAATCATTCAATTCTCTGATCACAAGCATGAATCTGGTTTAGAGTATGCACTGCCACTTCCGAATCTCAGACATTATTCTTCTGATACGGACAAGATAAGAAGTGATAAGAAAGTCACTCGAGGGAGGCACTGATTCAATTCTCGCAGTATCTGGTACAGTTCGTTGCTTATGCCTAAGACTTAGTTATTTTATTTAGATGTTGGCTAATGTCAAGTTTCAACTTTATAAGATCTAGCAGAGTCAATAGAAAATTATATTTGTATACTTTTCAACTGTTAATGCACGTGTGGGAAATTGTCACTGAGATTAATTCGCTTCTACGACCTATCCATTAAATTGCGGGATCACAGAATATCTATACCATAACATCACATTTCGGAAAACTTGTGTCGTGGCAGAGGGTAAATATTGTCGCGGTAATTATCTCGTAATACATTTACTAGCACGAAATCTTTGGCAAGAAACAGGGGACTCTAGGATCAAACTCGAAACACTCTTCACGGTTAGCAAATAACTTCAAGGTGAGCATAGGCAAATACAACGGTTTGGTAACACAGTATCTCCGCACCAATACAATGATACTGAATAGTGCACTGTCGGGTTATCTTCTTTTCCTCTTGATCTGATGTCGTCGGGGCCTTCTCGGCTGCTCCAGGGGGTCCAGTTGTGTGGTGAAGTTACAGATGGGCCATCAACCGGTGATGAAGTTCAGTTAAGGTACTGTCGGGTCTAGAATCTTAAATGTTATGCTTCTGGCTGAGGCCAGAGGAGCATCCCATCGAACAAACGTAAGTAGAGTCTACTCAAGGACTCTGCTTAACTGTCTCTGATCCATATGAGAGGTTCAATGAACCCAGGTTGTTTTACCCTTTTAGTCACACACTCTGCGGGGTGCAACAGATGGAGTGTGCCAAGGATCTATTCTTGCTAAGTGCTCCTAAGAGTGGCTTGCATAGACCCTTCTAACACAGCAGATCTTTCTACCCTAGATCTCTGTGAGTGTGGTAGATATATGAATTAATCACAGGTCTCTATATTAACCAGCGGGGTGCCACGATTAATAAAGATCCTGGAAAATAATATATCAATGTCACTGATGTTATGACGACTCCGGGGTGCTGGCCGTCTATCAGCAATCTGATGGGCGAATAGAAAACAGTCTTCAAGCAGAGCGGGGTGCCGTTCGTCAAAAAGCAATGTTTGCACTTCTGCCGCTCTCCTCCTCTCGGGGTTTATATACAGCAGGGTGGCCCGGTGTTGCCGGGGCCGAGGGCTGATGATTTTTGTCATTGCTGGGTTGCTTGGTCCAGGGCAGGGAAAATTTTTGTCTGCTAGGGGTAGCCCTACAGGGGGGCTTACTTCAGGGGGCGTAGAGGAGGCGGAGGCATAACTTCCGGGGCTGGAGCTAACAGGCTCTTCAAGATGGCAAGATGGTGGAGGAGTGGAGGATGCTGGAGGCGGGTGTTGCCTTGGCTGGTGGTAGCCCCTCATATTCTGGGGGGTGGGGGGGCTGTGCAGGGGCTGTGGAGGCATGGTCTGGTAATTTTGGCCCCTCGTTCCCAATGCTCTGGATTAGATAACAGCGTTAGTTCACACAGGACATATGAGAAGAAAATAATAGCAAGTCTTATGGCAAGAGACCCCTGTCGTGTTGTTGTTCACGGAGACTGGGGGCGGAGCACCTCGGCCAGAAAGGTCAGCTGGCTAATTGCCCGACTTGTTATAGTAGCTCCTTTTAAGGTGGAAGAAAGGGAGGGGAAAAGAAGTGAGTATGTCTCTCGTACCTGTAGGCCCGGTTGATCTTACATGACACGTCCGGTAATACCTCAGATGTGTTTGCAAGTGTACACAGGTGGTTGCTACCCGTGGGTGCTCCAGTGTTCCGTATGGCGGGGTCGAGGAGTGGGGGCGAAGCAGGTGTCCCTCCATGACCTGACAAGGACTCAGTGGCTGGGTATCAGAGTTAATTGGTTTGTTGTTGTCGGCCACCTGGGTCGGCTGGCAACACTCACGTAGGCTACATGTGGACAAGGGGAGAGAAATCAAGAGAGAGGAAAAATACAGGCAGATAGTGGTCAATAAAGTAGGGCAGGCGTAATCAGGCGGCAGTGCAATTATTGTTTACCATGGGGAAAGATGGGGTTGGTCATGCCCCTGAGACAAACACGCGACGCAAGGCATTGGCGCTCCTGTGGTGTGGTCAGGTCGTCGTCCATCCATGCACAGCTGGTACACTGCCTGGTTGCAACGGAAAAAGGGATAGAATCGTGTGAACTGTAGTCCGAGAAGGTAGTGTCTGACGAGGCGTGTAGAAGGCGTGTGGACGGGAACTATGGTATGGTACATACTTTAGTTACTTAGAAAGGGGAAGTAATTGGGCTTAGGGTACCTATCTATATACTGGCAAGGCAGAGAGATACCAGGTGTCTTGCCCGTCTCTCCCGGGAGAAGGTCGTCTGCAGATTGATCAGAATTAAACATATATAAATCAGCAGAGATAAATCAATATAATAACTAGCATGGGGTACATACTAATACCTTCGTACTGTAGAGAGATAAGAGGTGTCTTCCCTCCTGGACTTCCTCTCAGAAGGTTGCCATAGTTAAACATATATATATATAATTATATCCTTAATACAATAATTAATGGTTGGCCTAGTTAGGTATGCATCTCAATTAATCAATAATTCATGGTCAGTAGTCATGTTGTCTGTGGAACTGGCATGGTTTATATACTTATACCCTCGTAATATAAAGAGATAAGAGGTGTCTTCCCTTCTTACCTTTCTCTCTCAGGGGGTGTCATAGTTAAAGGTATGCATATAAATTAATCAATAATACATGGTCTGCAGTTATGTTGTCTGTGGTGGTTGTAGTTGAGTTTTAGCTGTAGCCAAACGCACGTGAAATTAATACAACAGTAATTACAACAGTCACAGGGAACATGCACACGACGCGGGCATTATAGCTTACGTCATCAAAAAAAGGTATGGGGTTTACATCATTAAATACATAGTTAGGGTTGAATAATGGCAGGGAGGAAAGAAATGTGGTTTGTAGACTAGAAGGCTGTGAGTTAAAGGAGACGTGTAACAGGTGGGGGTGGTGTGGAGAGGGTCGGTCTAGAAAGATTGGGAATATACAACCCTTTGGGAGGCTGGAGGTTGTCGTCAGTGGTCGGCCATTTTGGGAGTGAGTTGTCCTTGCTAGCTGACGAGGCAGTAAGCTACTTGGGCTGGGGGATTAGCGCGAAAGGGGCGGGGTTGTTCGCTCCCCTCTCCGAACGTGTTGGTGAGTGTCTCTCTGTCTGTCTGTAGCTTTGGTATGGTACATACTTTAGTTGTAGAAAAAGGAGTAATTGGGCATGGGGGTACATACATAATATGTACATACATAATATGTCGTGCACCGCCACCTAGTCCAAATTTATTTCACTCGACATATGTTGCGCGCCGCCAGTTAAAGGTTGATCACAGTCTTCTAATATACAAATAATATTTGTTTCCTCCCTGCCATTATTCAACCCTAACTAAGTATGTATTTAACACCTTACGTGCGGCCTAGGCGGTATATAATATGTAGCCACCAGCGGGGTGTTTTTACCCAAAATAGGGCTGTTTACATGATCATTTTCATGCCTAAATAAGACCCAGAGCGTAAAACAAGTATCTATCCCTGAAAGGGCATAAACAGAGCTTTCCAATGACACCATAACGATCCTTTTATGATGGCTAGTTTTCTTGCAACAACCGCGCAACGCGAGTGCAAAAAGCATGTAATTCGGCACTTTCCCCATACAATTCCGTATGTAGCGAGTGAGAGAGGGAGGGAGGAGGTGGGATTCGTGTCAGTAGGTTCGCCGCGGTGGTCTGGAGCAGTCATACGCTCGCTACTCTCCTGCCACCACTTGTCTCTCTCTCTCAGCAACATTACGTGCTGAAATTGCCACACGACCTATGTCGAGCGCCGCCAGATAGTCCAGATTTATTATTCTCGACTTATGTTGCGCGCCGCTAATTAAGGGTTAAAATGTAAAACTTGCAAACTAAACAAACCAAAACTGGGACTTATGTTGCGCGCCGATAGTTATGGGTTAATGATGTAAACCCCATACCTTTTTTTATGACGTAAGCTATAATGCCCGCGTCGTGTGCATGTTCCCTGTGACTGTTGTAATTACTGTTGTATTACTTTCACGTGCGTTTGACTACAGCTAAAACTCAACTACAACCGCCAGACAACATAACTGCAGACCATGTATTATTGATTAATTGAGATGCATACCTAACTATGCAAACCATGTATTATTGTATTAGGGATATATATATATGTTTAACTATGACAACCTTCTGAGAGAAAGATAAGGAGGGAAGACACATCTTATCTCTCTACATTACGAAGGTATAAGTATGTACCCCATGCTAGTTACTGTATTGATTTATCTCTGCTGACTTACATATGTTTAATTATGATCAATCTGCAGACGGCCATCTCAAGAGAGAGAGACAGGAAGGACACCTGGTATCTCTCTCTTTTTTGCCAGTATATATTATTATATTATATATATATTAAATATATATAAATAAGTCTTTAAAAAGTCTTATTACGGTATATATATATACTGTACTGTATAATTATACTGTATATATCCCACTCTAATACATTATTATACTCTATGACAGAACCAAGCCTGTGTATTAATGAATCAAGGTATAAACGAAACTGTAATAGACGTAAATACAGAAGCAGAGGTGATTTAGTGCTCAACGGTAGTGCAGGTGTTTTGGGTAAGACCATTTTTCATGACGGTAACGATAACAGTGTAAAGAGAACTGGCCCGAAGTGGAATTTATTGTGCTATTTTAACTCCATTACAGTGAGGACTATTAGTTGAGGCAGGCGTGGGAGAGTGCTGAACGTGTAACAAAGTACTCATTTAGCACTTTAATTGTTCAGAAGGTTAACAAGTATATTGTATTGTGGTATATTTTGATCGTTTATAGATAAAATAAAATAAAAGGATTTATATCAAAGTCAAATTAAAATATGTATAAGTGTGTTAAACATTCGAAAACCTAAACATCCAACATTTGTATATATATTACTTATCACTTATTCAACATGGCGCTTACGTGTTATGTTTTCGACAAATACTTTTAATTCTGAATTTACGTTATAATCGGGGATTTCTATCCAAGAAAAGAGTAAGTCAATGGGATTTATAGTGAACTATTATGAAAAGTGTATGATCAACTTATGGCATTAAACATGGTAATCTAAATCTATAAATACTACATACTTAGCTAACTACAAAAATAAAAGGGTTAATTAATGGTGACACTAAGGAATAGGAAGCTCAGATGAATCCTGGAACATGATAGAACATGTAGAGAAGGGGAAGTAAATTGAACATGTAGAGAAGGGGAAGTAAATTGAAGCTGAAAGAGAAACACGAGAATGCTGAAGGATTAAGCAAAGAAAGGGGAGGAGGGGAATGGTTGAGAAGTAGAAAAGACAAAGCTTAGGAATAACATACAAACAGCATAGTTAACAGGAAAACGTGTGATGAAAGAGAAATAAACTGAATAAGAGACAGAGTGAAGAAGAAGGGAACAACAATTGAAGAACCTGATTAGATACAGTATATATATTGTTACGTATCTTGATTCAGAAGTGGTTAACTTAATGAAACTAGACCGAACAGAGAATATGAAAAGGTATCAGACAGCTGAAGGCCAATAGAACTAAAATTGTTAAAGTTTGTTATGGTGTTACTTGCTTTCCTTTGAGCTGTTGGGACTAGTTATCCTTTATACTCTGATAAACTTCAATTATGATCAATCATGAAACTATTTCAAGTCATATAGAATTATTTCAATGTTTAATATTCAGTAGGCTACTAATTACGAATAGAGAACAGCTTTGTATGAACATAAGGACTTTTAATTAATCTTGATTATCATTAAAGTATAAATATTATTAAGATCTGTTGATATATAATTAATTTAGTTCGTTAACTCTTTAAAGATTATGATTCACTCTTATTCTCTTTCCTCGTTATTCTCTTAATTTATTATTATTCTCTTGTTAGCACATTATCTTATTTATTCGTATTACTGCAAGACATTTAATTAATCAAAATGATAGATGATAAGGGAATATAACAAAGTCACATATAATATAAAATTGTATTTATAAACAAAAATAAAGTATTTTACAACTAAACAAATATTATGTTCCTTCCAACAACCAACTCTACTCCTAAAATCGATTAATGAAATTTACAAACACATGTGGCAGTCCGTGGATTCGAACCCAGAAGAATAAGAAGTAATGATGACAGAAATTAACATTTAATATTTCAGGATCGTTTTGTATCCGTTTTGGGTTCACTTTAACCCTTAACTGGCGGCGCGCAACTAATGTTGAGTGAAATAAATTTGGACTAAGTGGCGGTGAACGACAGCTGTCGAGCGCTATTTTCAGCACTTAATGTTGCTGAGAGAGAGAGCTGAGCGGTGGAACGAGCGTAGTAACCTTATGACCGCTCCCCACGACCACCGTGGACGTACTGAACTGTTTTCTACTGTCCTCCCCCCTTTCTCACTCGCTACACAGGGAATTATGTAAGGAAATTACCTTATTTTAGGGTTTTTGCACTCGTGTTGCACGATCGTTGCAAGAGAACCAGTGGTCGTACAAGGATGGTTCGGGTGTCATTGGAAAGCTCTGTTTACGCCCTTTCAGGCATATATACTTATTTTACGCTCTGGGTCTTATTTAGGCATGAAAATGATCACGGAAACAACCCTATTTAGGGTTAAAAAAAAACGCTGGGCGGTACGGTCAAATAGACCGCCTAGCCCGCCAATAAGGTGTTAATTATATAGAATACAGTTATAGCTCAGCTTGCATTGCCTTAGTTAAGTCACAACATAAATTAATAGGACTTCTTACAACAATGCTTAATCACTAATGAAACAATAGTATTGCATCACATAATTTAAATAACTTTAGTACAATGTCAGCCATATAAATTAGTTATGGATATAGATCCAATACCCAATCACAAATCCTAAATTAAATGAGGTTAAGTATTTACAACATACCTCTGGTTAACTAATAGTCACGAACTCCCTAATTAACGAGTAAGAGGTCACTAGGCAAGCTCTAAACTCAAAACCTATTATACAAGCCTGTCATAGTTATGTCTCCACCATACTGCTCCTCTGTCCCCAGCTAAGAATGCGACTGATTTTAACTCTCAAATATCAGGCTTTTTATCACATTCTCTCTCCACGCTAGTCCAATCAGGGCTTGATTCAGGAGTCACGTAGACCAGGATAGATGTGCTGCTACCAATCAGTGGACAGGCTGCTTGTGTTGACCAACCACAGGTGAGGGGCAGATGCGTCCTCCATACAGGTGATCGCATATATGGGGAGTAGGGGCCTGCTCACTACGTCACCGCCGCCCGGCCCTCCTCTCACGTGTGCAGGTGTCTCAAGTTATGTACGCAGCACGCAGGTTGAGAAAGAGAGAAGGAGTGAAGCCACCACGCGTTCCTGCACAGTCACGGATCACATCTTGATATCTCCAGATGTAATACCTCCCCCAATAGAAAAGAGGTCATGAGGAGGAAAGTATTTGACAATATTTTAGACTCGCGACAAACAATGTGCTAGCACATTCTGGACACCCATAATGTGTTTTACATCTAGGGTGTACTCCTGCAGTAACAAGCTCCACCTGGTCAGTCTTTGGTTCTTATTTTGGAACTTGTGCAAACATTTTAATGGGTGATGGTCAGTATATACAGTGATGGAACCAGGGGCAGATTGAACATAAACACCAAAGTATTGAAGTGACAAAATCAATGCTAACAGCTCCTTCTTTATAACTGAATAATTACGTTGAGCAGAATTTAACTTTTTATTGAAATAGCAAACAGGGTGCAATACTTTACAGTTATCCTCTTGTAGCAACACGGCTCCAACCCCGGTGTTACTCACATCAACAGTTAGGGAGAAAGGTCTGGTGAAATCAGGGGCACAGAGAGCAGGATAGTTTGATAGAATATACTTAGTAGCACTGAAAGCTTCCTCACATTCTGAGGACCATTCAAACTTCATATCCTTACGAAGAAGATCTGTTAAAGGTGCTGTTAACCTTGAAAAATTTAGAATAAACCTTCTATAATACCCAATCATTCCTAAGTATATTTGGATTTGATTCTTATTGTTAGGCGTTGGGAAACTTGAAATAGATTCTACTTTAGCTTGAGGAGGTGCAACCTGACCCTGTCCTACTGTATATCCAAGATATTGGACGGGGCTTTTGATGAAGGTGCATTTCTTTACATTTACAACTATATTAGCTTTAGCAAGATTAGAAAAAAGCAATCTGATCTGATGTAGATGTTCTTCCCATGTACGAGACAAGAGCAGGATATTGTCAATGTAGACTACACATCCAGGTACTCCCTCAGTCACCTGATTCATTAGGTGCTGAAAGGTAGCTGGAGCGTTTTTCAAGCTGCAAGGCATTACTTCACAGCAGAAGGCTAGATTATTCACTACAAAACATGAAATTTCCCTTGCTCGGGGAGTGAGAGGTACCTGCCAATATCCTTTCATAAGGTCAATTTTACTTATGTAACTGGGTGTGCCAATCTGGTCAATACAATCACCAATCCGTGGCAGTGGATAAGTATCATTTTTGGTTACCGTGTTGACTTGTCTGTAGTCCATGCAAAACCTATAACTCCCGTCTGGCTTAGGCACAAGTGTGACTGGACTACTCCACTGGCTTAAGGCCCTAGTAATCAAATCATTTGACAACATGAAATCTAGATCTACTTGCAGAATACTCCTGCGTTGTGGTAAAACACGGTATGGGGATAATTTAATTGGAGCTGCATCCCCGATGTCTATGTCATGTACGGCCAGTGAGGTGAGCCCTGGAGTATCACGGAACACACTGGGAGACTGGGATAAAACATAGATTAGTTAGTTAGCTTTCTCGGAGAGAAGATAACATAATTTGGTTGGTAATTTCCCCCCATGCTACTGAATTATTTTGAAAGTTTTAAAGACTACAAGACAAGTCAAATTCACAGCTAATACCTTCAGGCTCTGGGACAGTCTGTTGCGAGATCTGTGGGTCAGGAGCAGAACTACTAACCTCATCACCCACACCAGGGTGTCCACAGGTCCTTGCATCTATTACTGCCACAGAGGGGGAATCTGGAGGAGTGGAGTCAGGGGCCCTATGATAGGGTTTTAACATATTAATGTGAAACACTTGCTTATGCTTTTTTCAATGGCGTAGGTGGAGACTGCCACACAGACCTATTAATGATGGGGCATGGGACGTACATCAGGTAGTCGTTCCTAAACATTGTCGTAAATATATACTAGAAATGGCCCATAGTATACCCTTAGCAGGGCACTTAGGTGTGAGGAAAACCCTAGATCGCATTAGAGCCCACTTTCACTTGCCAGGAATGCGTGCAAATGTAGTGGAGTTCTGTAGAGTGTGTCACACCTGCCAGATGACAGGAAAGCCTAATAAAAATGTACCTGTACATCCTCTGGTGCCCTTGCCGGTGTTCGAGAACCCTTTCACTTAAATAAAGAAGTTGCCTGGCGCCCTGTCAATTATTTTCCTTATATATATATATATATATATATATATATATATACTGTATATATATATATTTATATATATATATATATATACAGTAAATACAGTATATATATATATATATATATATATATATATATATATATATATATATATATATATATATTTATATATATATATATATATATACTGTATATAGATATATAGATATATATACCGGTATATAATTATATATATATCTATTTTTTATTTTATTTTTTTATATGTGAGTGAGGGAGGCAAAAGGCAGAACTGCCTGGCATCGAGTGCCTCCCCCAGACCTGAAAGAGTGACAGGTCCAAAATCAAGGGACGTTCGAGCCAAAATACCTGGACACACTGAGTTTGAAGCAATTTAAGTCATAGGAAGAGGGAAAGACTGATTCTGGGAGAAAGTTCCAGAGCTCAGCTGTTGAATAGAAGAAAGTCTGAGAGCAACGTTTCACTCATGGGTTGGAGAGTTGCACAGAGTAGGGGTGGGATTGTGTTGCAAGATGGGCACCATGTATCCTACATAGAGGAGGTGGTATACACTGGGAGAGCTCTGAGGTACACTGATTACTATAGTAGCGATAAAATAGCGAGAGAGATGCAACATTGCAGCGGAGAGAGAGAGAGAGATTGCAAAGAGTTGGTGAGTGTACGGGAGTTAGTGATACGAACGGCCTTCCTTTCTACTTTGTCTAGGAGTGCGGTGTGAGAGGATCCTCCCCACATATGTGAACAATACTCAATATAAGAACGCACCGTGCCCCTGTACAGAGCAAGAAGCTGTGCAGAGGTAAAGAACCCCCTGAAACAGTTGAGCACACCCAGCTTCTGGGAGGCTGCCTTAGCAAGACTGGTAATATGTTCCTTCCAAGTGAGAGACACCAAGAATATTGAGAGAAGATGAAGGATTTATTTTTGTATTGTTGAAGAACAAGGGATAGTCCTCTGGGAGTTCCGGACGGGTAGATAGATGGAGGAATTGGGATTTGGAAGCATTAAAGGTAACAAGGTATTCTCTGCCCCAATTGGAAATAGTAGTTAGATTAGAAGATAAGTGTTCTATGGCTTCATTACGTTTTTCTTTGAGGGATTGATTTCTGGGGCTTTCTGGAAAACTAATTGAGTAGTGTAAAGTAGAGTCGTCTGAGTATGAATGGATGGGACTGGAGGTACAGTTGAGAAGATCATTTATGAAAATTAGAAAGAGAATACGAGATAGGACAGAGCCCTGAGGAACACCGGAGTTGATAGAATGAGGAAGTGAGCGATGGCCGTCCACAACCACAGCTATGGAACGGCCGGAAAGGAAATTAGAGACAAAGGCTGAGATGGAGGGATAGAAACCGAAGGAGAGTAGTTTAGAAATTAAAGATTTGTGCCAGACTCTATCGAAGGCCTTCGATAAGTCTAGCGCAATAGAAAAAGTCTCACCGAAGTCCTGAAAGGAGGATGACCAAGAGTTAGTAAGATATGAAAGAAGATCACCAGTAGAGCGAACCTTAAACCGGCAAGCGCGATAGGCCTCACGGAAGGCTTCCTATAGGGAACGCGATAGGCCTCACGGAAGCAAGACCATAAAAAAAGCCTTCCAAAAAAAAAAAGGGCCTATCAAAACAAAGGATTTTGTCTCTAGGTGAGATAATTCCCGTCTAGTACTCATCCATGTGTTTCTCACCCCTCCCCCTCCCCTCCTTCCCCACCTTATTCCCCCTCCCCCCCCTCCTCAATTATCACCTATTTATCCTCTTATTATCATCATTTATCGGTTATTTTTCTCTCCCGCGATAATGTAGCACAAGTGGGTTGCATAAAAGATCGTTATGCAACACCCAGACACCGGCACACACCGCCCCCCTCGTCTCAGTTGACTCCCAGACAGCGAGAGGGGAGGGCTGCCTGTGGCTCTCTCTCGCCTGAGATTATGACCGGGTGGCCAATATCTTCGTTTTTCACCACCCAAATGCTTTTCCCACTTATTTTAGCACTCTTGAAGGTTCATATATACATCATATATGTAAAATAAAAGCATACCGAAAACAAATAATGCTTTATATTGTAAATATAACGAATTCTGTCAGAATCCAGGGCTAGAAATGCACAAATAACTACCCTAGCACCTAGGTCTATATCGCGCTTGTCAGGTTAAGGAAGCCATACTGGCGATCTGAGAGCAGATTATGAGAAGATAAATGCTAAAGAAATTTGGAAGCAAGAATAGTTTCAAAAACTTTAGAGATACAAGAGATGAGAGCAATTGGACGATATATATATATATATATATATATATATATATATATATATATATATATATATAGTATATATAATTATATATATATATATATATATGTATATATATATATATACTGTATATCTCTCTATATATATATATATATATATATATATATATATATATATATATATTATATATATATATATATATATATATAATATATATATATATATATAATATATATATATATATATATATATATATATATATATATATATATATATATATATATATATATATATATATATATATATATTATATATCCACAAACTTGAAGTTAAACAATGAATGAATTATGAGAATACATTTACACATAGGTTATGTTCGCTTAAAATACATTAACAATACGAGCATGCGAACCAGAATATAAAAAAGAACACTACAATGGCTTGGGCCGTGATAAAATGAGAAATGGGGTGGTGGTGGGGGTGGGGGAAGTTCCATTTGATTTTCTTACTCATTGTGCCCCTACTATTCACTTCATACATTATGCTTATGGATGAGAATTAATATGGTCGCTTTAAGATCCATCTGTATAACATTTAAATACGATATGTAACGTGGAAGGAATATAACTATCTGACATCATTGTATTTATACCTTTATTAATGATTATTTTTATTTAGTGCTTGTGGAACGCTGAAACATTGTACTTGCAGTTGCAAGCTGATTACCGTTATTAGGTATACTGCTGTAATGATTTGAAGGGAATGTTGCTGTTTTAGCCTGACACTGTCACTATCAACTGTTGCAATATTCGCGGCCTTGCTTCAAATTTCCCCACTGTTTAACACCACCTCTCCTCCTACAAACCTGTTCTTATTTTCTTCACCGAGACTCAGTGTCTAGAGCAACCGCCAGCAGCCTCTTCTCTGTTTCCTCCTACTTGCTCTATCCTAATTTCCAAAGCCAAAGGTGGGTGTTGTGTATACATGCACAACAAACTAACTGGTTCTCGTGTTCCCAACTTAGAATTATCTGAATTCTAAATATTCTCTGGCTTAATACTGCTGTGTTGTCTATCTATCCCCCAACTCTACTGATTTTCTTAAATGTATTGACTATTTAAACTCTAAAATGGAACACATCACATCAACCTCCCCTTTCTCAGAAATCTCCATCTTAGGAGATTCCGTTGTTCATCACCACCAATGGCTCTCCTCTCACTTTACTGACCAACCTGGTGAACAAGCCTACATCTGTTCTATCCTAATTGACTTAAAGCACTTGGATAAGTATCCCACTTGAATCTCAGACCGTTTCGGAGATTGGCTGAACATTCTTCACTTGTTTCTAATTGCTAACCCTTCCGCTTTTACTGTCAATCTAATATCTCCTTTAGGCTCCTCCGACCATAAACTTATCTTTGTCACCAGTCCTATCACTCCAGTACAGCCACCTGATCCTCTCAGCTGGAAGCACTTTTGGCACGTGGGCGTTGCCGATTGGCAAGCTCTTTGACAATATTTCCTTGATTTTCCAGGGAATATTTTTTGCTTCCGTGCGTGGGGAGCCTTGGAGAGCGCTGAACGCATTACTGAGATAATCCTCTCGGGCATGGAGGCATACATTCCGTTTTCTTTCTCTCAGTCTAAAGCAAAACAAAAATCTTGGTTTACTCACCCTTCTTCTACTGATGTCCGCAATAAGAAGGAAGCATTCAAACTGTACCATTGCCTTCAAATTCAAGAATCTAATTTTTCCTATGTCTGTGCCTGGAATCAAGCCAAATCTGTTTTTCAACTCGTCAAACACTCTTTCATTAACAATAAATGCTCTAAACTATCCAACTCCAGCTCTTCCCAAGTTCTCTGGCATCTAGCAAAAAACATCTCCAACAATTTTTTCCTTCTCGTCTTTCCTTCCACTTCTGAAATCTGACGGCACTACCGTCACTTCTTCCTTTGACAAAGCTGCACTCTTTACCCAAAACATTGCTAAAAACACCACCTTGGATGATTCCGTGTTATTCCTCCCTCACCACCCCCCTCTCTCATACTCATGCCTAATATTCATATCTCTTCTAAAGATGTACTTTATACCCTCTTTTGGCTTAATATTAAGAAGCCGGATGGACCGGATAATATTCCTTTTGTTGTGATAAAAAACTGTGCTTCCATGCTGACTCCCTGCCTAGGCAAACTCTTCCGTGTCTTCCCTTCTTGCTGGATGTTTGCTCTCATTCAACCTGTCTCAAAGAAGGGTGACTGCTCTAATCCCTCTAATTATCGCACCAATCGCTCTTATTTCTTGCACTTCCAAATTGTTTTAAACTCTTCTTACTACAAAGTTTCTTAAGCATTCCTCTTTTCATAATCTACTCTCAAATCGCCATTATGGCTTCCCTAGGGTTAACTCTGCTGGTGATCTTCTTTCTTATCTTATTAACTCTTGGTCATCCTCCTTTCAAATCTCTAATTTCTAAACTCTACCCTCTTTCAAATTTTATCCCTCTATCTGTGCCTTTATCAATAATTTCCTTTCTGGCCATTCCATAGCTGCGGTTGTGGACAGCCATCGCTCTCTTCCTCAACCTATCAACTCCGGTGTTCCTCAGGAGTCTGTCCTATCTCCAGTTCTCTTTCTAAAATTCATTAACAATTTCCTCAACCATACGTTAATTTACTGTCTCTAGCCCCATCCACTCATACGCTGATTAACCTACCTTACAACATTCAACTAGTTGTTCACAACTACCCATCATGCAATCATTTCAGAAGTCAAGTAACAGGGCTTTGACACACCTATCTTCTGATCTTTCTATTATCTTTGATTGGGGCAGAGAAAACTTGTTACTTTCTATACCTCCAAAACTCAATTTCTCCATCTGTCTATTCGTCAGAGCCTTCCAGAAGACTATGACTACACTATCACAACAACATACAAATTAACCCTTTATCTTTTCTTAATGTACTTGTTGTTGCTATAACTGCCTCCCAGAAGCTGGGTGTGCTCAACCACCTCCGGGGGTTCTCCACACCTACACAGCTTCTTGTTATGTACAGGGGCACAGTACATCCATTTATGGAGTACTGTTTGCATGTGTGGGGAGGTTCCTCTCACAGAGCACTTCCACACAAAGTAGAAAAAAGCCTCCGTCTCATCATCTCACGTCCACTAATTGATTTTCTGCAATCTCTCTTACTTTGCCGCAATGTTGCATCTCTCGCTATTCTACCACTATTACAATAATCAGTGTTCCTCCTAGCACTCTCTGTGTGTACCACCTCCTCTACGTAGAACATGTAGCACTCGACTTGCAACACAAACCCACCCCTACTCTGTGCAATTCTCCAACTCAAGTGTGATACAATATTCCCAATCTTTCTTCTATTCAACAGCTAAGCTCTGGAATTCTCTCCCTGAATCCATCTATCCCTCATCTATGACGTAAATTGCTTCAAACTCCGTGTGTCCAGTTATTTTGGCTCGTACATTCTTTGATTTTGGCCCTGTCATTCTGGGGGAGGCAATCGTCAAAGGCCGTTTTGCTTTTTGTCTTCCTCTCCCCCATCCACATACTAAATTAATCATTGTCATTACTTAGTTATCTAGGTAGAGTTAACTTACTTAGGTGTCCACTACTTAGGTAAAAGTTCATATACGCTTTAATCCATTTCCATTTATCCTTCATCAACATCATAACCGTTATTCATAGTTATATTTTCTTCTCCTTTTCTTTCCCCCAAATCACCTTTCATTATAAATGTGTCTCGTTTGTCACACGCTGCCCTCCACTCCTCTCAAGATTCTCAGCCCTTCGTTCTCAGATAAGTGGATATAAAGTTGTCAGACCAAATGTTCTCTTGTACCTTCACTAACCTTGCACAAGCACACACACACACACACACACGTAGGCACACATCAAACACACAAGCACACACATACACTGTTACCCACACACACACGAACTCTCTCTCTCTCTCTTCCTGCACATACATACAACCACCCACACACACACTCTATCTCTCCCTACACACACATACAGTCACCCACAAACACACGCACTCTCTCTCTCTCTCTGCACATACATACATACATCCACCCACACTCTCTTTTTCCCTGCACACACCTACAGTCGCCCACATACATACTCTCACTCTCCCTGCACACACACGGTTAAGCCTAGTTCACACATTCAGGAGTGTGAGGCCGAGTTTCCAAGAGTCCACAGTCTCAGAAACTCGTGTAATGACTCTTGGAAGATTGCATGTACCCACGGGCACTCTGGGTCACTCCCTGATACTCCTGGAAAATCTACTCGAGCAGCCCAAATGTATAACATTATAGCCTAGTTCACACATTCAGGAGTGTGAGGCCGAGTTTCCAAGAGTCCACAGTCCTGGAAATCACGTAATGACTCTTGGAAGATCGCATGCACCCATGGGCACTCTGGGTCACTCCCTGATACTCCTGGGAACTCCGCTCGGGCAGCCCAATTTTCAAACATGTTTGCGCATTATATTTCAATATATAAAATTATGGAGAGAAAAAGAACTTATGTGGCCAACTGTACCTTGAATTTAGCTCACGGTCCCTTTTTTATAACATTTTTGGGGGACACTTATATGCAGCATTTTCTTCTGCCTCCTCTATACACATAAAACACACACATATACATACACACACACACACAAACTATCCCTCTCCCTGCACACATATATAGTCACGCACACACCCACTCTCCCTCCCAGCACACACCATGTTGATGGTCAAGTGCCACTTTGATCTTCCAAATTAGGTTTATCACATTCGCCACTGTTTTGAGGTGCGTTGTCACATTATCATTGACCTTGTCTTTATTTGGCTGTTGTGCCTGCATTTCATTTTTCCTTTCCAGGGACGAGCACAAACTGCCGGTAGCCTTGTTAACCCAGCTGTTGTCAAACACATCCCTCACAGGTGTACTGAATCCTTGTATTCAGAAAGTTAAAGATAGCCTAGACCGGAAGGAATCTGCAATTAACATATATGACATTTTCTGCACGATCGGCATTACAAGCATGCTAACCTGCACTGGTCGTTACAGGCTAAACAGTTAATATTTCCAGGAAGCAAGGCATTTTCGGGTATACTTGTAGTTGACAGTAAATAAGTTTTTCAATAATTTGGATTAACTTCCAAATGCCTATTATATTTTAGGTACAATGCTAGCCACTGTTATGGTAATAGAAATGAGGTTACCAGTAATGGTAGTACTGTGAGTGGTAGTTTGCTTGGTAACCAACAGATAGTAGCGGGTGCCCAACCCCGAAATGGATTGAAATAGGGGAGCTATCCCCCCGCCAAAGGCGGCTTTCTAGGGCCTTTCCTAGCTGATGCTGAGAGGATTGGGTTCTAGTCATGTGGTGATGGGTTAGTCTATCAGAGTGAGAACTGAGCGATCTCTGCCATACCCATAGCTTACTTTGACTGTTCCTTTTACTTTTATATTTTCTAGATCTCAAGTGACGGCGTCTCTTCCGTAGATTGACCTCCCAATCTACCAAGATTGGAAGCCAAAGAGTCACATTTTCCCTTTGCCCCTCAACTTTCTCTTTATAATTGCTGAGGGTCACAGGGCCCTGGGTGGGGCTTTGGTTTCCCGGGCGTTTCCGCACCCTCCTCAGCTCCCCGCCATGGAGTGGCTTCGGTTACCCAGGCTTTATTGTGGTAGGCAGGGAAGGTTCTGTGGGGGCGCTCGGTTATGGCCTTGGTCTTGCTCGGGGCCTTGCGGCTGTTCGGCCAGGCAGTCTGGGAAACAACAACAACAACAATATTTACACGATTTTTGGATATATTGTACGATTTTTGGATAGAAAGGATGGATATATTGTAGCTAACCAATGGAGTTAATATGTAGCCTCTTATTTGGTAGACATCATTCCTCAGCTGAATAAAACGTCTAATAGTTGCCAGAATACAATGAAAAGGAAGTCACCGGGTTAATGTGAATTGATCTTGTTCTATACATGTTTGTAAGGTATGGGGCCTGTCACACAATTACTTACAAGGGTGCTTTGGTTAGCTTCTTGCATTTACCTTTTACTTCACATAGTCCACACCTATCTACCACAGTAACTAACATCTTATACTCCTGTTCCAATTGCGTAGTTATCATTATATCTGTCATACGTATGGCTGTTTAGTATAGCGCAAGAATTTGTCATATTACTATAAAAAACAAAATTATTAAACAAAGGCAATACCTTCACATTGCTCCATTCCTTAAATACTAAATTTTGGGGAGAAATATAAAGAACCCCTCCTCATCGGTTCTCCTATTTCGTATTTCTAAATGTATTCAGTTATTTATTAATATATACATTTCATTTTTTTTTTTTTTTTTTTGTTAAGAGACATTTAGTACCAAAGAATTTAGTACGTCCCTTCAACTTTGTTAAGTGTCCTTACCTCACATGTCTTAATGGTGTAATGGTTAGAGCGTGTAAGTCCTTACCTCACATGTCTTAATGGTGTAATGGTTAGAGCGTGTAAGTCCTTCCCTCACATGTCTTAATGGTGTAATGGTTAGAGCGTGTAAGTCCTTACCTCACATGTCTTAATGGTGTAATGGTTAGAGCGTGTAAGTTTTGTATGTGATATTTTGGGCTCAAATCCTGGGAGAATCACATGCTTTCATTTCCTTTGGGGTGTTATTTGAGTTAAGAACGATATTAAAAATGATAACATTATCCATATTATAAGACAGTGAGCTCCAGTGTCATGAAGATCCACAGCTTCGACTGTTGCACAAGTATTGACAACGCCAAACACTTTATTCGAGTTAATTCATAACCCCCTTATGCTAAACCGAGGCGACGCTTAACATCGTTGCCCTAATCACCACTATGTATCACGCTACCATGATCCAAGATCTCGTAAGTGCTCAACACATGCATTAATAGATTGCACTGTATCATCCAATAAGTCACCAAATACTTGGACTTTGGTTTTAGTCCAAGAAACCCTTAACCCCAACGGCTTTGACTCCTCGTGTAATGCCTCAAGGGCTAATCTGGGAACATCCAACGTCTCCACTAGGATCACTGCGTCACCTGTAAAATATATATCGGTGACCTACAATTGTTGACCTTTGGTCCGCAGCGACTCTGTCCAACTTTCCGGCCCATTAACCATTCCATACAAGCTCCCAGAACGTATCTCAGTGCAACGAGTCAAATGCCTTCTTGAGATCAACATGAACTGCAAGTAGCCCTTTTGAAACTCAAGTTGGCATTTGACAAGAACCAGGAGTGTCAGAATTGGTAAGATATTCATATATATACAATATATATATATATGTATATATATATATACATATATATATATCTATATATACAGTATATATATATCTATATATATATATATATATATATATATATATATATATATATATATATATATATATATATATATATATATATATATATATATATATATATATATATATATATATACATATATATATATATATATATATATATATATATATATATACAGTATATATATATATATATATATATATATATATATATATATATATATATACCCTTACCCCTTCTGTACCAGCGACGTTTTTTTTTTTTTTTTTTTTAGTCTAGCTATATTTAGAGGAGTTTGCGCAGTTGAAGAAGGATCTGTGGTAGTAAAATGAGTAAAGTGAGATAGTTCATAGCGTGTTAATTGCTGGAGGCTCTTTTGAAACTGAATCAAATCGTCTAATAGTTACCAGAATTAATGAAAAGGACGTCATCGGAACTGAAAGGGAGAATTATATATGATCCAGTTTCTCTAATTGGGGTTCACCGTCCAGCTTAGTGTTTGTCTACTGGTGTTTTTGTTTTGTGTTCAGCACAATTTGTATAAAGTTGTTTACTTTATCATAGTTGTTTCAGTCCCGGCTCTTCTAGTGGCTGTACTAGAATATTTAGATTACTATATCGTTTAGTATAATGATATTGGAATACCATGATTTCCTGCCTCAATCATGTATTTGATTTATTAAGAACATTTGGTTTTATGTTTGCTTCCTAGACCTCCATCAAACTGTATATAAATACTTCCATGACAAATGTGTACATTTGTCGGTAGAGAAGTGTCCGGGTTGAATGTTGATCCCATTTAAATTGCAGGCTCGCTACCACTCGCCAGGAAAAATATCCACACCTAAATGGCACTAATGATCTGAAAATCGCCAAACTAATGGGGCAAATGTCTTTTAAAACCACAAAACTAATGGTGCTAAGCCTGAGGGAGGAGGGGGGCAAGAAAAATGAACCCCTCTAGGTAATTTAATTACTGATATATTTATTTGTTTGTTTTATTTGTTTAGTTTGGGGGGGGGGGGAGGTTGGCGTACGCTAGGCTAGCCTACACTTGGCAGTGACGATCATCTCTATACCAATGACCTTTAAGGGGGAATGAACGATTTTGTTTCTGGTCTACCTTTTTTGTCATGTTTAGTCCCATTAGTTTTCAAAATTTAAGACGTTCGACCCATTAGTTTGGCGATTTTAACACCTTTCGCCCCATTTCTTATTCAATATTAAGATATTCACCATATGAGGAGGAGCAATTTAATGACACGTTTTCGCAGATAGCTTCTTCAGGTCACTGACATTTGTTCAGTTATCGTATATACAGTTATCGTATATACAGTATATTTGTTCAGTTATCGTATATACAGTATATTTGTTCAGTTATCGTATATACAGTATATTTGTTCAGTTATCGTATATACAATATATTTGTTCAGTTATCGTATATACAGTATATGTGTAACGTTTGGTGAAACTTTATGAGTTACTATAGGAGTAATTATAATATATCTGATGTTGATGTTTTGACCTTGACCTTTGACCTTAACCTTAGGAATATTTAACTGAACGTTGGTCAGTATGATTGGCATATGCATACTACCTAGCATTTTGACTGTGGTGAAATTTGAATAAATATATAACAGTTATTAAAAATTACCTTTACCTTTGAATTTTGTTATTTACCTTGTTCTTTGTTCTTTGAGTAAGAACAATTTTATTTTTTTACTGAAATCCGCATCGATCGTGTAAATTCATCCATAACTATTTCGTGAACATTTATGAATAACCCTAGGAGGATAAAATAACCCTAGGAGGATATAATAACCCTAGGAGGATATAATAACCCTAGGAGGATATAATAACCCTAGGAGGATAATAACCCTAGGAGGATATAATACCCTAGGAGGATATAATAACCCTAGGAGGATATAATAACCCTAGGAGGATATAATAACCCTAGGAGGATATAATAACCCTAGGAGGATATAATAACCCTAGGAGGATATAATAACCCTAGGAGGATATAATAACCCTAGGAGGATATAATAACCCTAGGAGGATATAATAACCCTAGGAGGATATAATAACCCTAGGAGGATATAATAACCCTAGGAGGATATAATAACCCTAGGAGGATATAATAACCCTAGGAGGATATAATAACCCTAGGAGGATATAATAACCCTAGGAGGATATAATAACCCTAGGAGGATATAATAACCCTAGGAGGATATAATAACCCTAGGAGGATATAATAACCCTAGGAGGATATAATAACCCTAGGAGGATATAATAACCCTAGGAGGATATAATAACCTCAGGAGGATATAATAACCCTAGGAGGATATAATAACCCTAGGAGGATATAATAACCCTAGGAGGATATAATAACCCTAGGAGGATATAATAACCCTAGGAGGATATAATAACCCTAGGAGGATATAATAACCCTAGGAGGATATAATAACCCTAGGAGGATATAATAACCCTAGGAGGATAATAACCCTAGGAGGATATAATAACCCTAGGAGGATATAATAACCCTAGGAGGATATAATAACCCTAGGAGGATATAATAACCCTAGGAGGCTATAATAACCCTAGGAGGCTATAATAACCCTAGGAGGCTATAATAACCCTAGGAGGCTATAACAACCCTAGGAGGATATAACAACCCTAGGAGGATATAATAACCCAAGGAGGATATAATAACCCTAGGAGGATATAATAACCCTAGGAGGATATAATAACCCTAGGAGGATATAATAACCCTAGGAGGATATAATAACCCTAGGAGGATATAATAACCCTAGGAGGATATAATAACCCTAGGAGGCTATAATAACCCTAGGAGGCTATAATAACCCTAGGAGGCTATAATAACCCTAGGAGGCTATAATAACCCTAGGAGGCTATAATAACCCTAGGAGGCTATAATAACCCTAGGAGGCTATAATAACCCTAGGAGGATATAATAACCCTAGGAGGATATAATAACCCTAGGAGGATATAATAACCCTAGGAGGATATAATAACCCTAGGAGGATATAATAACCCTAGGAGGATATAATAACCCTAGGAGGATATAATAACCCTAGGAGGATATAATAACCCTAGGAGGATATAATAACCCTAGGAGGATATAATAACCCTAGGAGGATATAATAACCCTAGGAGGATATAATAGATGGACTTACAGAGAGATTGACTGGCCTACCGATAAACAGGCTGAGTTTCCTTGGTCTGGTTGGAGTGGGATAGATACCATTCTCCTTACGTATGTACAGTATATGTATAATTATATACTCAGGCACATACTCCATAGCTTGGGGTGGCCGACTCGAGACAGAGCCCGAACAGAAACAACAAAATCAAATATAAATAGAACATTCCCACACATCTAGGTCTGATTACGTACAATTGTTAAATTACATAAATATATCTAAAATTATATTTGTAGTTTTCGGCACACTCATTAGTGACAAGCACACACCGTTAAATTTCGAATTTAAATAATGACTTTAAAAACATTACCTTAATTTCATTAATAGACATTATCAAACTCCGAAAATCAGTATTTGCCAATTTGTTCACCCCTGGGTAATTTCAACACACAGAACGAGAGGCTAATGTTTACACCTTCAATACCCACTTAATGCCCTCCATACTAATTGCGATGCAGATTTACAATTACGGTGATAATGAGTGGTAATAGCAGTACTAAATGGCCCGGGGGAATGGTAACAGCTAGTGGAGAGAGGGGGTCGGGTTGCTGAATGTAATGGAGAGGTAATCATATACCTGAGAATGATAGAAAGGTGGGGGAGATGCGGTACGGTTCACAGGACGGACACATTAACTTCATTATTAACAAGGTGAGGTACGCGGCCGGTGCTTCCCAGGGGAACATTTGAAGTATGCGCTGTCTATCTGTTGGGGAAAGAAGTCCCCCAGCAGAAAGAGAACAACTTCTACTGGGAAATTTACAGTAAAGAACGAAGTTGAGAAAAAATTATATACTACTGATGCTTAACTTTTTTTCTTTTTTTTTTAACCATAGACTACAGTAGATCTGGACTGGACACGAACATGGAACTTTGCAGTAAGGGACCCAAAATCGGAGAACGAACCCCCAAATTCGAACCTCAAAACCTCGAAAATATCACATTTTCGCGGTTTCGAGGTTAACAAATGAGGGTTCGTTTTTCGATTTTGGGTCCCTTACTGCAAAGTTCCATTTTCGTGTCCAGTCCAGATCTACTGTAGTCTATGGTTTAACCTACAGTATATTATTCCCACCTCCTCCAGATGAATGTCTAGACTTCTTTTGAATGTGTCAATTGTCTTACATTGTACCACTTTCTCTGGCAATTTGTTCCACTCGATGACCAAATTGTAGGTGAAGAAGTGCTTTATGACATCGAGATTCGCCCTCCTGATTTTTTATTTCATTCCATTTCCCGAGTTAATGAACTATTATCTATTTTGAAAAGTGAATCTACATCAATTTTGTCAAATCCCTTTAGTATCTTGAAACACTCGATTAATTGACCTCGCAATCTTCTTTTCTTACGTGAAAACAAATTTAATGTTTTTAGTCGTTCATGATAAGATTTATTTCTTAGTGACGGAATCAACTTTGTCACTCTACGCTGCACCGACTCAAGTTTCTCAATGTCCTTGCTCAGATAAGGAGACCAAAATTGCACGCCATATTCAAGATGGGGCCTCACTAAGCTTTTTTAAATTAAGGTACTATAATGTTCTAATTTTTATTCGTAAAATTTATCTTGATATAACCTAATGCTCGATTGGCCTTGTTCGCAGCTGCTGCACATTGATCTGAGGTTTTTAGGTTTTCAGATATAAGAACCCCCAGGTCTTTAACTAATGCACTTGTTTTGATTGGCTGGCCTTTTATCTTGTATTCAATTGTTTTGTTTTTATTACCTATTTGCAAGACCTGGTATTGGTCAAAATTGAATGGCATCTGCCATTTCTCCGACCACTCTACGGTTTTATTTAAATCAGATTGCAGTTTATTTCTGTCTTCTTTGGTTAATACTGATTTTCCTATCTTTGTGTCATCAGCGTATTATATCATAGTATTATTTAGTTCAACATTGATGTAATTTATATAGATTAGAAACAAACCTAGCCCCAGGACCGATCCCTGAGGCACTCCACTATAAACTGGCTCCCACTCAGATTCCCACTCCATTTATAACAAATTTCTGCTCTCTGTTTGGCAGCCAGCTTTTTAGCCATGCATGAATTTTTCCTTTAACCCGTCCAATCCCAGCGACGGCTGGGAGCCATCAGTAATGTACTTTCCTTGTAACTGCCTGTATCAGGCTGTGCCTGGTACCACGACCGTTAGAGCACTACTCTCGATATCACAACACTTCTCAGCTTATATCCAACCCACTGAAGGCTGGGAGAGCCAGTCTTCCTTCATCTCTTGAGCTGGAAGCTTGTTCTATCTTGTCATTTAGGCGACATTGCTTGGGACTGGGTGGGACTTTTATTACTGTACCCTACGGTACACTCGGATACCATAGTCTCTAGCCCACTCATACGAAATCGGGGACCACCTATGTTTTTCTTTATGCAATTATAACTATTTGGATATTTTTTTGGATAGAAATTTCTTTTCAATAATTAGTATATATAATTTTGTAGTTGATTTATAGACATTTATATTGATAAGTTGGTTTCCAGAGATATACTCCCATAGTTAGAAATAGGTGATGTCCACGAAAATGTATGAGTGGGCTAGAGACTATGGTATCCGAGTGTACCTCATCGAACGCCTTATGGTAATCTAAGTAAATTATGTCTAATGATTTAGTAGAGTCGTTATATGTAAATATTTTTTTTATAAAATTCTATCAAATTTGTTAGGCATGACTTACTGGATCTAAAGCCATGTTGGCTATCTCTTATTAACTTGTTTGACTCCAGATAATCTACTATCGTGTCTCTTAGAATTGTTTCCAGAATTTGTCCTATGATTGACGTTAAGGTGATTAGTCTATATTTACTTGCTTGGGCTTTATTTACTTTTTTAAATATTGGTGTAATATTTTATTTATTATGTTCTCTCCACCAACCAACTTTACTCCTAAACTCGATTAATGAAATTAACAAACACATGTGGCAGTCCGGGGATTCGAACCCAGGACGCTCACACAGAAAATCAACACACTTATGCATTGCGCCACGAAGATAGTTAAAGAATGCTGCACAAGCCTACGATTTATTATGCAGTTTCGAATCCTGCATACCAATCTTAGCATGTACATTCATTCCAATTGCACCATCGGAGGCTATGAATAGGTGAATGGAAGAAGTAATTAATGGGGCGCTTAACCCTAAGGAAGGCCTCTCTATAAACTACTCCTGCATCAAAATTAATTATTATGTTCTCTCCACCAACCAACTTTACTCCTAAACTCGATTAATGAAATTAACAAACACATGTGGCAGTCCGAGGATTCGAACCCAGGACGCTCACACCGAAAATCAACACTCTTATACATTGCGCCACAAAGACAGTTAAAGAATGCTGCACAAGCCTACGATTTATTATGCAGTTTCGAATCCTGCATACCAATCTTAGCATGTACAGTCGGTCACCTTTCCGACTGGGCCACCTAATGGTAATTTCGCTGGGAGTCTTTCGCTCTGATACTAGTAAGTTCGCTCACTCCCCCCCACCCTGAATCTGTTGCATATTAGGTTCCATAGATGGCGCAGTTAGATTTGCTGGGAAGGAGAGGGAGGGGCTATAGGGAGTAAGGGGGGGGGGGGGGGGGGGTATTATCGTGTCGGAAAGGTTGGAAGTGTGTAGGGTGGGGATGTTAAGTGAATTATTTTCACCAGGTTTATGGTTACCGTTTTGTCTCATGATATTAATTACAATTATTGAACAGCTATTTTTAGTGAAATCTACCTCTAAGAAATATTAGAATATGTATTATTAATTTTTGCAATCATTGCTACAGTTCCGTTCTCCGCTTAAGCTGTTGCTTAACCCACTGCTCTAAACACTCGTTAGATAATATATATGGAGAGCTTAAGTCTAATGTTAATAACGTTAATATTAACACACCCATATGTATAATTTATCTTTATATATCAATATTATGTTTCATGACTGCGAACATGGTTTCCATGGAAACGAGAGCTTGTTGGTAATTCGGGAATATAATTACAATAAAGTTCACACTACCAATACACCAAAAGTCGAACACAATGTTCTCAACAATGTTATACAAAACAAACAAACAAACAAACAAAAATCGTTTATTAGCCTTTTGTACAATTTTGATCATGGGCGATTTACATATTAATCTTATTTGATATACAGTATTTTACTATCATTTAACTTTTTACAAAGCAGTTTACAAACAGTTAATGGCCATGAACCGTTTTTTATTTGGCCTATGCCTATTAACTCAACATAATCGTATTCCGAAAGTAAATTAGTTGATGAACTACCGTAGGTATATATAATAATGCAAATGTCTATGTATTCTATGCCATCCAGGAAAATTGGTAATGTCAAAAATGAAAGTGAAGCTGGCAACCGTATTTTATGACTGATTGTATTAACGATCTATTGCACAGCTAGATAAGGACTGAAATACTCTGCATCATTAAACTTCCATTACCTCACTGTAGACGTTTATGCTATTTTGACCTCTATTGTCTCATGACAGAAAGTTGAAAATGGTTTGCTTCAATTCCTCGCCAACCTAACACCTTTTAAAATACCACACTTACAGTTGTTCAGGCATGCCAACATGTGTCACGATATTAATATATACCCTATATCTTTACTGTCCTTAACAATATAATGGTTTTGACCCACTTGCGTTATCTTGCAATGGTAAAAAATAACAGGTGCTTGATTTGCTTCCTGTGAAGTTGTTTTGATTAGAAAAATATGCAGAATATAACTGTTGGTATGCCTGGAGACAATAATACTCGTGACTTGCATTGGAAACCATTATTATAGTTATACTAATTAAAATACAAAGGATTACTGTGGTAATTTGATTTGACAATTAATATACGAACAAAATCATTGTAGAGAACAATGTGTTGTAGACGTTTACTTTTGGTGTAATGGTAATTTGACCTTTACTGTGATTATATAACCAAATTACCAACAAGCTCTCGTTTCCATGGAAACCATGTTGACAGTCATCTATACATGAAACATAATATTGATATATAAAGGTAAATTATACATATGGGTGTGCTAATATTACCGTTATTAACATTAGACTTAAGCTCTCCATATATATTATCTTACACGTGTTTAGAACGGTGGGTTGAGAAACAGTTTAAGCGGAGAACGGAACAGCAGCAATGATAATATAGGATTTTTGGTTTGCATTAGTAATATCTATGATTCATTACAATGAAAATATTGTTATTTAGACTTGTCCAATGCATGGGTGAATACATGAGAAATATTTGGATTATATCAGTCCCTTCCAGTGAGTGCCAGGCACCCGCCTTGCAACACAGTCCCACTCCTATTCTGTCCAGCTCTCAAAGCCAAGAATTGGCATTCTCAGTCTTTCTTCTACTCAACAGGTGAACTCTGGAACTTCTCCCTTAATCAATTTGTCACTAATTTTATCTTTTGACTTAAGCTATTTTAAACTTCGTGTGTCCTGGCATTTCTTTTACCACAACGTCCCTTGAATTTGGCTCTGTCACTCTTTTGGCTTTTGGGGAGACACTCGTTACAGGCAACCTGCCTTTTGTATCCCTCATACACATAGACAAACAATGTAACGCGTACGGCATTTGTTAAATGTCATGTTGCTTAATATTCTGTATATACAGTGTAATGTATAATTGTTATAGATACTGTAGAACTTGAATAAATAATATATTCAAAGAAATATACCTTAAAGACTTTATATCTATGTTCTTACAACATATACTTATATCATATGTATATATTTCTGAACTATAATTACTACACTATAACACGCCACAAGCATATGCAAACAAACCGGCATGCACACACACACGCATACGCAAACGCACATAATGGTTATTATTATTTCCACACACTATTACATGAGGTGTCACGAAATATATGATTACGATATATATCTCAATTGCGTAGCATACATTTAGTCCTGTTGCTAAAGAATGACTTTGCTAAGTGTTCAAAGTTGCAACCGAAAATAATTCTGTATAAAAAACATATTCACTCCGATACTGCTTATAGAGGCACACTGTATTCTGAGTGTGTGTGTGTGAGTGTGTGTGTGTGTGATTACCGATTATGCCAAGAGTAATGCTTAGTTGACGTAGTTTGCGTTTCCGAGGTTAGAGAGTGATGGTCGACCAATGACAATCACTGTTGTCAATTGCGTGAGAATGTGTTATTAGTTGCCTGAGATTGGACTGCATATACAAGAAAATACAATACTGTATTAGTTTAAAGAAATAGTAGGCCTTCATTTTAAAAAATAACAATTGTAAGGTAGCTTTCTGAAGTCATAAGAGTAGGCGAAAATCTATACTATATCATTAACACCTTACGAGCGGCCTATGCGGTTTATTTATATGTACCGCCCAGCGGGGTGTTTTTAGCCAAAATAGGGCTGTTTACGTGATCATTTTCATGCCTAAATAAGACCCAGAACGTAAAACAAGTATCTATCCCTGAAAGGGCATAAACAGAGCTTTCGAATGACACCATAACGATCCTTTTATGATGGCTAGTTTTCTTGCAATAACCGTGCAACGCGAGTGCAAAAAGCATGTAATTAGGCACTTTCCCCATACAATTCCGTATATAGCGAGTGAGAGAGGGAGGGAGGAGGTGGGATTCGTGTCAGTAGGTTCGCCGCGGTGGTCTGGAGCAGTCATACGCTCGCTACTCTCCTGCCACCACTTGTCTCTCTCTCTCAGCAACATTACGTGCTGAAATTGCCACACGACCTATGTCGAGTGCCGCCACATAGTCCAGCTTTATTTAACTCGACTTATGTTGCTCGCCGCTAATTAAGGGTTAATTATAGCATATTTATCCCCACGACTTATGTGACACCAAATGATAATATGGATTTTAAACAGGTTATATATAGGCCAATAGTAGATGCAAGTTATCAAATATGACAACATTCGATGGCGGGTCACGCGAGTATAATGTGTCTAACACAGACAAAAAAACATGCCTTATATGGTGATAATGACGTTATATGTGGAATTATTTTACTTCATATCATTATATGTGTATCTGCCCTTTTGCAATCATATTTACAAGCACCCTCGTAAGAATCAGTAGATCTGATCCTACTGATTGTGTTCCTATTTACTTATTTGTTAAATGTGACATGTTGGGTAGACTTATACAAACATAGGAAGAATGAGATTCTTGAGTTTTAAGGCGTCGGTACCGTTTAAATGCTTCCTCCTTATTGCGGACAGCAGTAGAGAGAAAGAAAAGGAATGTATGCATCCATGCCCGATAGAATTTCCTCGGTAATGCGTTCAGCACTCTCCGAGGGTCCTCGGCCACAGAAGCAAAATAAGTTCCATGGGAAATCAAAGAAGTACTGCCGGAGAGCCTCCCAGTCGTCAGCGCCAAAGTGCCACAAGCGCCGCCTGCTAAGAGGATCAGGTGGCCGTACTGGAGAGATGGGACAGATGACAGAGATAAGTTTATGGTCGGAGGAGCCCAAAGGAGAGAAAAGATCGACAGTATAAGAAGAAGGGTTAGAAGTTAGAAACAAGTCAAGAATGTTGGGCCGATCTCCGAGGCTTGCTGAACCAACTGCTCTAGGTCATTTAGGATAGAAAAGACGTAAGCTTGTTCACCAAGTTGGTTAGTAGAATTAGAGGAGAGCCATTGGTGGTGATGAACGTTGAAATCTCCTAAAATGGAGATTCAGAGAAAGGTGAAATGGCTAGAATGTGTTCCACATTAGAGTTTAGATAATCAAACAATTTGGAAAAGTCGGTAGAGTTAGGGGAAAGACAGTTATCACATAAATATTTAATATGAGAATGACAGGAAAGTTTGAGCCATAAAGTTGAGAATTCAGAGGAGCCAAAATCGGAAATACGAAAGCCTTTGGCTTTGAAACTAGGATTGAGAAAGTAGGAGGATACAGAGAAGGGGTTGCTGGCAGTTGCTTCAGACACCTGAGTTTCACACCCTCTAAATATGTCCGCCTTGGCTGGGATCGAACCCAGGTCAAGCAGATTCACACGTGAGCGTGCTTGCCACTCGACCGCTGTGACTCCAGTGCTGAATGAAATTATCAAGCACTAGCCTCAATAAAATGTATGATTGTAGCCAAAACAGTAAAGGGGAACCACGGTCGGGAGGTTCATGGTCGATGCATGAACTATTAACACGGATATTATATGCGATTGTTGTTACAGGAATGAATGGAGGAAGTTTGTTAGGAAGAACATATGAAGGTATTTGAAACCTTTAAATTGACAAACCTGGAAGGTCATCATCCCCGATGTTGTGAAGACTTTGTTATGGAAGTGTATATCATCTGATGTGAAGCCAATGATATTGAGGCCTGGTGAATGTTGTTCCGAATGTTAGAATACTTGCTTTGGCAGGTATTTATTGTATTAATTTGCTCCCGGTCATCATTGTTCCCTTTCTAATGTCCCTTGCTATTCCTCCCCATCTATTTAACGGGAATGAAGGGTTGGCTACTGACTGTCTGACTGCCTGTTACACTTTATGTGGTAGCATTAGCATGACCAGGTGCTGTCTGTTATATACTAATGACTATACTGTTTCAGCGACCAGGTAGATGTCAATAGTTCCAGCTGATTGACTTGTGACCGTGATTATTTAAACCTTTAAGAATTAATAATTACTAAAATACGAGACATTGAAAAAAGTCGCATTAGCCAATCAGCAAGGTGACATCTAGGTGAGCCGTTCTCACCTCAGCGTCGCTGAAACAGAGTATAGTGATCCAGCAGCACACATAGTGGACACCTTAACAATACCCGCCAGGGTTTTGCAAACTAATGGTCCTCCAGATATTATCTGCCATCACTCACAGTGCACTCGGTTTATGATTACGCATATAGTTATTATTTATTATATAGGGTGACAGGCTCTTATCTAACTTATACATTTTATTGCACATAATATATAATTACCCTTGCATAGATTTAATCATGTAATATTTAACGTTAACACAGTTATATCGGCATTTAAACCGAACACACACATACACACATACACCTGCCACGTGGATGAGGTTGCGGCCATCCTCTTTATACCAGTTGTGATATAATTATGGTCTCTTCAGGCCTAGCGTGGTTGCTAAATTTCAGTATATCTTAAAATAGTTCCTACGCATGTTTTTCTCTTCCAGAAGCCATTAGGTCTAAGTCATAACATGATTGGTTGTTAAAATATCAGTGGATATATCTTTTGCATGCGCTACCCTGGCAACCTGTAACGCGCTGAGTTAGTTGCGAAAGATAATGATTGGTAGAAAGTGACTCTCCTGCCAAACCACTGTTCCTACAGAGAGAGAGAGATGGCTAGAGCCATAACATATACTGATATGCGCGTGCTGCAGTGAAACATTAGTGTTTATCGAAACACAAGTGTGTATGTGTGTGTGTGTGTGTGTGTGTCTTTGAAACATCATGTTAATATTCTTGATTAAAAAGTTTCCCAGAGGTTAGGTTTGCTTAATCGTCTGTTACCCCCTTATCCCCGTACAGCCTCTTTCTCCGTACAGGGACACTGTTGTAAGAGTATCAGGTATTGTTCGCATATGAAAAATGCCTCTGAAAGGGTGCAGTCAAAGGCATGTAACACCATTCAAAGCCAACAGTTAACTTAAATTTCCCCGTAATTGTTCAGCTCAACAAGTAAAGTATGGAATTCACTCCGTAAATGTGTCTATCCCTCACCCTATGACTTTGTTTCAAGCTTTGTGTGTCCTGCAGTTACATTCCAGTGCACCTTGAATATGGTTCTGTACTAATAATTATGTTCTGACTGGGGGAAGGGGGACAATAGGAGGTCAAAATGTGTATAAGTAGTTTTGCCTCTTGTCTCTTTCATACAATGTATTAGGTAAGGGAAGTGAAGGACATCAAACCTTTGATTGTCATATGGAGGAATTGGGTTGCTTGTAATGGGAATTTGCATTACATAGGTGAAGCGGCTCTGCGGGTCATTTTTTTTTCACATGTTTAGATGAATGTATAGAGTAAACATTACCGAGTACTTATTCATTTGATTAATAAATACTCTATCCACAGATATTAGAGTCAAGCTTTCGTTTATAAGTCTCTTCGATGTATTCGTCCATTTAGTTCGTCTCTCTCTTTCCCTCTCACTCTCTCTCTGAACGGTTTAATTATATTTGCATTGATATCCAAATGTATATGCTAATAACAAACACCTTTATCATACATATCAACATTGGGAAATGCAAACCACTACAATTTCTCTGGGGCTACTTTGAAAGTATATAGCGTTTTCCAATGACATTTTAGTAGGATCTATTTTTCTTATAAGTTATAACACCTTTGAGGTTTATATAGCACTTATTTCCGAGCAAATCATTTATTTGTTTCTACTTAAGTGGGTTACCAGTTCTAAAGTCTGATATTTGTATACTGTATTTTAGTCATATACTGTATATATATTTATATATATACCGTATATATATATATATATATATATATATATATATATATATATATATATATATATATATATTTTCTTCTCCAAACCCCCTTCTCAAACACAAAATACACATCTGGAGAATATCATAATTATATAAATATATATTGCACTGCTTTTATTGCTGAATGACCTCACAATTTTTTCTCTAATAGTGTAGGATTCTTTGGTGTAAGCGACCAGTTATGAAAGCTGTTATTTTGGTATGGGCATTTCACTAATGACGACTAGATGGATATGGATACGCAATACATAGAAACATTATTTGATTTTAAGTAACAACACAATGTTACACATAATGCTGTATTTGAAAACAAAAATGCATGAGACAGAGAGTTATGAGGAGCCCCAAAACAAATGCCGCAAATCGACAATTCGGGCCAGCCAGGGACCTCAACCAAAATTAAGAGACCAACATTAACCCAAAGAAAAGCAAATGAACATAAGCTAAGGAAAAGACTAATCTATAATGTGGATAGATATAGATAGATAGATAGATAAATAGATATTGGGAGTGAATGAGTGAGAAAGAGCTGTCTTACTAAATAGATAGTGAATCTACAAATTGGTTTGCAAACAATAATTACACATAAATAAATATTTCTTAAAGGCAGATTTCACTAGCAATAACTATTTACATCTTAATTAATATCAAGAGATAAAACGGTAACCATAAACCTGGTGAAATAGTTAACGTAACCCCCCTCCCCCACCCTACACACTTCCAACCTTCCCTACACAATAACCTTCCCTACACAATAACACTCCAGTGACCCCACCCACCCCCTTCTCCGTGTAGCCCATCCCTCTCCTTCCCAGCAAATCTAACGACGTCACCTATGGGACATAATATGCAACAGATTCAGGGGGGGGGGGGGGAGTGAGCGATCTTAGTGATATCAAAGCGAAAGACCCAGCGAAATTACCATTAGGTGGCCCAGTCGGAAAGGTGACCAACTGTACATTCATTCCAACTGCACCATCGGAGGCTATGAATAGATGAATGGAAGAAGTAATTAATGGGGCTCTTAACCCTAAGGAAGGCCTTTCTATAAACTACTCCTGAACCAGAATGAATTATTATGTGCTCTCCACCAACCAACTTTACTCCTAAACTCGATTAATGAAATTAACAAACACATGTGGCAGTCCGTGGATTCGAACCCACGACGCTCACACCGAAAATCAACACTCTTATGTATTGCGCCACGTAGACAGTTAAAGAATGCTGCACAAGCCTACGATTTATTATGCAGTTTCGAATCCTGCAGTTTTCCAATCACTAGGTACGGTTTCCTGGTTGAGCGACAAGTTAAATATGTTAGTCAAGGACTGAGCTATTTCTCCTTTCACGTTTTTCAGAATTCTTGGATGAATATTATCCGGACCAGGAGTGTTATTAGTATTTAAATTGTTCAGCTTACATAACACTTCACTTTTGCTTATGGTAAAGTTTCCTATGTCATGCTTTGTTACGTTTGTTTCTGCAGTAGTGTTATTTTCTTCCATAGTAGAGACGGAACAAAATATTAATTAAGCAAATTAGCAATTTTTTATCTCCTGTTACTGTCTGGTCATTATTTATTAATGGCCCTATTCCGGTTTTAATTTTTCTATTACCATTAACGTAACAATAAAATTGCTTTGGATTGCTTCCATTTACCTTTGCTATATAACTTTGGTAATTATGCTTCTCTGTCCTAATGAATTTCTTTACTTTGTTTTTACTTAGTTTGCATAGCTAGTTCAAGTGTTCATTATTTATGTAATTGTTAGTCAGTTTATAATATTTATTCTTTTCCCTTAGCGCCTTGCAAATATTCTTATCGAACCCGGGTAGGCTTGTTTTTACCAGTATTTACTATAAGTTTCGTGGGCATGCATTTATTCTGAGCACTCATGAATATATATTTAAATTTATCCTATACTTCACTTGTTTTGTCAATATTGCTAAGCTGAATATGCAAGTCACTGAGGGATTTCCTGAGTTCGTTATAATTTGCATTATCGTAAATACGATAGGCTATGACTCTTTTGTGATCCCGTATGTGACGTCACGGTCGCTCCTGCAGCACGACGTAGGACAAGTAGATCGTATATTATAAGATTGTAAAGAAGTTAAGTTATAAAAGGCCTAATATGCTATTAAGCAATATTGCCATGGTCTTATGTAGTATATATGAATTTATCGTATATATTAATATAATTTTATCGTATGGATCAACCTAGATGCGGTACGATAATTTGGGCTCCTGGCGTTTGCCAAGGCAGCAAGGTGTGCCTTTGAGGAACACCAGGGCCTTCACGAACAGCGTCCAGTTAACATCTATTTTCCGCCCTCAGTTGATCGTGCTTTTGTGCCTCTAATCACAATACACTGACAGCAATACAAACAGCTACACCATCACGACGCTCTCATCGACGCCATGACTGACTGACAGATAAGCATAACATTCATGTCCATTCCCTTGTAATCATTTATTCTTTCTTTCACTTGACTCGAGTCTCGGGACCGAAGTCTCGTTCCCGTTGTCCACCATATTGGGTAAAACGTTCTCCCTTGCCTCATTGCCACGTGGAACTATTGGTGAGTTCTTTCCTGGCAAATATTAACCCTTATAACCTTACCCTGTATATACATTTATTATGTGAGACCTTTGGATATAAATTAGCTTGTTTCAGATTGAATTCAATTTAGATATGGAGTAGTTTTAATTTAGATTGATTTTATTTTATTCATTATAGTTTAGTAATATTTAACTTCCATTGATAGTTTACCATATTGGTGCCCAGACCCGGGAATTAGCTACCAGTAAGGGATTTTAAGACAATGAACAAGGGGACATATAACAGGATGCAGGAATAACTCTATGATAAACTGGTAGGACTAGCCAAGCGGTGGTTAGAGCCGGAATGCAGGGTCACATCGTTGCGCCTGCCTAAGTCCTGCATCCCACCCATCATCTTCCCCCAATAATTTTCTTTTCCATTTCAAACTTCCTGTGACATATGACCTGACCTAACATTTTTTTCTTGTTCAATATGACCCTTTTGTAGGTATTGCTATTTTGTGTACTATTTTTTCTCCACAACAGTCGGCGTCTCTTAACCCGTTGAGCCCCGGCTAGTTATAATATTTTGTTCACCCCAGTCCCAAGCCATTTTCACTTATTTTTTTGGTTTGCTAAAATGGAAGACAAGGATGAGAAATGAAAAAAAAAAAAAAAATCACCTCTGACATTTTTTTTTTTGGGGGGGGGGGGCCGGTGGGGGGTTGGGGGGGGGGGAGCCTCAAAAAAATGTGTTGAGCCAAAATGGAAGAGAATGGTGAGAAATGAAGACAAAAATAAAAAAAAAAATCATTTCGGTCATTTGGGGGGCGGGGGGGGGGGGGTTTCAATAGTTCGTCTCCCCCGCATGACCACCCGCCCGGGAGCACTAGGGTAAAAAATGATTATGGCATTGTATGGCATACATCCTAAGGAGTATCTCACATAAATATCAAGCCTCTAGCTCCCATACGACCGGAGTAATGAAGGTTCAAAGTGGCGGTGAACTAGGGGTGTAAACTATCCACACTAAGCCCACCACCACCAGCCGCGCGGCTGTCTCGGTCCGCTCACACCTACTGGCCCGGCTCCCACACACACTACGGTACCTCCCCCTCCTATTCTCCCGCCATTTCCTACCTTACGAGCCACGTAAGTGTTTTTTATATGTCGGACGCACGTGATGCGTCGCTGGGAGTTGGTGATCAAAGACTGCTGACGCAACACGTGCGACGCTGGGTCTCAACGGGTTAACTAGACTACTATTTTGCCGTTGTTTTTGTGACATTTAGATACATAGCCTATAGGCTTACATGCAAAATTAATAAACAGGAAGCGACACCATCTAGTGGGGTGCTGATTAAGGCCCCTAAAAATCAAAGGGCGGGTCTTCGGGGAGTATTAAATAGGCTAATTGTGGACGTCAACACTTTCATCACTACTGCTGAACTAGAGGAATTGGAAGGTAGATTAGAAAACGTCCAGGCTACCCACGGTCGTATTATGGCTCTGAGTGAGGTGATTGTGGCGGGCATGACAGAGGAGGAAGAGATAGTTGCAGAGTGTGATAATCGCGCCCTCTATGACGAACCTGTCTTTAGAGCGAAGTACATATTACAGCGTGCTGTCGCAGGTAAGAAGGGAGGCGATAATGAGGCCCATAGAAGGGCTGACCCGAAACACACTGTACGCCTCCCAAAGCTCAATCTACCTACATTTGGGGGCAAACTGACTGGGTGGTTAACTTTTTGGGACGTATTTCGGTCTACAGTTCATGAATCCTCTTTGGATAATGTCCGCAAGTTTCACTATCTGAAGGGACAAATGGAGGGAGAGGCCTTACATTTGATAGAGGGTTTTGTGGTAGTGGGTGATAGTTATCATGAGGCTGTACAATTATTAAAGTCCACATACAGGGATCAAGAGCAGTTGAAGATGGCCCATGTCGTTGCCTTGTTAACCCGGTGAGACCCAGCGTCGCACGTGTTGCGTCGGCAGTCTTTGATCACCAACTCCCAGCGACGCATCACGTGTGTCCGACATATAAAAAACACTTACGTGGCTCGTAAGGTAGGAAATGGCGGGAGAATAGGAGGGGGAGGTACCGTAGTGTGTGTGAGAGCCGGGCCAGTAGCTGTGAGCGGGCCGAGACAGCCGCACGGCTGGTGGTGGTGGGCTTAGTGGGGATAGTTTACACCCCTAGTTCACCGCCACTTTGAACCTTCATTACTCCGGTCGTATGGGAGCTAGAGGCTTGAGATTTATGTGAGATACTCCTTAGGATGTATGCCGTACAATGCCATACTCAGTTTTTACCCTAGTGCTCCCGGGCGGGTGGTCATGCGGGGGAGACGAACTATTGAAACCCACCCCACGCCCCCCAAATGACCGAAATGAGTTTTTTTTTATTTGTGTCTTCATTTCTCACCATTCTCTTCCATTTTGGCTCAACACATTTTTTTGAGGCTCCCCCCCCCAAAAGGTCAGAGGTGATTTTTTTTTTTTTTCATTTCTCATCCTTGTCTTCCATTTTAGCAAAAAAAAAAAAATCAGTGAAAATTGGCTTGGGACTGGGTTGAACAAAATATTATAACTAGCCGGGGCTCAACGGGTTAAAGCTCGCAGAACCACAGTATAAGGTTGAGGAGTTAGCAAATTTTAGGGCAAATATGGAGTGCCATACTCGCTAGACACCCTAGGGCTCACCACACAGGAAATGATAGTCATTATCTTATGTCAGAAGCTTCCTATGGCAATACTTGACAAGGTTAGATCATTTGATCTGGGGGAGTTCAAAACTCAGTTCAGTAAGGAAATTAGCAATCTACAGTTGAACAAAGGGAGAATGTATGTGTCGGGAGGAAGTGAGAATGTGGAGATGAGGGGAACTGTAAGCATGACAGTGGGGACTAAAGGAAAGAAAGAGGGTAAGTATAAGAAACCTACTCAGATTCTATTTAAGCTATGTAACAACAAACATAAATGGAGTTTCTGTGTAAAATACCCAACAAATGAGACAAAACTAGCACAGGCGAAAAGATTGAAGCTATGTGTAGGTTGTCTAAGTAAGGAACAATGTACTGCTACATACTTAAGGCCCTGTCGCCACTGCAAAGGACATCACTTTGATAAGTTGTGTCCTAAAACAGATAAAGTCAAAGACATCAAACCAGAGGGTACTACAACTGTGGCACTAGGTAGCACGCAATACACCACTATATTGCCCACAATACAGATTCCCATGGAAGGTAATGACAGAAACAAAGTTTTTCGGGTACTTCTAGATCAAGGGTCTCAACGTTCCTTTATAAAGAGGTCCGTACTTGTGGGACTTAAGCACCGAATCGTAGGGGCTGAGACTCTTCGATTACAGGGCTTCACAGGGGTTACTGATAAACAAGACCACGAGATAGCGGATATTTCATATTTCTACCGTAAAAACCGGTACTTTATGACTTGTATCGTAGTAGACACCCTATCAGAATATGTATGTGTAGGAGTGAAGAAGGTGGAACACGCATTACGTAGCAAAGGGGTTAACTTGTCAGATCCCATGGGAAATCAGAGTGAGGTGCATGTTCTACTTGGTGTGGATCATTATTATGATGTAGTATACCCTGGATTTAAAAAGATGTGTGGTGTAATTTTAATCCCCACTAAATTTGGATATTGCATGAGCGGAAAGGTGCATACTACACAGTCAAAGGTCCTGGTCGACACGGTCTCAATATATAGAGTCAATGTAACCGCGGCAGAGGAGTTGGGAAGGGAGGATTCCCAACCTAGTCACCCTAAGATGGCTGCCGAGTTCGACCTGGAACGACTGTGGAGATTGGATCACATAGGCAGTAATCCTATGGAGACTGATTATGACTCGGAAGTTGCGCTACAAAGGTTTGACGAGTCTGTGAGCTACTGTGCCTCAGACAAGCAATATAAAGTTAGTTTACCCTGGAAGAACAGTGAGATAAGCCAACTATGGTTTGGCATTAGGTCACTTGCGCGCATTACAGCATAAATTGTCTAACGAACCGAGCACGCGCCATGCGTATGACGATGTATTTCGGAGCTATGAAGATAGGGACTTTATTGAGAGAGTCGATGTCAATGAACCGATTAAGAAGGGTAGGGTTCACTATCTGGCCCATCATGGGGTAAGCAAAGACAGCATCACCACACCAATACGGGTGGTGTATGACTGTTCTGCCCACCAAGGTCAACTACCCAGTCTGAATGACTGCCTGTTGACAGGTCCGTCCATGGTGTCGGACCTGTCCCAACATCTATTGCGGTTTAGGATGGGGAAGTACGCCTATACCAGTGACATCGAGAAAGCATTCTTGATGGTCAAGCTAAAGGAGGAAGATAGAGATGTTACCCGCTTTCTTTGGTTCAGCGACATTAGCGACTCTGAAAGTCCGGTCATTATATACCGTTTTTGGGTTGTACTCTTTGAGACCACGTGTTCACAGTTTTTGTTAAATGCCACAATCAGAAAACATCTAGCTGACACTCATGAGGACACAAGTAAACTATCTCGCGGATTATATATAGACAATTTGCAGGGTTCTAGCGATAGTCAGGATGATTTGTTATATACATACTGGCAAGCACGCAGATTGTTTGCGGATGCACATCTATTTCTCCGCGAGTGGGTTAATAATAGTGAAGATCTTCAGAGGTTGATACAGGTGGACGGTACGGCATCTCTTAACAAGGAAAAGTCCAGAAATTTGGGGATGATTTGGCAACCTAAACATGACATACTAACTTTTCAAACAAGGTCTTTTGCTCAGCAGACAGGAGCACACACAAAAAGAAGTCTGTTGAGCAAAGTTGCGCAAGTTTTTGATCCTTTGGGTCTAGCATTACCCGTTACCATAAGAGCTAGGATTCTAATGCAGGAAGTTTGGAGACAAAGTAGTACAAAGGAGTACAAAGGAAATCAAGCAACAACAGATCTAGTGACCCTTCTAGGTTGTTTGTCCTCCAAAACACTGAGGATCAAGTGTCCAAACAGTGGTTTAGAGTGGGTAAGGGAACCTTGGAAAGGGAATTACTGCCCTGGAACTAATGTCCGTGGCAGGATTAGGAAGTTAGTAGAGGACAGATGGGTTAGTAACTGAGGGGGGGATAAAATAAAGTTATTCATTTACAAACGCAGTCAGTCGCGGGTTTGATGCGAGATATTTGTCTATGTGGAGTTTAAATGAATCAACGGTGATGCAGTCTATAACGTTTCGGGGAAGCCCATTCCACAAGTTGACAACTCGATTGAAGAAGAAATTCTTAGATTCGTGCGAGTTAAAAGATTTACCAATAATTTTGCAACCGTTTCCCCACGTGTAATTAGATTGGTCGATAGTGAAGTACTTACTACAGTTCATATTGTCGATGCCTTTGATGATTTTGAACACTTGAATTAAGTCACCTCTTAATTTGCGCTGGGTTAAAGGAAATAGATTTAATTCTCTAAGACGCTCTTCGTATGGTTTGTTCTTTAGGCTAGGTATAATTTTGGTAAATCTACGTTGAACTCGTTCTAGCTTGTTTATATCTTTTTGGTAATAAGGGCACCAGGATTGAACGCAGTATTCCAGAAGAGGGCGGACTTAGGAATTGTAAAGGGTTAGGATAACTTCTTTGGATTTATGCTCAAATGACCTGCCTATAAAGCCAATTATTTTGTTTGCCTTCTTAACAACATCTGAACATTGTTGACTCGGTTTTAGGTTACTCGATATTGTTACTCCCAGATCGTGTTCTCTGTTTACATTCTTAAGCTGAGTGCCATTCATCGAATAATTTGCTTTCTCATTTAGGTAACCGACATGTAGTACTTTACATTTATCCGCATTGAAACTCATTTGCCAAATTTGGGCCCAACATGACAATTTATCTAGATTGTGTTGCATATCGTTAACTTGTTCTTTTGAGAGTACGCTATTTGCAATTTTTGTATCGTCAGCAAATTTTGAGATTTTACAGGTGAGACCCTCATCTATGTCGTTGATGTAAATTAGAAAGAGAATTGGTCCTAGTACCGATCCCTGGGGTACCCCGCTACTTACATTGGTCCATTTAGATGCCTTACGGTATTATGACTACCCTTTGCTTTCTGTTGCTGAGCCAATTTTCTATCCATTTCAACACACCGTCTTGAATTCCCTGCGCTTTTAGTTTTAGCAGTAAACGTTTGTGGGGAACTTTGTCAAAGGACTTTTGAAAATCAAGGTATATAATATCTACAGCTTTACTCTCATCGTAGAGGTTGAGGATATCGTGGAAGAAGTCTAAGAGGTTTGTTAAACAGGAACGTTTTTTACGAAAGCCGTGTTGAGTATCTTTAAGTATGTTATTTTCCTCTAAGTGATTTACGAGTCTATCTCGTATGACCGTTTCTAGCATTTTACATACAACTGAGGTTAAGCTAATTGGACGATAGTTACTGGGTAGGGATTTGCTGCCTTTTTAGAATATCGGTGTTACGTTGGCTAGCTTCCACTGATCAGGCATAGTTCCAGACTGCAAGGATTTTTTGAATAGTAATGTCAGTGGTTTGGAGAGCTCATCCTTAGCTTCCTTTAGAACTCTAGGCGAGATTGTATCAGGTCCTGGCGTTTTATTTACCTTGAGTTTATCTAAACAATTCAATACTTCTCTCTCTGTAACGGTGATATTGCTTAGAACATCTGAATTATCAATCTGAATCGGCGATGATGTAGGGATGTCATTGAGGTCTTCTGTTGTAAAAACTGATGCAAAGAAGGTATTGAGGGCATTACTCATTTGTACTTCGTCTTTGGTGTATTCTCCATTTTCATCGACTAACGGTCCAACTAAAATACGATTGGATGACAGTTTGCCCGAGGACCTGAATGACCAAGGGACATTGTTGTTGAATGAGTATGCCATCCTATGTACTAAACCTATATCTTGTAAAGTGGCGGCGTACGGTGACGTTACGTTACACACGTTTTGCGATGCTAGCGCCACGGCATACATGGTAGCCATATATGTCGTTACTTCATTTGGGGCACATTTAGTTACAGCCTGGGCTAGCCAGTTAGTGAAGTCCGAATTGTGGTGGCATGGTCCAAAGTGGCTGCTCCATGAAAGTGAATGGACGATTTGGCATGCTGTTGGTGAGGGACTTCTGCCACTGGAAACAGTGACAGTTACAGCCCAACCAAATGAGCCACCAGGTCCAATCATAGAGTGGGCAAGATTCGGTGACTATAATAAACTAGTCAGAGTTGTAGCTTGGGTATTGCGATATGTATCCAATCTCAAGCTTAAAGTAACGGGCTAACTCTGCAACAGGGGTCCAACATTGATGCTCGTGAATTTAAAGCAGCTGAAGTAACTTTGATCAAATGGGTTCAAGTAGAAACCTTTTCTAATGAATTAGAATCCTTGCAAAGCTCGAATAAGACATTAATGCCTAATATAGTGCGTTAACTAAGGTTGCACCTAGACAATGGCCTCATCAGGTGTGAGGGTCGCCTGAAGTGGTCGGGTGTACCAGATGGCACAAACCGCCCTATACTTATGCCAACAAGACATCACGTTACTGATCTATTGATCATACGTGCACATAGGAAAGTAAAACACTACGGGGTATGTCATATTATATCAAATTTCCGTCTCACATGGTGGATACCCAGAGTTCGACATGTAGCTCGACGCGTGGTAAGAAAGTGTGCAATATGCCAGAGACTAAAAGGTAAACCATATGTAACTGGACCAGCTCCACCTCTACCTGAATGCCGTGTAAAGCACATCAAACCTTTCCAAGCTGTAGGGTTAGATTACACAGGGGCATTGAAGACGAGAGAGCATGAGAAGGTTTATATATTATTGTTTACCTGTGCAACGTCTCGAGCGGTACACCTAGAACTATGTGATAATATGTCTAGCGAAGAATTTATGCTGGCGTTTAGACGGTTTTGTGCCCGTCGTTCATTCCCTCAACTCATTCTTAGCGACAATGCTCCCACTTATGTCCAAGCATCAAAATATCTAAAGGATATGAGTAGTGATCCTACTATCATCATTTTTTTGGGAGAGAAGAAGTGCGAATGGAGGTTCATTCCAGTTAAGGCATCTTGGTTTGGTGGAATGTGGGAACGGTGTGTCGGCATAGTAAAGTCAGGACTCAGAGCGGTTGTAGGACGTGCTCTATTAAAGAAGAGTGAGTTGACGACAGTCCTCACAGAGATAGAGGCAGTCGTGAATGATCGCCCGCTTACATATGTGTACACCGACCTGCAAGAACCACTACCATTAACGCCAGCTCACTTGCTATATGGAAAACCATTGACTGCGTTTCCATCTGATTTCCAATCCATAGTAGAGTTAGAGGATCCCTCGTTGTACTCTGAGGTAACGGTGTCTAAGGGATACCAGTATATATCCAGGACAATCGAGGATTTTAGGAAACGGTGGATTAGTGAATATCTGCTACCATTGAGGGAAAGGAGTGTTACTCCCTCTGGTAGACCAACGGCACCTAGAGTTGGTGAAGTTGTTTTAATTAAAGAAGGTAGTCCTCGTTTATACTGGAAATTGGGCCGTGTGTTGGAGGTATACAAGGGGGCAGACTCTGTTGAGCGGGTGGCGCTATTGAAGACAGCAACTGGAACTACTGTTCGTCCTATCGCACGTTTGTACGCTTTGGAGCTCGATTCCGCATTGCAATCTGATGCTCCACCTGTTATTGCTGGGTCCAAGGATTCTCAAAGGAACGACTCACCTCTTACTGATGGTGATCATTCTCGGACCGGGAAGCGTCCCAGATGCGCTGCTGCTGGCGCCGTCGATTTGTGGCGTCAGAAGATATCCTCTGGGCAACTTTAAGTTTAAGGTGGGGTTCAGGTATTTTTTTGTGGGGGAAGTGTATCGTAAATGCGATAGGCTATGACTCTTTTGTGATCCCGAATGTCTCTGTGATGTCACGGTCGCTCCTGCAGCACGACGTAGGACGAGTAGATCGTATATTATAAGATTGTAAAGAAGTTAAGTTATAAAAGGCCTAATATGCTATTAAGCAATATTGCCATGGTCTTATGTAGTATATATGAATTTATCGTATATATTAATATAATTTATCGTATGGAGCAACCTAGATGCGGTACGATAATTTGGGCTCCTGGCGTTTGCCAAGGCAGCAAGGTGTGCCTCTGAGGAACACCAGAGCCTTCACGAACACCGACCAGTTAACATCTATTTTCCGCTCTCAGTTGATCGTGCTTTTGTGCCTCTAATCACAATACACTGACAGCAATACAAACAGCTACACCATCCCGACGCTCTCATCGACGCCATGACTGACTGACAGATAAGCATAACATTCATGTCCATTCCCATGTAATCATTTATTCTTTCTTTCACTTGACTCGAGTCTCGGGACCGAAGTCTCGTTCCCGTTGTCCACCATATTGGGAAAAACGTTCTCCCTTGCCTCATTGCCACGTGGAACTATTGGTGAGTTAATTCCTGGCTAATATTAACCCTTATAACCTTACGCTATATATAAATTTATTATGTGAGACCTTTGGATATAAATTAGCTTGTTTCAGATCGAATTCAATTTAGATATGGAGTAGTTTTAATTTAGATTGATTTTATTTTATTCATTATAGCTTAGTAATATTTAACTTCCATTGATAGTTTACCGCATGCATTTTTAAAATCTGGTATCTTCATTTCCTGTTTTGCAATAGTATATTTGCAATTTATGTCAATTCTAATGAGCTTGTGGTCAGAGGTAAATAGGTGCTCACAGATGTCAAGTTTATATATCAAGATTTCATTTGTACTGATAATGAGATCTAGTATGTTGTGTTTACGTGTCGGTTCTAAAACACTTTGATGTAGAAAATTGTCTTGTATGAAATGAATAATTTTTTGCGAATTGTATCTATTTCCGGTCATAAGGCACCATTCAATGTTAGGTAGAGTATATACTCCGAGTATTATGCTTTCGTTAGCATTGAGGGTTTGTTACAATATTTCGTATAGGGGATTATCATCGACCTCATTTTGACTTGAAGGTCGGTATGCAGTAGTGATATTAATATTCGAGTGTTTCATGTTTAATTTGACACACACTATTCCTTTATTATTTTTGGAGAGTGAAACCTCGGTTGGACTTAGGTGACATGCTACCCCCATAGCCACTCCACCTCTTGTTTTACCATTACACCTATCTTTATGAAAACATTTGTATGAGTCGATATGGTATTCAGACATTATATCTGTTTTTAAAATCGAGGTGAGTTTCTGTCACGCTAATTACATCTATTTTTTCTGTTGACGCAAAGCGTTTTAATTCATCTATCTTGTTTCTAATCGAACATGCATTGAAGGATAATACTTTTATTCTACTAAACTCTTGATTGAGGGAGGTAGGCCTATATGATTTCGGTATTGTTTGAGTTAGTCGTTTATTTTGGGCAACTATTGTCGGTCTGTTTTTAGTTTGAGAGTTCAAGGTCAAGGAGGGATTATTTACGGTCAATGGGTGTGTGCGATTATTTACGGTTGGGTGATTTGGTGTGGGGGGGGGGGGGATGTAATTACAGTATTTACGGGGGCTCAGTGCATGTTTTTAATGGGTAGCAGAGGGGGAAGGAGGTCTTTAGGTCAATAATCCTCCAGATTACTCTGAAAAGATGTTTCCGGCTTAGTGGGGCATTTGTGGACTTTGTATACAGCTGTGCTCAAAATACCACTCATGTATACGTGTTTCGGATAAATGAATACCGTCCCTTTTGTATAGGGACGATTTTCCATGGAATTCTCTCCAATTTTCTACAAAGAGTACATTTTCTGTGTCACACATTTCTTTTATTGAATTATTGACTTCCTGTGCTCGACTATTACTGTAGGAGAGAGAGAGAGATTGCAGTACATTTTGGGGAGATACTCGAACTGGAAGTGTTTAGTGCACTACACTAATTTCAGAGAGCAAAATATTTTCTACTCTTTCCTTGAACTGCTCTACTGAAGAACTGTGTACAACTTCTGAGGGAAGTTTGTTCCAGGTAGAGCCGATTATATATGTGAAAAGTGTCCACAAATACTAGTGCTGAACCTTTTCATTTCTAACTTACAGCCAAGGTTGCGAGTTATAATTACAATGAGGCTTAACATTTTGTTACAATACACATTGTCAAACCCATTAAGTATTTTTGAAACTTCAATGAGCTGACCTCGTAATTTGCGTGTTGCCAACGGAGAGAGATCAAGAGCTCTCAACCGGTCCTCATAGCTCAGTCTTCTAATCGATGGAATACGCTTTGTAGCCCTAGCTTGTACTCTTTCCAGTCGCTCTATATTATGTTCCCTGGGAGCTAGACATCAAAATTGAACAGCATACTCTAGGAGAGGCAGTATCAGAGCGTTGTAAAGTTTAAGGATTATTTCTATATACAGTATCTATACTTGAATTGCCTCCTAATACGGTATCGCAAAATAATGTCTGAGCTTTCTTCTCTACTTCAATGCACTGATTAGAAAACGTTATGTCCCGGCTGATTAAAACACCCAAATCCTTTTCCAAGTCAGTCACTTCCAGAGGTATAGCTAATAGCTTTATTTGGGGTTCACTTGACCGATATGCATCACCTTGTACTTTTCCAAGTTTAGAGACACCTGCCATGTCTCCGACCATTCACCTAATTTGTTAAGGTCCATCCTGAGGTGTTCAACCCATTTTGGGTCTTACAATTTGTTTGGATTCCCTCACTGTTTCTGTTTGTCTCACCTACTCATAGAGTAATCCAGCTACCTCTCACAAACATCTCCTCCTATTCATTCCATTACACAAAACAAACACAAAACTTCACTCTATAATTGTGTAAACAACAAACGATGATAAATATTATAAATATAAAAATACAAACAATATGTTTAATTTGATATTCTCACTCTTTTAACTTTGGGGGGCACTTGTTACAAGCAACTTTGCATTTTGTCTCATTTATGCATATGCGAAAAAGAAAAAAAAATCCAAGTTTTATGTCATTTGCAAACTTGGAGACCAATATCGATGTCATTGATATATATAGTAAATAGAAATAGGCCAAGGACAGTTCCCTCTGGAACTCCAGAAGTGACTGCAGTCCACCCAGAGGAAACACCATTGATTACCACTCATTGCTGTCTATCTGAGAGAGAGAGAGAGAGAGAGAGTTACAGTTACAAGGAGTTACAATGAATAGTTGGCATCTCAGAGACCTTGCGGTCCATTACGAGGAGATACTCGAAGTGGAAGAAGAGACACTGTTTAACTACCCCACATTATTATTAAAATGTGGGTAATTGCAAAATGGAATATTTTACGTTTGAGCCTATTGTAACTTTGCTATTATTCTGATTCGTGTCTGATTGTTCTGATATTGTTTGCAGATACATTTTCTAGTTTTAGAATGGCAAACGAACGATATTGGTTTATATTTACTATTTATTTTATTGTTTTCTATATTTCGGTTTTCTTGATTTTTAGCCAACTTTGAATAATTTTACATTCCATTTTGTTATGATTGTGCTATTGCTCAGATTTATGCCAGAGTATTATGGAATTGTAGAGTAATACATTCTCCAACTTGTGAGGGGTGGAACAGCAAAATAGGTGCATATTTACTATATAAAGATATATGAAAAGGTAGATATTTTAGGGTCTTAAAATACCTATATTTTCTCCTTCACAGATTTCTATCCGATTTCTGCCCGAGGCCCTCCATTCTTGGGCTGAGAAATGCCCCTTTATTAGGCATTTAGACCCTAAGGTTTCAGCTGAATCGGCCAGTAATCTAATTTTTAGTTATTTTTGAAGGGGACTAACCTTTTATTTTCAATAATTTTAGTCTGAAGTGCCTTATAACCTTAAATGCGATTAAATGTACTTGATTTTTGTGTCAAAGTGAAGCCAAATGATTAGTCTAAGTTCCTATTACGTCAAATGTTTAATAAATCCACTATAAATATTTTTGGTTATTTTGTTTTGCCTTGGGGTTCGGATTTACCCCGCATTATCCATTGAGTGACAGCACACTGAGCATTACCCTCAGAGGGTCTTCTTGAACTGCTCTACTGAAGAACTATTTACAACTTCGGAGGGAATTTTGTTCCAGGTAGAACAGATCTTATTAGTGAAAAAGTTTCCACAAATACTAGTGCTGAACCTTTTCAATTCCATTTTCCAGCCATGGTTGCGTGTTGTATTCATATTGAAGTTAAACATTTTGCTATAATCCACATTGTCAATCCAATTAAGTATTTTATAAACTTCAATGAGCTTACCTCGTAGTCTGCGGGTCTCCAACAGGAAGAGATCAAGAGCTCTCAACCGGTCCTTATAGCTCATTCTTCTAAGCGATGAAATAAGCTTTGTAGCCCTAGCTTGTACTCTTTCCAGTCACTCTATATCTTTCCTGAGTGCTGGAGAACAGAATTGAAAAGCATACTCCAGGAGAGGCCGTATCAGAGCGTTGTTAAGTGTGAGGACTATTTCCTTTTTTCTGTACTAATATTGCCTCTTAACACCTTACGAGCGGCCTATGCGGTTTATTTATGTGTACCGCCCAGCGGGGTGTTTTTAGCCAAAATAGGGCTGTTTACGTGATCATTTTCATGCCTAAATAAGACCCAGAACGTAAAACAAGTATCTATCCCTGAAAGGGCATAAACAGAGCTTTCGAATGACACCATAACGATCCTTGTATGATGGATAGTTTTCTTGCAATAACCGTGCAACGCGAGTGCAAACAGCAGGTAATTCGGTACTTTCGGTACATAATTGAGTATGTAGCGAGTGAGAGAGGGAGGAGGGAGCTGAGATTTGTGTCAGTAGGTTAGCCGCGGTGGTCTGGAGCAGTCATACGCTCGCTAGTCTCCTGCCACCACTTGTCTCTCTCTCTCAGCCACATTACGTGCTGAAATTGCCACTCGACCTATGTCGAGCGCCGCCACATAGTCCAGCTTTATTTAACTCGACCTAAGTGGTGAGCCGCTTTTTAAGGGTTAATATAGACAAATTATGTCTGAGCTTTCTTCTCTACTTCGATGCACTGCTTGGAAAACTTTAGGTAACTGCTAATCAGAACACCCAAATCCTTTTCCGAGTCAGTCACTTCCAGAGGCATAGCCTGAATTGGGGTTTGTTTGGCCGATATGCACCACCTTGCACTTTTCCAAGTTTAGAGGCCTCTACCATATCTCTGGCCATTCACCAAAGTCTGTTGAGGTCCATCCTGAGCTGTTCAACCCCTTTGGGGTCTTTCACATTAATTTCAAGCTTTATATTATCATCAAACTTGGAGATCACTCTCAACAGACCAATATCAATGTCATTGACATATACTATATGCAGTAGTGGGCCAAGGACAGATCCCTGTGGAACTCTAGAAGTGACTGGAGTCCACTCAGAAGAATTCACCACTGATTACCACTCATTGTTGTCTACCTGTTAGCCAACTTTCTATCCAATATGTGACCTCTGTATTGATACCTAGTGCACTCACTTTTGACATTAGCCTGCAATGAGGCACTTTGTCAAAAGCTTTAAAAAAAATCCAAGTAAAGGATGTCTATGGCTCTACTTTTTTCATACTCACTCAGCATTTCATGGACAAATTCCAGCAAATTGGTAAGACATGATCGGTGTCACTTAAATCCATGTTGGGAATCTGTAATTAAATTGTGGATTTATAGGTAGTCAACTATCTTGTCTACTAGTATTCCTTCTAAGAGTTTTACGATAATAGAATTCAAGCTAATTCGCCAATAACTCTTGGGACACTCGTGATCCCATTTCTTAAAGATTGGTGTCACATTGGCCAGTTTCCAGTCTTCAGGGACCTCTCCATTTTCTAGTGATTTATTGAAGATGTCTGCCAAGAAAGGTGCGATTTCATCTTGCACTTCTCCTACAACTCAGGGAAGACAAAGTAGAGCTTAGAGGGAGTTGTGAGACATCTATCAATCTATTGGGTAACTCTGCCATTTGTTGAGAGGTATTCTTGCTCTCAGAGGGATGAACTCCTTTTTTTGTGGGACCTCTTTTTGGGAGTTTGAGATCAACTGCAGGTGGGGTTTGCTCTTTTCCTACTGGGGGATGCTTTCTACATTCTTGCTTGCCCTCAGCAAGCTGTAAAGATAGTGATTTAGGAAATCACAAAAGTTTTATTTTACCGCTAATGCTTAAGTGCACACCGTCATGGAGGTAGAGGTTGTGCTTCCCATAGAACTCATTAAATGGGTCCACAAATCTCACCCCTTTCTTGGTACACAGGTCAGCTAACCTACCATTTAAGCCTATTGTTTTGCTGATAGCACAATCCCCTCCATACATCCTGAATAAAATACCAAGTATCATACCTCATTCTATCTTGAGTCAGAGTTCATCAGCTAGAGTCATGACCTCTCCTATTATTGACTCTGTGGCACCAACTTTATTTATTTTGAGAAACAGGTCATTACCACTGACCTGGGCTATTATTGTCATCCCCTTAGTATTGGACCAGACTTTTTCCATTTCCTTTGTGATCTGGGAAGTCCTTGCACCTGCAAGGCTCTTCACCTTTCTCACATCTCAGCGAAACTTAACAAAGTGAAACTCTTGGCCTTTGACCTGAGAATCTCCAATCAAAATTGTGTTCGTCTCTTTGTCACTAACGAGACCAAACCTGCTTGACATGTTAAGTTTGGTCCCTGTGTTGGTTGAATGATGCATATTAGGCTTAATATTTCGCTGCCCACTCTGCACTTGACCATCCTTGTTTCCTCTGTTCTGTGAGGACTTAGGGAAGCCATACTGACTTTTAACATGGTCTAGAAGACTGAATCTATTTGAGGTGTTAACCTCATGTTCTTATCTGTTTTTTTTTTTGTTATTGTTTTTTTAGTGTGTGAGCTCCCTCCAAGCATAGCGAGGGTCACTAGCACTAGCTGTAGCAGGAATCGCAGCCTCTTCTGTAGTTGCTGCTTCAATTGTTGCCTCCTTGAATGGCACTACATTCTTATTTTGCTTAATTGCACCTGCATAACTTGTGCTGGTGTTTGAAGGAACGACTGCCACTCTCTCAACAGCTTCAGTTTTAAGGCTATTTATTACTGTTTGCAACTCTTCTATTTCTGTTCAGAAATGTGTTCTTTAGAATTGTATTGTCTGTGTCTGTTTGCTTTAATTGTTCCTTAATTCCACATACATCCTTCATGAGTTTGCCTTCTATCTCACAAAAGAGACAGACACTATCATGGTGGATGCTGGCATATGCAACTTCTTTGAAGTCGATACACCACTTTAGCTTCTTGCACTTAGCGCAAGTTGCTTTGAGTTTTGTAGTACAAGTAGCTGACATGGTTTTAAATTTATTCTAACAGTTCAAATTCTGTGTAAAGGCTTCTAACTTCAAAGAAAACTAATGACCAATACAATGCTATAAAATGGGCGTTGGTGGTGAGTTTTTCCAGCATTATCCGCATCCTCCAATTCGTCAATGGTGTTCGTTCTTTTCTACATTCTGACTTTGTTATGTCTGCCACACTAAACCAAAGGTCTCCCCGAGGTCAGACAGTCCCAACGTGCCGCAGCTCCCAACTGAGCAGCACTCGTGTCCTAAAGACACTGATTTTCCGAAAGGAGTGACAGCGATATTACACTTATTCCAGTAGACAAACCCGGATATTTTAGTTGGCCTGGCAACCAACATGGCAGTAAAGTTCTCTCACCTAAGAGCAGTCCAGCCAGCTGCACCATACAACGGTCACAGGGACTGGTCAAGCATTACACTTAGGAGTGGGCTTATAGAGGGACTGCAGCCACACTCCATTTATCGGTCCCCACCGCCTGGAATTTCTCCAATTCCAGTCTCTCATAGCCTGTAAGCTTTAAACGGTGTTATTTATTGAGGTGTCCAAAGCCTCTCTTCCCACGCATGAGGTAGCAGTAGGTTCTTTAATATTACCGTAAGTTAATTATGTGTGTGTGTGGAAAGAATAGAGAAGTCTTATAACTAGACCTATTGGAAAAGTCGGAGTAGATGTAGGTCGGATTCGCAGGGACGCTACTCCCTAAAAGACGGGCTAACCCCATCTCTTCTACAAGAGAGAGAGAGAGAGAGATGTAATTAATCTCGGTGTCTGTATTATTCTTGTCCCAGTGGGTGGGGCTCCTTTATTAGAGTTTTTGGTTTACCTTACTACAAAGAATTAATGCCTTTCAAACGGATATTCGTGACCTTACAATAATAAATGACATCTCTATATTTGCACAAGTATGTTAAAATAAACAACCATAAAGTGCACTAGTATAGTGTATTTAAATAGTATTACATTACCGTATCATTATTACACAGTAGTACTATTAGTTTTTGTTTCTGGCACACAGATTTTCGGAAGTTGAAGCCCATTTTCTTTTGTATATTATAAGAATAGTGTCATTAGGCATATTCCGTATAATAACAGCTAAGGTTTGTGACTCCCAACCCTTCTGCCTAGGCTTTCATATTTCTAATTACCATATCGAATAATTGAGACACTGCATATGGCTAATGAATCTTGAGGGGAGGCATTAGGTTTTTTAGACCCCTTCTCCCTCATGAGTAGCCCCATTTGTTGTGAGAGTTTATGACGTTTTGACGATTGTAAAACCTTTCGCTCATTTTGTTGTCAATATTAAGACCTTTCGTGCCATTTAGGTGTCGATTTTTTCCTGGCGAGTATTATCGAGCCTGTAATCTAGTAGAAACCAGCCTTCGGCCAGGAAATTATTCTACCGACAAATGTACAAATTTATAAAGAATGGGGGTATTGGTGTGTATTTTTTATATTTATATTATTTTTATTTTTTAATAGAGGGCTAGGGATAAAACAAATGTATAATAATGGAACATAATAATACAAACTAACATGACGTCCTCTTAAGGTCACATCAGCTTTAAGGTTGGTTCTGTGAATCCGGGCCCTGAGTAAGTGTGGCGGGAAGGGGTGGAGCGGAACATTGTATTAGGTTATGAGAGAGAGAGAGAGAGAGAGAGAGAGAGAGAGAGAGAGAGAGAGAGAGAGAGAGAGAGAGAGAAATAGAGAAATAGAGAGAGAGAGAGAGATCTGTTTTAACTACTAAAGGATATGTCCTGGCTTATATGTATCCTTCGCTTTTTTTTTTATTTCGCTTTATTTCTTTTATTTTTGTTGGTGATGTTAATGCGCATCATCAGGAGTGGTTGAACTCGGTCTCTCCAACTAATAGAAATGGTCATGCTGCATTGGATTTTGCAAACTTATCTGGTTGTGAACAGCTAATCCAAGGACCTACTCATATGTCTGGAAATTGTCTTGATCTAGTACTAACAGACATTCCTGGCGTTGTAGAAACCACCGTTATTGTACCTGTTGGCACTTCCGACCACAATGCCATCATGTGTAAAATTAATCTTGATTTTTCTGTTCCTGATATTACTCTCTCATGTAAAGTCTACCTTAAATCCCGGGTTAACTGGGACAACGTTTGTAATGATGTTTGTAATATTGAGTGGAATCACATACTGAGATCTCATGACCCGGTTTCAGCTCTCAACAATTCCCTTCTTGGTATCCTTCGCAAAAGAGTTCCATCAAAGACAATTAAGTCTCGTATCAGGGATAAAGCATGGTTTAATGATGACTGCAAGCGTGCATTTGATGACAAACAGGCTGCATATCGTCTATGGAGGCGTAATCAAACCCCCTTGCATTGGGAAAATTATGTTTTTAAAACGGCAGCTGCGCAGAGAGTTTATGATGGTGCTGAGAGGGATTATAACTCCCATCTTCAGGATGTTCTGGCAGGAACTACACAGCCTCATAAATGGTGGTCCGCTTTGAAATCCTCTTTATTTGGAATAGATTCCTCCATGCCTCCTCTTTGTGACTCTGATGGCTCCATCTCTTGTTATCCATTATCGAAGGCCAATATTCTATCTAATATTTGTATTAATAAGCAGAGTAATCAGGAATTGTCTTTGCCATTGACATGTTTCCCTAGACCCAACCTCAATTCAATGGCATTCAAATCAGCTGAACTGAAAAGGTACTTGCTGGATCTTGATACCTATGGTGGCACAGACCCGGATGGGTTTTTCCCTCTCTTTTTTAAAAAGGTTGCAGTGTTTTTGGCACCTAAATTGGCAGTGGTGTTTAGGTTGCTTTTGAAATCAGGTAGTTTTCCTCTTTGCTGGCGTAGGGCTATTATCACTCCTATTCCAAAGGGAAATACTGCCCCATCATCTCCTAATGACTATCGCCCATCTCCATTACACCTATCCTATCCAAGCTCTATGAGAGGCTTTTGTCCAGACGCCTTTCCTCTTATTGTAATAGTCATAATTTGATACCAAACTCACAGTTTGGTTTTCGTAAGGGAGTACAAAAGAGTACAAAGGAAATCAAGCAACACCAGATCTAGTGACCCTTCTAGGTTGCTTGTCCTCCAAAACACTGAGGATCAAGTGTCCAAACAGTGGTTTAGAGTGGACTGGGTACATGTGATGCACTTCTGACACTCCCCCATGACTTGCAATCTTCATTGGACCAGGGACATGAGTCTCGCGTCGTGGCTATTGACTTTAGTTCTGCTTTTGATTTAGTCAACCATAAAGCACTTCTGTTTAAGTTACAGCTCATTGGTATTGGTGGCAATTTTTTAAGGATCTTTGAAGATTTGTTGACGAAAAGATCTCAGTCTGTGGTCATTGATGGGTGTCATTCCCCTTCAGTTACTGTTGTTTCTGGTGTTCCACAAGGCAGTGTCCTTGGGCCTTTGCTTTTTATTATTTTTACTGCTGACCTGTGTTCCGAGCTTGAAAATAAACTTATCTCCTATGCTGATGATACAACTTTATATGCGTCAATTGCATCACCAATAGATCGACACATAATTGCTACTGCTCTGAATAGGGATTTAGCCAAAATTACATCATGGTGTGAACTTTGGGGCATGAAACTTAATGCTAGTAAAACACACTCCATTATCATCAGCAGATCTCGTACCTTGGATCCTCCCCATCCTTATCTACAAGTTTCTGGCGAGCAATTTGAGAATGTGGATAACTCTGCGTTTGTTATTAGTTACTCTTGATCCCAAACTTACTTTTGAAAAGCATATTCGTTCTTTCTCCTCTTCCATTTCCCAAAAAATTGGTCTGCTTCGCAAGGTTTATAAAACATTTGCTTGTGACGCCACAGTTATCAAGTCTTTTTATGCTTTTATTTTGCCACATTTCGAGTACTGCTCACCTGTCTGGTTGTCAGCAGCTGACTGCCATCTCAAGTTGCTTGACAGGTCGCTAAATTCCATCAGTTTTATTCTACCTAATTTGTCTCTTGATCTGTGTCATCGACGTAAAGTTGGTACCCTTAGTCTTTTATTAAAAGTTTTTAACAACCCTCAGCATCCCTTACATGGGGTTCTGCCTGGGCCCTATGTCCGGGCTCGTGCAACTAGATTCACAAGCAATCTTAATTATCTTGCCATGAGCCGTGTTAATTTTTCTACTACACAGTTTTCACGGTGTTTTATGCCGGCCATGGTTGACTTGTGGAATAAGTTGCCAAATGACCTAGTCAATTCAGCTAATATCTCCATTTTTAAGTCTAGAGTTAATGCTTTTTTGCAGCATTAATTCTAATTTTTAAACTTATTTTATTCTATTTGATTGTATTATATTTAAGCTTGATATCCTCCACTGCATAATATGTTATCTGTGTTTAATATGTGTATATGTACAGTACAGTATACAGTGTATGTTTTTATTTTTTCCTAAGTTGCCATAGTCTCTCTCCAGTGCCTCCGGGTTTTTTGTGTGGATTGATCTTGATGGTGTTTCTGCACCCTGGTTGGAGACTTCGGCATCTTATATAATAATAATAATAATAATCGCTGAAACTGTGAATACTGACTTACATGTCCCGAAGTGCGGGGCCAACAGTAAATTTGCCCTTTTGCTTTCTCATTAGAACAATTAGGCCAACTAGAGAGCAAAAATTTAAAGTGTTTCTTATTCCTCCTTAGGAAATTAAATGTATTCGCCTAATTGCTGAAACTTCAGCAAAGTAAAAACGATGGGAGACAATACATTGGAAACTCTCAACATTAATACGAGCATATTATTGGGTGATCTAGATCTGGAAGCGTTCAGTATCTTAAAAATAAAGGGGAAGGAGAGAGAGAGAGAGAGAGAACATTATTTGTTAATGTTGAATAGTATTAGAGTCAGATAAGGAGAGGAATAGGATTGAGTCTTAAGATAAACCATATCTTGATTGTAATATGCATAGCGGCTTTTATCAATATAACTACCAGGCGACAAACTTATTACCTATTGCCTCTTACTAGAACTATTCGGCGGGTGCCCAACCTCGAAAGGGATTGAAATTGGGGAGCTATCCCCCCGCCAAAGGCAGCATTCTAGGGCCTTTCCTAGGTAATGCTGAAAGGATTGGGTTCTAGTCATGTGATGATGGGCTGGTCTATCAGAGTGAGAGTTCAGCATTCTCTGCAATACCCTTAGCTTACTCTGACTGTTCCTTTTACTCGTATATTTCCTAGATCTCAAGTGGCGGCGTCTCTTCCGTGGTTTAACTTCCCTACTGCCAACTCTCGAGGTTGGCAGACTGGGAGCCAAAACACCACATTTTTCCTTTGCGCCTCAACTTTCCCTTCATAATTGCTGAGGAGCACAGGTCCTTGGGTGGGGCTTTGGTATCCCGGGCATTTCGGAGCCCTCCTCGGCTCCTTGCCTGTGAGCGGCTTCGGTCACCCAGGCTTTATTGTGGTAGGCAGAGAGGGTTCTGTGGGGGCGCTCGGTTTTGGCCTTGGCCTTGCTCGGGGCCTTGTGGCAGCTCGGCCAGGCAGCTTGTGGAACAGCAACAATAACAACAATAATATAAATATATAAATATATAAATGATATACATATATATATATATTATATATAAAGATATAATTTTATAGTATATAATATACAGTATATTATATATACTGTATACTGTATATATATATATATATATATATATATATATATATATATATGTGTGTGTGTGTGTGTGTGTGTGTGTGTGTGTGCTGTTTCATTAAATATAAACATTATGATAATCAAGACAATGAAAAAGTAATGTTTGTTCTCTCGTAAACACTTCATTACCTAATATCTCTATTTATGCTAATAACCTTTCATATATTGTTTTAGTCTTACATACAGTGCATCGCTAATTAGTGTTCCCGTAAATAGTTCAATAACGTAACGCATATTTTCCTCGTATTTGTATTGTATTCATCCGTGCAAGTTCCATTATACTGTATATTTACCATTTATAACCCTAAGTGTATGTTACTTCTGTTAATATTTGTGTTTGTATTTGTTTAGTACAGAGTATCAACGAGTTTACAGATATTAAGTTACAATCCGCCTAATCTCTTGGGTTATAACTAATTCCTTTCCCTCCTTATATTTAACTTATCATTACTTTGCTCCTTCAGTCTCTTACTATTTCCTGAATCTAATCCCCTTACTTATACTAAGTGGAAATAAATACGAGAGCGAACACTCTTTTTCTCTTCCTCTCACATCTTATAGTCTCTCTCTCTCTTTCCATGTATATATTTGGCAGGGGGCCCAAATTAAGAGTGTCAAACTAGCATAAACTCGCCTAGAGCACGCTTACCTGTATGCATTATTAGCACCATATCAAAATTAAGATTATATATTTTTGTTAGCTACACAATGGTTATAGATATTTTAGCTCTCTTATCAACTCTTATCTTATCAGCTTGACAAGGACGAGTCCATTACAAAAATGTGGGGTAGTGCACTTAATAGCACCTCTAATGTATCTTTAACCAAGGAACAGCGCCAAGACTTTTAAGAGGTTTTACTGGGCGAAAGCGACGGGACTTTTAAGGTCCAAGGCCTGAAAAAAAGCCTTTTATAAGACCCCAGTGGCACTAAAAAAAAAGGAATATGTGATTAAGTGAAATAATTCCCCTCCATACCCTCTATCACTGCTCCACATGTGTCTAAACTCCCCACCCCTCTTCAATTAACACCTATTATTCCTCTTATTCCCTTGTTTATCGGTTTATTTTCCACGCCAATATCCCCCACCCGGTTTCAAGGTCAAAGGGGATGCATATAGAGATCGTAGCAAGAGAGAGACTTCACTAGCAAAACATCAGTGTCGATCGATAAGTGAGAGAGGGAGGGTGTGTGCCGCGCCGGTTCTCCTCTCATGAATGAACCGGTCAGCAATATTTCGTCTTTTTCACCCTCCAAATACAATTCCCACTTGTATTATTGCTGCTACATGTTAATATCTTCATATTAAACATAAAATAGGGGCATATGAATAAGTAATAACGATATATATCGGATAATGACGATTTTAGTCGGGAATGAGCCTCAATATGTTCGCCTGGCAGGCACTTTCAAATACCATAGCTTCGCCGTTTAAAGGTTAAAATGGTTGAGACGTATTTGTCATATCACATTTTACACTTAAAATCGTATACATAATCATAGTGTAAGTGCAGCCAGCACATGATGCTATGGGTGTATGGCATCAGTGGAATGTCAGGGTGGCAACACTGATGGTGTAAAATAAGTACCTAATAATTAATCCTCCAAAAGTATATTCTAGGTGAAATGGTGAAGGCTAATACCCTTAATATTAAATAAGATGTTTTTTGTACATATTTGTTATAGACTCTTGATAAATTGCATACTATGTATAATAGTCAGAATTGTATCGAAAATCTCGGCGACTGCCTATCGTCCAGGCTCGCTGGCTAGCCACTTTGAGGCCCTAGTTCAGTTGCTCTGATGTCCGACTCAGGTTAAGACGACTGCATTTATGGTAAGTTGATTGGTGTATACTGTCTTCTGTATATTGTATAACTATTCATACTGTGATCAGTTTATTTGAATATAGGGTAAATGTTTATCACCAACCAGTGACGAGTTTTTCAGGTAATTTTTTTTTGTTTTTTGTTTTTTATTTGATATACAGTGTTGTTTAATACCAAGGACTGTCGCATTTTATTATTTTCCCATTATCCATCAATCTTAAGACACGGCCCCCGATAGTGGGGAGGGCTATGAAGATCAGGGAAATTGCGGGGTAAAAGGCGTAAATAAAAGGGTAATATTGGAAGAACTCTGAAAATACAATATTTAAAAGTAACAAAACCTGAAAATGGAAAAACCCGAGCCAAGTTTTGACCAAACTTGGCTCGGGTTTTTCAATTTATCAGAGTCCAAAATCACAGTAACCTCATTTCGAAAGTTGGCTCGGGTCTTTTTGTTTTTCAACGTGGATAAAGCCAGTAACAATGTGGTTAAAATTAGCCTAACCTAACCTAACCAAACCTAACCTAGTATAATGGGTGGGGGCTGACGCCCCCACACCCCCTCTAAATCCTTGAAATCCGAGCCAAGTTTTGTCATTAACCTAACCAAATAAGCTAACCTAACCTAACCTAGTTTTATGGGGTTAACATTAGCCTAACCTAACCTAGTATTATGGGGTTAACATTAGCCTAACCTAACCTAACCTAACGTAACCTACCATCGACAGGGAGGTATTTTTTACAGTTTCTCGTATTTCACTTATAACTAATTTGCGACGGTAAGTACATATACACCAACAAAGTATCGTTCATGAAAGTGAAAACACACTAATAATCATCGATGGGGCCCGTCACTGGTTGGTCGGTAACTTAAACGAATATATAGTTATGTAGCTCATATGAACAATATAAAGTGCAGTAATATGATATTTGTGCATTGTAATGACAAGCTATGAACAAGTGGTCAATTACGTAGTTTTCGCCTGTTTGGCTTAGTCCTTTTTTCCTGGTTTTAGACTATAAGACCGGAGTTGGACTGGGTTGCTGCCAGAGAGATTGGGCATGCTGAGAGTCCACAGCTGGATATAAGTTTGGTGTGTACCATGTTATGTGTTCGTATTATATTCTCATGTACAGTTGCCTACTGATGTTTGTGGAGTTTTGATCAGAATTCAGATGTTGGGCTACTGGTATAATATTTAGTTAACCCTTCAAACTTGAGAGTAATTTGATTGTTTATTAACTATCAAACATAGAATTAAGCTTATTTTGTTCTACCATTGAATCGTGGGTAACTGTCTTGTGTGCAACAGCTAATCAAACATATTGTTTAATCCGGCAAGTGCGGGCAGACTCTTAAGAGTTTCCCAGGCGACTGCGGGAAGACTCTTAACACCTTAAGAGCGGCCTATACGGTTTATTTATATGTACCGCCCAGCGGGGTGTTTTTAGCCAAAATAGGGCTGTTTACGTGATCATTTTCATGCCTAAATAAGACCCAGAACGTAAAACAAGTATCTATCCCTGAAAGGGCATAAACAGAGCTTTCGAATGACACCATAACGATCCTTTTATGATGGCTAGTTTTCATGCAATAACCGTGCAACGCGAGTGCAAAAAACATGTAATTAGGCACTTTCCCCATACAATTCCTTATATAGCGAGTGAGAGAGGTAGGAGGGAGGTGAGATTCGTGTCAGTAGGTTCGCCGCGGTGATCTGGAGCAGTCATACGCTCGCTACTCTCCTGCCACCACTTGTCTCTCTCTCTCAGCAACATTACGTGCTGAAATTGCCACTCGAGTTATGTCGAGCGCCGCCACATAGTCCAGCTTTATTTAACTCGACTTATGTGGTGAGCCGCTAATTAAGGGTTAAGATCCTGAGCCTAAAAAAATCCATTTAAAACACCCCCAAAAAACTTGAACCTTTATTATTTATTTTATTTTATTTTTTTTTGTTTGCCCCTTGGCCATGCCAATTATCACTCCTCCACATCCCCTCTTTTCCCACTCCCCCCCCCCCCCACCCCTCCTTCAATTATCACCTATTTTCCCTGTTATTCCCTGATTCTGTGGTCTATTTTCGTGCTAACATTAGCGAGTTGCTAGCAGGTGTGACGCTCCTGCATAGTAGCCACGTGCGGGCATGCGCGCGCGTCGGCTGCCCAGCCGTTTAGAAACCGGGGCCGGCTTTTCCTTAGTATATATCCTACGACAATGTAACTAATGTCTGGGATATTCTTATGTTGTTTCACAGGTTGAAGCTGCCCTTATTCTTAACCAACGCATCTTAGTATATTTTATTCTCGATAGTTGATTGTTTCATTATAATATATAAGATGTAAGTCTAGTGAGAGTGGGAGGAGACGAGCGGGAGAGAGAGACCGGCTGGGGGACGTTGCTTTGCGCGGAGAGTCCAGCTTGGGACGAGCCTGATGTTGCCACGTGCATTTGATAGCAACGTTAGGCTTAGTTTCGACTCACGCCAGGGGTAGAGGATTTTGACCCGGCAACTGTGTTGAGTGTTGCCAAGCATGGGATGTATTTTGCATGCCTAGGGTGGGGTCCAGACAGATTTAAGACTCAGAGCTCACCTCACTGTCGTACCCTTCGGACCCCCTTGATATCTATCCCTCTCAACCCCACTTAGAAACTTTCTCTCTTACTTTGTATACCTTCCTTCCACTACTTCACCAATCTATTTAATTATCCCATCCCCTTGATAGACCTTATCTATTATTGTATTAACGACGAGCTCTCAGATAATTTGATAGGATTTTGGGCCTTATGCAGAGACGTAATTGTTAATGAGACCTAGGAAGCTTTTTTGTTGTCTCATATTTGGTGGTTTCATGCTTGCTAGTGTGTTCTTGTGTCAGGTTAGCAGGGGCTAGACCGGAGGGGAGGCTTTTTGCGATCATTTAAGTAAAGTCTGCTGGTGCGAGTCCTGTGGACCCGCACGACTTTACTAGGATACCCGTGGGAGTCTGGGGGCATTTTCTTGTCTGTGTCCCTGTGTGTTTAGTGTTGTGTTGTGTGAGGGCCCTTGCCTAGTCCACTCAGCACTGCGCTAGCACGTCTTGCTTTTGTTTTAGGGTCGCCAGGAGAGAGTCAGATACTTGCGATCTGAGTCTCTCAAGAGAGCACCCTTTCAATTAGAGTAATTTGGCGCACAGACTTGGGAACGTCCCTAGGCTAGAGCAGGTGGCTCAGCCCGGGTATCCGAAGCCTAAATCCTTCCGGCTAGACCTCTGCCACCTGACAGATTAACAGCTAGGGGTTTATCATCTCTGTATGCTTGTTCTTGTGCCACAGTTTACCGTTTTTGTGAGCATTGTGAGTCAGGGTGTGGCTCAGAGACTCTGTCCGAGCAGGCTTGCCTGACTATGAGTGGGAAGCACACCTGTATGTGGTTATGTTGCGAGTTGCTGCCTTTATTTAATTATACCTATGCCATTATACACTGTATGGCCTATCACTAGTATTTATTCCAGCTTATGAGTTAAGAGTTCTCTAAATCCGTAACGTATTTTCTTTGCTAAGCATCAGATCCTACAGAAGCCGCATGCAGTCTAGAAACCCGCATCTTGTCTACCTGTACGATGTTTTGAGGACTGTTTGCTTTCACCTTCTTTCACGCAGGGGTGATTAGTTGTATTAATTAATGTAACGTTAAATGTACTTTCTTCTAGTTTGTTATTAAATTGTTTCTGCAATTTAATTCCGTTATCTATCTTTTCCTTGAAGCTTTAAGTCAACTTAATTGGGTGATTTTTATATAGCCTGCTTGACTATCAGCAGTCTATAGTGCATGCACCCTGTAACCGAGTCATAGGATACCTTGTTGTCCAGGCAGGACTCTTGACGGTTTAGGGTGGTTTGTTGCCTGGGTTTATAGATAAGGGTTGGATCTAGCGTTTTCCGTTGTTGCTTGTTGCCGCATACCTAGTCCAATAGAAAGAGCCCAGCGTTTACATATCCCAGGACGTAACAAATGGCGACCTTGCATAGGATTTACTGAACAGAGGAATATAGTGGTCATTTGTTTTGAGATTCCTTATGATTAGAGGAATACAGTGGACATAGAGTTTTTTTTTTTGGAGCAACCAATATAACACATTAAAGACTTTAACCCTCTCGCATCTATAGGACGCGATCGAGTCATAACTCCACCCCTCCAAGAGTGCTCGTATGACGCAATCGCGTCATAATGCCACCAGTAAGTTAGAAATATTCGCCCAAACTAAGTTTATGACTCGATTTTGACTCAATTTGGACTGGTAAGTTAGGCATCAGTAAGTTACAAAAGGAAGTATCTATCAACCCCATAGCGTCCCTCTCTGAGGAGCGCGGGCCTCTGTAAAGTCAGTAGTTTCCTGGCCCCCAGACTGTGAGGCAGGGTCCCGGCCCTTTAAATTCTGGGCTCCCTCCCTCTGGCCCACCATGCCTAGCTATAGGCAGGCAATTATGGATTATTTCATCTACCCAGTGAAAGTGTTTAGTGAATAATTCGAACTATATATGTATATAAGATGTTACTTTTGACTTTTGGTGGCTGAGGGGAGTGAATCTTGGTTAACCCCTTGAGTATTGATGCAGTTTTGTCTAGGTATCATTGATGACTTTACACTATTTTTTGCTTGAAAGACAAATATATTTATCAATATATACTGCCTACGAAATAAATACATTATAATCACGAAGATGTCACAGGAATGCTTAAAGGAAGTATGGTAAGTACTATATGGAATTTTAGTTATATTTCAGTATATTATTATATATATATATATATTATATATAGCCTATATACAGTATATAACAGCCCCAAGGTCCCGAGCAAGCCCAAGGCCCATAATCGAGTATTTATATTATTATTATATTTTGTATTTTATTTAAATATTTATATATTTGATTTATTAGTTTTTATTTATTTTATTTTATTATTTCATTTTGTTTATGTTTATTTTATTTATTTTATATATATATACCGTATATATTTGTTTTGTTATCCCTGTTCCCCAGGGTGTCTAGCAGATCAGCCCCAAGGTCCTGAGCAAGCCCAAGGCCCATAATCGAGTATTTATATTACTATTATATTTTGTATTTTATTTATTTTATTTATATATACAGTATATATATATATAATATATATATATATATATATATATATATATATATATATATATATATACCCGGTATATATATATTTTTTTTTCTTGATTATTCCTGTTCCCCAGGCTGTCTAGCGAATCAGCCCCAAGGTCCCGAGCAAGCCCAAGGCCCATAATCGAGTATTTATATTATTATTATATTTTGTATTTTATTTAAATATTTATATATTTGATTTATTAGTTTTTATTTTATTTATTTTATATATATATATATATATATATATATACCGTATATATTTGTTTTGTTATTCCTGTTCCCCAGGGTGTCTAGCAGATCAGCCCCAAGGTCTATTTTATTTATATATACAGTATATATATATATAATATATATATATATATATATATATATATATATACCAGTATAAATATATATACGTATATAACCGGTATATATATATTTTTTTTTTTCTTTATTATTCCTGTTCCCCAGGCTGTCTAGTGGATCAGCCCCAAGGTCCCGAGCAAGCCAAGGCCCATAATCGAGTATTTATATTATTATTATATTTTTTATTTTATTTATTTTATTTATTTTATTTATATATACAGTATATATATATATATATATATATATATATATATATACAGTATATATATATACCCGGTATATATATATTTTTGTTTTTTTTTCTTTTTTATTCCTGTTCCCCAGGGTGTCTAGCGGATCAGCCCCAAGGTCCCGAGCAAGCCCAAGGCCCATAATTGAGTATTTATATTATTATTACATTTTTATTTTATTTATATATTTGTTATTTGATTTGATTTATTTCATTATATTTATATTTGTATTACATTTATTTTATATATATATATATATATATATATATATATATATATATACCTTATATATATATATATATATATATATATATATATTATATTTATATATTTATATAAATGTTGTACATTGTGGCAAAGATATACAACTGTATAAACATTCTCATATATTTACATAACAAAAACAATGCATGGAAACAATTGCGCATAGCTCGCGAACCAATAACGCTATATTATTTTTGTTTTCACCATTAGAAAGAGCATAATTTTCCGATGACGGTGATATAAACAGTTATATACGTATCCGAGCAAATAATCCAATGCCGAGGTGGGGAACAGCTCGGAACCCGGCTAGCATTGGCGGAAAAGAGACGGGTGAAGCGTAAATATTCGCATTTTGGCTCTTCATTTCAAATATTCATAGCGCAAAAAGTATTTGTCCTAGGAACGTCTAGTTTGTTTTATACTCATCAGCATTATTTGCCATATTCATACAGCTTAAATTTCAAACCATACACTTCGTAGCAACGAAATAAATCGAAAATGTTATAAACCATATTTTTTTTTTTTTCGGTCACTGCATTGAAACAATTGCGCATAGCTCGCGAACCAATTACGCTATATTATTTTTGTTTTCCCCATTGGAAAGAGCACAATTTTTCGATTCTGGTGATATATACAGTTATATACGTATCCGAGCAAATAACGCAACCACGAGGTGGGGAACAGGTCGGAACCCGGCTAGCATCGCCGGAACAGAGATGGGTGAAGCATAAATATTCGCATTTTGGCTCTTCATTTCAAATATTCATAGCGCAAAAAGTATTTGTCCTTGGAACTTCTAGTTTGTTTTATACTCATCGGGATTATTTGCCGTATTCATACAGCCTAAATTTAAAACCATACACTTCGTAGCAACGAAATAAATCGAAAATATCAATATCAAATAACCATATCAATAAAAAAAAAATGAAAACAAATTCGGTCACTGCTTGAGAACTATTAAATATAAACAATTTCTGTTTTTCAGATTTGGAAAGAGGAGAAAAAATACTATTATTTGAGCAAAAAAAATATATGGTCATCACTCGCAATTTAGAGCTAGGACGGTGTGAAAACAATTGCATGGGATATAATTGTATTCCGGACTCATTTACACTTTCATATTTCGATTTATTTACATTTAGTTTTGTTTTATCATGTACTATAAATATTCCTCTTTCCATTGACATATGATACATCACAATAAACAGCATTCTGGTGGATGAAAATACAGAAAAACACAAGGCTTCGAAAACTCGCCCAACCTGATATTTCATGGCAAATTAGAGAATGTCTTACCGTAAGTTAGATAATTAAGTTGCTGGATGCGGGAGGGTTAAATAACATTAGTATATGCATACTTGCATAGGAGATAAGGCACATTCTATAACCGTGATAATTACTGCAGTACACAAACATGTCTAATACATCAGAACACAGTGATGGGTCAGGTCACGATACGGGCTTGGAGGGAGAAAGACCTGTGGAGTGGCTAGTCGATAGCGAGGAGGGTGCTAGAAGATTTTTAGAGGTGCCCCATACCGCTGCCAGGGTGTTGAACCTGAATAAGTATGGCATAAAGTGTGTGGGAGGTCTTCATGGTCACCAGGGTTTAAGTGGCATGAGGAAAGATCAGCTGAGGACTTTGATATTGGGTTTAGAAGGGAGAGACCTGGGTGGAGAGGCGACTGGGGGCCCCGGCTCCCAGCCCCCCCTCCACTCTACCCCCATATCAAACATCAGGATGCCTGAATTTAGTACATACCCCCAAGTTGATGGTCAATGGCAGCATGGAATTCAATCACAGGGACCCTCTCCATTAAATGCACCTTCCCCTCCTCAAGGGTTGACTCCAGATTTGTTGTTTCGGCTTGAGATGGCCAAGGTTGAGGTTGCTAGAGCTCAGGTTGAGGCTGCTAGAGCTCAGGTTGAGGCTGCCGAGAGACAACCTAGTGTGCAGGCTGAGGCTGCAGAGAGAACAGCTATACGAGAGGCTAAACTGCAGGGAGAGTTTACTATGTATCGGGCTGACAGGGAGCTGGAGAGATCTCGAGTGGAGGTAACAGGGCGAAATATTGGGGGAGGTAACAGACATCGGGACCAATCATTGTCGCACCTGCTTCAACTAGTTCCTGTGTTCGATGAATTAGGTGTGACTGAGTATTTTATGCGATTTGAGAAGAAGTGTCAGGAACACCAGTGGCCTCAGGAAAAGTGGGCAGCATTAGTTTCATCAAGACTCCTAGGAAAGGGGCTAAAAGCGTATGATGCACTACCTTTAGAGTCCTGTGTAGTTTATGATGAGCTAAAGAAGGCTGTGCTACGGGCTTATGAGTTACAACCAGAAACTTACCGCTTGAAGTTTCGGGGTGTTACTAAGGGCAAGGATAGTAACTTCCTAGAACACGCCCGGGACTTGTCTGATGCACTACGACAAAGGCTGCGTTCCGAGAGGGCAGCTACTTTTGAGGAGTTGAGTGAGCTGGTTCTCTTGGAGCAGTTCTTTAAGTGCACAGGCGGGGACTTAACATTAAATATAAAGGAAAAAAATCCTAGAACTCTCCAGGAGGCAGCAGAAATGGCTGACCTCCGACTGTCATTAATTCGAGGGTGCGGATCAGCAGCTAGGAGTGAGTCGGGTGCAAAGGATCGTACCCCTCCCCCTCCCAAGAATTTTGATACACATAAATACACAAAACCATCTAGCACTGACAATAAAACTGAACATAAACCAAATACCGTCCCGTATAAGAAGTCTAATGGTACCTCCCACTCCCAAGGGAAACCAAAGAGTAAAGAGTGCTTTGCATGTCACAAGGAGGGTCACTTTGCAAATGCTTGTCCGAACAAGCCACCAAACAAGGTTGTGTCATTGGCCCGCAGCATAGGGGTGTCGCCTATATCTTCTGAGTTTGCCAAGGGTAGTTCGTCAGAGGTTGGGACACTGCCTGTGTTCAAGAGTCAGGAAGGCTTGAACCCTGTCCGCGACGTCTTTGGGGGTCATAGAGGGCATGGCTTTGTGAGGTGGGCTGGCGAAAGGCGAGGAGTTAAGCTATTGCGTGATACGGGGCTTCTCAGACCTTGTGAAAGAACTTTACTGGTAGGCCGATTAACGCTGCTCGGGTGGTGGTAGTTCAGGGGATCAATGCTACGAAATCCTACCCGCTGGTGCGGATGGAGGTGGGTGGTGTGGCGAAGGAGCTGGATGTCGGAATTGTAGAGAACTTGCCTGTTGGGGGCGTCGACCTCCTACTCGGCAACGACTTTGCGGTGCCTGCTTCTAAGGTTTCACCCTTGGTCGTTGCCGAGAAGGCGGCCGACGTTAGTAGGGAGGAACAGGAGTGGGTTGAGAAGTGTAGGGTACAAACCATGGCGTGTGTTGTGACGCGTTCTCAGACATCCGGAGCCTTGCAGCCACCACCTCAGTCTATCAAACCGCGGAGGAAAGGTCACAAGAAAACGGGAAGTGTTGGTCAATTGGAGAGTTTTGAGCCGGCAGTGTTTCTTGGTGACTCATTATTGGCTCCTATGTTAGAGTCTGGAGAGGCCCCGGGGCCTGTCACCGCTAGTGCAGGTGTAGGGCAGGAAGAGACTCTGCGACAGCATCGTTATGCGCAGCGTGAGGAAAGGATGGCTCAGCGGGACATTGGAGGTGGAAATAAATTATTTAAGATGATCTTGGATAATCTCGCACCTGCTGATATATGTTCCTTGCAGCTGGAAGATCCTGAAGTCAGGGCGTGTGGTAATGGTGCTGTCGAACTGGAGAGCGATGGGGATGCGCAGCCTGGTGATTTTTTCTTGTCCGAGGGGATCTTGTATCGGAGACATCAGGATCCCAAGAAAAAGTGGGATGGCGGGTCAGGATTAGTGGACCAGTTAGTAGTACCGAGGGTGTGCCGTGAGAGCTTATTGAGATTAGCTCATGATGTGCCTTTGGCAGGGCACGTGGGGTCACATAAGACGGAGGCAGCTCTGAGCAAGCTTTTCTGGTGGCCTGGGTTAAAGGCGAGTGTCGTGTCATGGGTGTCACAGTGTCACACTTGTCAAGTGATTGGGAAACCCAATCAGGTCATTCCGAGAGCCTCGTTACAACCCATCCCATCGTTACAACCCATCATTGGGCCGCCTTTCAGCAAAGTAGTTATCGATATGGTTGGCCCATTGCCCCCCACTAGTACCGGCAATAAATGTTTACTAACTGTAATGGATGTAGCAACACGGTATCCAGATGCTTACCCCATGCGCAACTTGATGGCTAAGACTGTTGTCAAAAACCTACTTGTCTACTTCTCTCGTTATGGCTACCCTCAGGAGATCCAGTCTGATCAGGGATCCAATTTTACTTCTGGTCTGTTTAAGCAGACCATGCAGCAACATGGGATAGTGTCTGTGGTGTCATCTGCCTACCATCCCGAGAATCAGGGAGTTTTGGAAAGGTGGCACTCGACTCTCAAGAGTATGTTGCGGTGTTATTGCATGGAAAATGGGAAGGACTGGGATCTAGGTCTCCCATACGTTTTATTTGCTGCGAGAGAAGTACCTGGGGAGAGCTTGGGATTTAGCCCGAACGAGTTGGTTTTTGGACACAGGGTCAGGGGGCCCCTCCACATAGTCAAGGAGATCTGGGAGGGAGTCACAAAGCCATGATCGCTTCTAAAGTATGTTGTTGAAAGCCGTGAGAGAATGCTAAAGAGCCTGGAGGTAGCAGGTCGGAACCTTAAGAGTTCACAAGCTCAGATGAAGGACAGATACGACCAGAAGGTGAAGCTGAGGGAGTTTGAAGTAGATAAGGAGGTACTGATACTACTGCCTCTGGTGGGACACCCCTTGTCTACCAAGTAATCTGGTCCGTATCGGGTTGTAAGGAAGGTTTCTGATCTCGACTATTTAGTAGCTACTCCTGATCGTAAGAAAATGAACCAACTTTGCCATGTAAATCTGATGAAAGAGTGTGTGAGGCGCCCCTCCGAGCCTCTCACTGTCCCGGTGTAGATCTGCAGCGATCGTGGTGGAGAAGGAGGAAGGGACAGTCAAGCTGCGGGAGAGGATAATTGGGATTGTCATGTTTCCGAGGATCAGTGGGCGGGGAATTCTAGACAAGTGGCTCACGAGTTGATATTGCACCTGCCTGAGCAACAACGTGTAGCTGTGCAGCACTTGTTTGATTCAAACCCAGCTGTTTTCGCGGAGCATCCTGGCCTCACTACTCAAGCGGTGCACGATGTCGATGTTGGGGACCACCCGCCCTTTAAATCAGTGCCATACCGTGTTCCCCCTATTAAATTACCAGCACTTAGGGAAGAGCTGGATTATATGCTGAAACGTGGGCTGATTTCTAAGGGTGCAGTAAGGTGGACTTCCCCCGTCACACTGCAGCCCAAACCAGATGGCAAGGTGCGGTTTTGTATAGATTTCCGCAGGTTGAATGGTTTAACCCCCACAAATGCCTACCCTCTCCCTCGCGTGGACGACAGTGTGGATAAGATAGGAAAAGCCAAGTTCCTCACTAAGATAGACCTTGTTAACCCGTTGAGCCCCGGCTAGTTATAATATTTTGTTCACCCCAGTCCCAAGCCATTTTCACTTATTTTGTTTTTGTTTGCTAAAATGGAAGACAAGGATGAGAAATTAAAAAAAAAAAAAAAAAAATCACCTCTGACATTTTTTTTTTGGGGGGGGGGGTCGGTGGGGGGGTGGGGGGGGGTGGAGCCTCAACAAAATGTGTTGAGCCAAAATGGAAGAGAATGGTGAGAAATGAAGACAAAAATAAAACAAAACCCATTTCGGTCATTTGGGGGGCGGGGGGGGGGGGGGGGGGGTTTCAATAGTTCGTCTCCCCCGCATGACCACACGCCCGGGAACACTTGGTAAAAACTGAGTATGGCATTGTACGGCATACATCCTAAGGAGTATCTCACATAAATCTGAAGCCTCTAGCTCCCATACGACCGGAGTAATGAAGATTCAAAGTGGTGGTGAACTAGGGGTGTAAACTATCCCCACTAAGCCCACCACCACCAGCCGCGCGGCTGTCTCGGCCCGCTCACACCTACTGGCCCGGCTCCCACACACACTACGGTACCTCCCCCTCCTATTCTCCCGCCATTTCCTACCTTACGAGCCACGTAAGTGTTTTTTATATGTCGGACGCACGTGATGCGTCGCTGGGAGTTGGTGATCAAAGACTGCCGACGCAACACGTGCGACGCTGGGTCTCAACGGGTTAAGGGTTATTGGCAAGTGCCCTTGTCTGAGCGAGCGCGAGAGGTGTGTGGGTTTGTGGTGGACGGTGCCACATATCGTTGCCATGTTATGCCATACGGGCTGAAAAATGCCCCTGCAACGTTTCAGAAATTAATGAACGACATTGTAGCCGACATTCCCAACTGTACGGTGTACCTAGATGATGTCATAATATACGACGATGATTTTAACAGTCACTGTGCTCACATCGGACAGCTTTTTAACCCTTAATTAGCGGCTCACCACATAAGTCGAGTTAAATAAAGCTGGACTATGTGGCGGCGCTCGACATAGGTCGAGTGGCAATTTCAGCACGTAATGTTGCTGAGAGAGAGAGACAAGTGGTGGCAGGAGACTAGCGAGCGTATGACTGCTCCAGACCACCGCGGAGAACCTACTGACACGAATCTCAGCTCCCTCCTCCCTCTCTCACTCGCTACATACTGAATTATATGGGGAAAGTACCGAATTACATGCTTTTTGCACTCGCGTTGCACGGTTATTGCAAGAAAACTAGCCATCATAAAAGGATCGTTATGGTGTCATTCGAAAGCTCTGTTTATGCCCTTTCAGGGATAGGTACTTGTTTTACGTTCTGGGTCTTATTTAGGCATGAAAATGATCACGTAAACAGCCCTATTTTGGCTAAAAACACCCCGCTGGGCGGTACATATAAATAAACCGCATAGGCCGCTCGTAAGGTGTTAATAAACTGAATGAAGCAGGATTGGTGGTAAACCTGGGTAAGTGCGATTTTGTCAAAGCCACAGGTTTGTACCTGGGGTTTGAGGTGGGGATGGGTCAGGTGTGCCCTCCACAGACAAAGATCAAAGCCATCGATCAGTTTCCCCAGCCTACGAATAAGAAACAAATCATGCGGTTTCTAGGTATGGTAGGCTATTATCGTCGCTTCATCAAAGGCTATACGACTGTACTTGCACCTTTAACTGACTTATTATCTAAGGACAAGAAGTTCCGGTGGTCTCCTGAGTGTGCAGAGGCGTTTTCCTTGGTGAAACACCTGTTATGTACCCACCCCATATTCAGGGCCCCGGACTTCAGCAGACCTTTTCAGCTGGCGACTGATGCCAGTGGCGTATGGGCTGGGGCTGTCTTGTTACAGACAGATGATGAAGGTATCGAACATCCAGTGAGTTTTTACAGTAAAAAATTCAATAGTGCACAAAGGAGTTACTCTGTAATTGAAAAAGAACTTCTGGCGATAGTGCTGGCGCTCAGGCACTTCGATGTATATGTTCCTGCTTTCGGACCAGTCGTAGTGGTTTATAGGGGTGATTAGTTGTATTAATTAACGTAACGTTAAATGTACTTTCTTCTAGTTTGTTATTAAATTGTTTCTGCAATTTAATTCCGTTATCTATCTTTTCCTTGAAGGTTTAAGTCAACTTAATTGTGTGATCTTTTATATAGCCTGCTTGATTATCAGCACTCTATAGTGCGTGCACCCTGTAACCGAGTCATAAGATACCTTGTTGTCCAGGCAGGACTCTTGACGATTTAGGGTGGTTTGTTGCCTGGGTTTATAGATAAGGGTTGGATCTAGCGTTTTCCGTTGTTGCTAGTCCAATGGAAAGAGCCCAGTGTTTATATATCCCAGGACGTAACACAGGGCGTTGTCATCACTGTTACCAAGCGCGTGCAAGAGAGAGAGAGAGAGTATCGATCGACAATCTCTCTCCAGACGTGGGGAGGAGTGGAGGGGAGGGAGGTTGCCTCAGCCATAACTTATGTAACTCCTGGCCTGTATCGCCGATTTTGACCATCCAAACGCTGTTTCCACTTGTTTTATTGCTGTAACAGGTTAATACCTTTATAATCAACGTAAAATAGGCGCATATGGATAAGTATTAATGCTATTTATGGTAAAATAATTATGTTAGTGATGGGAACAGCTCAAATACGTGCGCACAGGCGTGTGGTGTCTCATACCCCCCATGCGCACGTCATAGGTTAATGGATATTATCATTAATTTATACTTACTATGGATTGTTATAGGGGTTTTGTGCAATGCTTTTAAATCAGTGATTTATATAGAGGTCATTTGATTTACTGTGCTGGATGGTAACTGTGTTGGTGGTGTAATGGTTTAGTTGATTGTGTTCTGGGCGTGGTGTCCCGAGTTCGAATCCCGGGAGGATCATGTGCTTTCATTAGCTTGTGCAAGTGCACTGGGGTTTGTAATGGAGGATTGGTGTTGGGAACGTGGTGTTCCTTAACCCGTCCAGTCCCGGCTAGTTTTGTAATGTTTGTTCACCAGAACCCGGCCGGTTTTCAAAAAATTGTTTTATTCCAGAAACAATAGCGAATGGGTTAGGAATGAAGGAAAAACCACGAAAAACCGCTCAAAAAGCTTAAAGAATGGTCCTACAGAGCCCCCGAAAACGTATTTTACAAGAGTAAAAAATTGAAGGCAATTACCCCAAAAAAACAGGTTATTGCGCGCTCACGCGCACGCACGTGGACTATGAGAGTTTTCAACCATCGGCACGGTTGCGTGGGATACGTACACAGTTCCCATACAAATCTGAGCCCTCTTGAGTGGCTACACCTGAGGTTACGGTCGGCGCAATTAGGGTGACGCGCCAGGCGCGTCTCTGGGGCTGTGCGTTACATACATCGCCGACGCGTCAGGCGCGTCGCTGGGGCTGTACGGGTTAATTATGGTTTTCGTTAATAATTCCTATAGTACAACTGAATATATACTATTTGTGATAGCATTACAATGTGTTCAGCTCAGATATTATAAATATTATATGGGGTCACAAGGGAAGAGCTAAAATGTATTTTAGAAGCTTAACAAAGGAATTGTTAGACGTTTACATTCTGTTCCTCATACTAATTTGCGACATAGATACCAACACCAGACACAGTACGGTGTCGTCTTTTGCTGATGACACAAAATTAAGCAAGATAGTAAACACACAAGAGGACACAGGCCGACTGCAGGAAGACATGAATGTAGTGTTCCAGTGGACCAGGGAAAACAACATGCAATTCAATGAGGAAAAATTCCAATTAATACGGTACGGAGATAATAATGGTGTTAAAGAAATTACAAATTACTTATCAGAATCTAACCACATAATAGAACGGAAATACAGTGTGAAAGACCTTGGGGTATTAATGTCTGAAAATATGGGTTTCAAAGTACATAACCAGGTCAAAGTGGCGGCTGCGAAACGTCTAACGGGTTGGATTCTGCGTACTTTTAAGACACGCGGTGAATTGCCTATGATAACGCTCTTCAAACCTCTAGTGCTACCGCGGCTTGAATACTGTAGCGTATTAACATCCCCATACAAAGCAGGTGAAATAAATGACGTAGAGAGTGTACAAAGAAATTTCACTTCGCATATAAGTTCGATAAAACATCTACACTATTGGGAGCGTTTAAGAGCACTGAATCTGTACTCACTGGAACGTAGAAGAGAACGTTACCTAATAATATACACGTGGAAAATCGCAGAGGGTTTAGTACCAAACCTACACACTCCGATAGTCATGAGAGGGCTGGTTATCACACAGAGGTCCACGTCTCTTCAACATACGCCCACGGCGAGTAAGAGACATGAGGGACATCTCGTTAGACAACTTCAAGAGAGCCCTAGATGTCGAACTGCAAAAAGTGCCAGACGAGCCCATCCTCGCAAGGGAGCGAGCTGTCGCTTCAAACAGTCTACTGCACCAAATCACCACCCATAACGAGGGGCGTCACGCTCCTTGGTGCCGCTAGAAGAGCAGCGAACACATCCAAAGGTATCCAATGGTAATATAGCTTCTCTATACCTGTTTCTAAGATTAGATAAGAAATAGTAATGAACTTTTCTATATTTGAATTTAAGGTTAAATATATACTATAGTAATGATCTCTAGCAATCTGCTTTGATTGTTAGTAACTAATGTTAGCAACTAAATTTAATTTATACATGTGTTAGAATGTTCACTAGTATTATGTCAAGACTCTAGAAAACCAGTGTGTATTATTCTTTATGTAAGGATAGTTTTCTAAATATTTACTTGTTTGACAGAAACGACTATCCTGTGGCTTGAAGGTTTGAATAAAAATTGATGTGGACAAGCTTCAGGAGTTTAACTTATCCGACTGGACACAGTGCGCCTACAGTTTCAAACTTCTCCAAGATCCCAGACCATGACATCCAACCCCTGGCTACAACGTCCTACCCCAGGCTACGACGTCTTGCCCTACGCTACGACGCCTCACCCTACGCTACGACGTCCTACCCTACGCTACGAAGTCCTATCCTACGCTACGACGTCCTACCTCAAGCTATGACGTCCTTCTGCAGACTACGGATGTGTTGCTCAAGCCTTCTAGTCCTAACCCAAGGATACAGCACCCATCCCCCAACCTGCAACGTCTCTCCTCTCATCACGACCGCTGCCTCTTCCATGTAATGTATGGTACATGTCATATAGTCATGTTGGTTTTATAATTATTATTATACCAGTACTGTATAGATTGGGAGGAAAATATACTTCCTTTTCATACATGTATTGTCATGTGTTAGGCTTCTGAAGTGCATTGATGATAGATTACTGCGATCCATTACATTAGATTCATTTAATGCATTATGGAAAGGTTAACTGTTGTTGAGCTTAAAAGGGAGCTAGTTAAACTTGGTCTTGATAGTAAAGGTACAAAAGCAGCTCTTTTGGACCGTTTACGTTCTAATGTAGAAAGGGAGGGTGCTCAAGCTCAACCTGATTGATATGGTCCAAGAGAAGATGGAACAACTATTGAAGTGGGGAGGGTGTCTAATGTTGACGATTTGGTTAATCCAGAAGACAGTGCTTCTCAAGTTTCATGGGTGCATAGTAGATCAAAGAGATCAGGCTATACATCAATTTCCAGTCATAGTTCTATTATGATGACTAGGGCTATGGAAGCAGCAAAAAGGGCGGGCTTAGAAGCAAAGAAAGCTATGTTGGGAAGGAAACAGAAGATAGATGCAGAAGCATTAGGTATTCAACATGAAAAAGAACTGCTTGAAGCAGAGGCAGATATTTCCGAAGCTAAAGCAAGAGAGCAAACATTTGATGAGTATGTGAGTAGATTGAGTGGAAGCAGGGTATCTGAAAGAATTAAGAAGGCAAGTAGTGTACCGCAAGAGGAGAAGAGGGTGTCTGTGAGTAGAGATGTTGGATGTACTAAATGTGAATCTAGAGTAAGGGTGAATGATGTTGAGTATCAGACTGATTCGCGTCCTACTAAGCTGAGAGTTGATGCTGATGTTTTTAAACCTTGCGTTGCGCGGCCTAAGGTAAACATGGAATCCTCACATTACCGATCACAGACACAGGAAGAGGAAAGTAGGCAGCCCATTCATTACTCTGACGATACACATTACCCTAATGCTACACATCAACAAACACATCAACAAACACAGTTAATGGACACTCTTATTTCATACAATCTAAAGAGTTTAATGGCTAAAGCAGAGATACATAAGTTCGATGGAGATGTAACCAAATATCACTCTTTTGTTAGATCCTTTGATAGCATTATAAGTGATAGGCTCACTGATAAGAAGAGAAACTGTATTACTTAGAACAGTATACATTTGGAAAACCAAAGGAAATAGTTAGAAGCTGTCTTCACATGACAGCAGGCACTGGCTACGATGAGGCTAGATGACAGCTACACAAGCGGTATGGTGATGAAGAAAAAATTGCTACTGCATAATTTATTATGTCAACAAAGTTTTGAATTTCCCTAACCTTCGAGCAGATGACATTGATTTGTTAGATCGGTTATCAGTGCTTCTAATTAGTTGTAGGAATGCATTGAGTGGGATGTCTAGAGGTATAAGGGAATTAGAGCATCCTAATACAATGAGAATGATTTTAATGAAGTTGACATATTCCATGCAAGACAGATTTAGACGACTTGTCGATAATGTTACAGAGCTGCAATTCAGGACAGTCACTTTCAGCGATTTGGTTAGCTTTATTGATAAGGAAAGTCGTGTCTCGTCAAATCCCCTTTTTGGATGTCATCTTCTAGGAGCTCATAAGGACAATAAATCGATGAAAACAGAAGATGGTGTGAAGGCGGCTAAACGGGTTCAGGTGGGAGCCAAGATAAACTGTAGCACAGAGATAACAGAAACTGCACCAAAGAAATCACAAGTAAAGTGCCTGTTTTGTAGCAAGTTTCACTACCTGGATGTCTGTGATAGTTTGGGCAAAAAGACAGAGGAAGAGAAAAAGGCTTTCATTGTGAAGAAAGGTCTATGTTATGGATGTTTGCGACATGGTCATATGTCCAAGAACTGTCAGCGCAAGAGAACCTGTTGCACCTGTAATGGCTTGCACCCGACTGTACTACATCGATCAAAGGAATCTAAAATATTCGGTGAAAGAGAAAAGTAAAACAAAGAGAGCCCAGACAACGAGAAGAAAGAATCACCCGCACAGGAGGTGAAGGTAAACACTAAAAGGATCGATGACCTACATCATGGTACACCTAAAACAAGAATGTCAATAGCTCCAGTTAAGGTGCGTATTGGGACAGGGCAGCAGATCTCTACCTATGCCTTTATGGAAAATGGAAGTACAGCTTCATTCTGCACCAAGAATCTTCTAGAGAAACTTTCTGTAACAGATGCAACTCCAACACAATTTTCTGTCTCCACTGTACATGCAGAGGGAGTCAAAATGAATAGCTTCTTGATTACTGGCATGGAAATAAGTGACTTGGATGAAAACAATCTCATACGTTTACCACCTGTCTATACCTTAGAAAAGATACCGGTATCCAAGGATGAGATGGTAACCAAGGAAGATTTGGAACAATGGCCACATCTTAGCAGTATCGATTTACCTACTCTTGAGGCTCAAGAGGTGGAATTAATGATTGGAAGTAATGTACCTCAAGCAATGGAACCATGGGAACTTATCCACAGCCCTGAAGGAGGAGGCCCATTTGCAATTAAGACAAACATTGGGTGGGTAATTAATGGCCCCCTCAAAACAACAGCAGTTAACAATGTCAAGGTTAATAGAGTAAAAGTAGACAATGTCAGCATTGATCAGGTACTAGTTAAAATGTATAACCATGAATTTCAAGATCTTGCTTCTACCAAAAAAGGCCTATCTACACAAGACAAGAAATGGATCAACAAAGTGGAAAACAGTTACAGATTAGCTAAAGAAGGTCATTTTGAAATACCCATGCCATTTGAAGATGATGATCTTATGCTTCCGAACAATAAAATGCAAGCTTTGAAGAGATTGGAATCACTAAGGACAAAATTGAGTAAAGATCAGGAGCTTAATACAGATTATTGTGCCTTTGTTTCGGATCTAATACAGAAAGGACATGCAGAGATGGTTCCACAAGAAGACCTGAAACCCAAAGGATGGCAAAGTTTGGTATCTTCCTCACCATGGTGTGTACGACCCTCAGAAGCCTGATAAGTTGAGGGTTGTATTTGATTGTGCTGCCAAATATCGAGGGAATTCTCCTAACGACCACTTACTCCAAGGCCCAGATCTAGCTAACCCGCTAATAGAGGTATTACTCAGGTTTAGACAAAGCTTGTATGCATTCATAGCTGATATTGATAGTATGTTTTATCAAGTATGTGTTCCAACAGAAGATAGAGATTATTTACGGTTCTGGTGGTGGACTGACGGCAATTTTGATTGCCCCCCTGAGGAGTACCGCATGACAGTTCATCCCTTTGGGGCAACATCTTCTCCAAGCTGTGCGAACTTTGCGCTTCAAAGGACTCTTCAGGACTTTGGAAACCGGTACACATGTGAGGTTCAACAAACAGTCATGAATAATTTCTATGTGGATGATTGCATCAAATCGGCTGAATGTGAAGAAGAACTGGTACAAGTAGCTCATGATGTTAGGTCTCTTTGTGGTCATGGTGGTTTCAGGTTGTCAAAGTGTGTCAGTAATAGTAGAAAATAGTTGTTGTCTTTCCCTATAGAAGAGCGAGGTAAGCAGGTAAAAAACTTGGATTTATTAGGTGATGATTTACCAGTTGAAAAGGCATTAGGAACATGTTGGGATGTTGAGTCTGATTCATTCTTGGTTTCTGTTAATGTAAAGTCTAAGCCGGTGACCAGGAGAGGTTTGCTGTCTGTTATTGGTTCGGTTTGTGATCCATTGGGAATTGTAGCTCCATTTCTTTTGATGGGAAAACTCATTATGCAAGACCTCTGTAGATTACAATTGGGATGGGATGAAGATATAACACACTACCAAAGAGAAAAGTGGGAGACGTGGAGGCATGAATTTGCTAAGATGAGTCTGATAAATTTGCAACGGTTTAGCAAACCTACTGACTTTGGAAGAATTTCATTTTGCGAGGTACACTATTTTTCTGACGCCAGCGAAAAGGGGTATAGCACAGTAGCATATTTTAGACTTTGTAATGCTCATAGCTCCATTCACTGCTCATTTCTTATTGGGAAATCTCGCGTTGCACCTCTAAAGGCTATCACTATTCCTCGCATGGAGTTGACTGCAGCTACTTTGGCGGTTCGGATGCATGACATGATTAAAAGAGCCCTTGAAATTTCCATTCAGAAGGTCATGTTTTGGACTGACAGTATGACCGTGCTAAAATACATCAGAAATGAGAAATCACGGTTGCACACCTTTGTGGCAAATCGCCTAACAGTGATACATGAAGGATCTCACCCCAGCCAATGGAGATATGTGAATTCTGACCTCAACCCTGCAGATGATGGTTCGCGTGGCTACCAAACAGAGAGATGGCTCAAGGGTCCTACATTTCTGCTAGAGGACGAGAATAAGTGGCCTCAAGAGCCAGTTGCTGTGCCAACTTCACTAGTATCTGAATTGGAAGTTAAACACATAGTTGCTAGTGAAGATATGAACCCTATCAAAAAGCTTCTACAATACTACTCGGACTGGTACCGCCTTCTAAAAGCAGTTGCATGGCTCCTGAGAGTCAAAACTTATTTAAGAAGAAACCAGCATACGACCAAGATCAGTAAATATCTCACAAAGGATGATTTGCAGCAAGCGGAAAAATCAATTGTGAAACTAATTCAAGAGGAGTCATTTAACCCGGCAAGTGCGGGAAGACTCTTAAGAGTTTCCCCGGGTGACTGCGGGAAGACTCTTAAGATCCTGGGCCTAAAAAAATCCATTTAAAATACTCCAATTTTTTTTTTTTTTTTTTTTTTTTTTTTTTTTTTTTTTTTGCCCCTGGGCCATGCCAAATATCACTCCTCCACAACCTCTCCTTCCCAACTTCCCCCCCCCCCCCTCCTTCAATTATCACCTATTTTCCCTGTTATTCCCTTATTCTGTGTTCTATTTTCGTGCTAACATTAGCGAGTTGCAAGCAGGGCATTGTCATCAGTGTTACCAAGCGTGGGAAAGAGCGAGAGAGAGAGTATTGCGCAACAGTGTCTCTCCAGCCGTCTGGCAGGCTGGCTGGCTGGCAGGCTGCCTCAGCCATATGTTATGTAACTCCCGGCCTCTATCGCCGATTTTGACCATCCAAACGCTGTTTCCACTTGTTTTATAGTTGTAACTGGTTAATATCTTCATATTAATGGTAAAATAGGTGCATATGAATAAGTATTAATGATATTTATGGTAAAATAACGATGTTAGTGATGGGAACAACTCAAATATGTGCGCACAGGGGTGTGGTGTCTCATACCCCCCATGCGCAGCCGAGAGGTTAAGGATGAATTAGCCGCTCTGAGAAAGGATGAACAAATAAAGGAAGCCAGCCCAATATATAAACTCAATCCTATGCTTCATGATGGTATTCTGCGAGTTGGTGGTAGACTGTGGAAGGCACCAATTACTTTTGAGGCTAAGCATCCAGCTATCCTACCATACAAGAACCACATAACTGACATCATTATCAGGCATACTCATGAACATTTAGGACACAAAGGTTGAGAGCATGCACTGTGCTCTCTCAGAGAGCGCTACTGGATCATCAAGGGAACTGCAGCAGTAAGGAAGAATTTACGTCAGTGTATCAAATGTCGACGTAATCAAGCACCCGCTGTAGAACAGAAACTTTCAGACTTACCTGAAGACCGCATAACGCCAAATGAACCTCCATTCACTAATACTGGGGTGGACTGCTTTGGACCCTTTTATACCAAGAGAGGACGGTCTGAAACTAAGCATTATGGCATACTTTTTACTTGTCTAACCACAAGGGCAATTCATATTGAGGTAGCCGATTCACTATCTACGGACTCTTTCATTAATGCACTTAGGCATTTTGTAGCTAGGAGAGGTCAGATTAAACTCTTACAAAGCGATAGAGGAACACATTTTGTAGGTGCAGAGAGAGAGTTAAAAGATGCTGTTAAAAAATGGGATCAAACACTTATTCGTAATAGCCTCCTCTCCAAGGGTATTGACTGGATATTTAATCCCCCGCATGCCTCCCATTTTGGCGGGGTGTGGGAGAGACAGATCAGAACAGTAAGAAAGGTGCTGAATGGTGTAATGAATGAGCAAACTCTGAATGACGATTGTCTCTATACGCTGATGTGTGAAGTGGAACCCATAATCAATAGTCGTCCTCTGACAGTGGTCTCTAGTGATTGTCAAGATTTAACTCCTTTAACACCAAACTATTTACTTACACTTAAGGATGGGTCAAGTGATTTGGGTAACTTTGATTCAGTTGACATGTATTGTAGAAGACGATGGCATCATGTGCAGTATTTAGCAGATCTGTTTGGGAAACGCTGGATACGCGAATATATAGCCGGTCTTCAGAAGAGGCAAAAATGGAATCTATCTCAACCAAATATTGTGGAAGAAGACATTGTTTTAGTTGTTGAGGAAAATGCTCCAAGATGCCATTGGTCTTTAGGACGTGTTATCAAACCAAAAGTTAGTGGTGATGGACTTGTCCGGAGTGCAACAGTTAAGTGTGGACAATCCCGACTACACAGACCAGTATCAAAGCTAATCTTCCAAAGCAATGGAGAATAGTTATAATTTTCAGTTATGTTTGTGTTTTGAATCCCAAAGGGTTTCAAAGGGGTAGGTGTAAGTGCAGCCAGCACTTGATGCTATGGGTGTATGGCATCAGTGGAATGTCAGGGTGGCAACACTGATGGTGTAAAATAAGTACCTAATAATTAATCCTCCAAAAGTATATTCTAGGTGAAATGGTGAAGGCTAATACCCCTAATATTAAATAAGATGTTTTTTGTACATATTTGTTATAGACTCTTGGTAAATTGCATACTATGTATAATAGTCAGAATTGTATCGAAAATTTCGGCGACTGCCTATCGTCCAGGCTCGCTGGCTAGCCACTTTGAGGTCCTAGTTCAGTTGCTCTGATGTCCGGCTCAGGTTAAGACGACTGCATTTATGGTAAGTTGATTGTTGTATACTGTCTTCTGTATATTGTATAACTATTCATACTGTGATCAGTTTATTTGAATATAGAGTTATGTAGCTCATATGAACAATATAAAGTGCAGTAATATGATATTTGTGCATTGTAATGACGAGCTATGAACAAGTGGTCAATTACGTAGTTTTCGCCTGTTTGGCTTAGTCCTTTTTTTTCTGGTTTTAGACTATAAGACCGGGGTTGGACTGGGTTGCCTGCCAGAGAGATTGGGCATGCTGAGAGTCCACAGCTGGATATAAGTTTGGTGTGTACCATGTTATGTATTCGTATTATATTCTCATGTACAGTTGCCTACTGATGTTTGTGGAGTTTTGATCAGAATTCAGATGTTGGGCTACTGGTATAATATTTAGTTAACCCTTCAAACTTGAGAGTAATTTGATTGTTTATTAACTATCAAACATAGAATTAAGCATATTTTGTTCTACCATTGAATCGTGGGTAACTGTCTTGTGTGCAACAGGTAATCAAACATATTGTTTAATGGATATTATCATTAATTTATGCTTACTGTGGATTGTTATAGGGGTTTTGTGCAATGCTTTTAAATGAGTGATTTATATAAGGTAATTTGATTTACCGTGCTGGATGGTAACTGTGTTGGTGGTTTAATGGTTTAGTTGTTTGTGTTCTGGGTGTGGTGTCCCGAGTTCGAGTCTTGGGAGGATCATGTGCTTTCATTAACTTGTGCAAGTGCACTGGGGTTTGTAATGGAGGATTGGTGTTGGGAACGTGGTGTTCCTTAATTATGGTTTTCGTTAATAACTCCTATAGTACAACTGAATATATACTATTTTTGAGAGCATTACAATGTGTTTAGCTCAGATATTATAAATATTATATGGGGTCACAAGGGAAGAGCTAAAATGTATTTTAGAAGCTTAACAAAGGAATTGTTAGAAGTTTTTTATTTTTGTTTATGTGTGGCTCGTGCACTTTCCCAAAATAGTTCGCCTTTGTGTTTTAATTACCGCTTCACAACATTTCCAGAAATTCCTGACCACGACTGTACGCCACAGAACATGAACAATATTGTGTATCATAAGGTAATAGAGGGATAAAATACATAATGATACTATAAATAAGCTCCGCACAGGTAATTGTGGCATATATTCATGAACAATCTTCAACAATTGTTTTAGTTGTTGTTGATTGAATAGTGGAGGAAAGTTAATTTCAGGATGTATATTACAGAAAGAGTTAGTTCGAGTTATATAGTAATTTTGAAAGTAAATGTTCTGTAGGCCTACTGTGCAAGAGTGTATATCCAGATGTACTGATATCACGAGGAGAGATGTGAAGAGGTGGCACAATAGTTGATTGTTCCTTCATATGTCCATATATTGTAGAAGTGTCTGTAAAACATTGCAAAGGATGCTCCATTTTTCTGTAGACATTAATCAAATTTTATTTATTCTAGTGTTTGGTCATTTCATGAGAACATTATCTGGTACATATAACATAGCATATCCTATTAATGACATAATATTATCAGGCTGATAAAAAAAACACAACAACATTAGGATATAGAGACGTAGCACAAATATCGATAGCAAGTTACAAATAATACAACTTTAGGCAACTTATTTAGAGTTAATCCAATCAAATGATAGTGTTCTTGTCTAGTAATATGTGCGTCTATGGAAATATAGTGTTACATTAATAGTATTCTACGTGGTGCCCAGTAAATTAATATAAACCTAAAGCAACCAAATATTATATAACACTATTTATAATTTATTTGTATTAATGACACCTTAGGGGAAACGCTCGACACTCTCAGGAAACCCTACACCCAAAATATCCAAATGTTCAAGGATAACTGACTAATCACCGCCAAACATTATTTACTCAAACAATCGAAATTCAGAAAACATTAATACAATTATTTTAGTCTTCGGAAACTCTGCTTTATTATAGTAAAAGCAGAAGCGGCAAAAGTCTAATTGTATTTATCATTAACATGTAGACCTTCCCAGCAGTAAACTTTGGAATAATGTATACATGATTTAAAAATAGGATCCTTAGTAATCACAAAACAAAACATGTCCCCTACCATTTTGTATTCAAATACTGTTTATTTATTGTAATGTATTTGCTGTCAGGCTGGGAATACTGGCTGCTCGATCCGGCCTGTAAAAATCAGATTATTTGACTGTATATGAGTAAGAGCTACATGTCTAGCCAGTTCCTTATAAAAATACATACCCAACTCTACCATGCGTAATCACTCGTTAGGCAGTGACCAAAAGTTGCTAAATATAAAAATCATAATGATACATTCATTTGAGACTTCTACATCTCTTAAATAGGAAGTGGTTGGTTGAGGTTTATCAATCCTATGTTCACTGGGTAATGCATGGGATAATATCATCCTGGCTGACCGTAATTTTATCTCGATTTGGGGAAAACAATATTTTATTCTTGTAGCTCACGTGTATTTGTGAAGTATTAACGTAACCCCAACGCTTGCATGGAGGAGGATTACAATAAAGCACCCTGACATGCGTGAAAACATCTGTAAAGTTCAGTTTTAGTGTACAATGAAAAGGGTCTTTGTGTGGAAATTATGTTTTCTTTAAGTAGGATGGCCCCATCTCCTAATTATAAATAGGAAAAGTTGGCTAGAGTGTAGGAAACCATCCTGACTGACCATGGTTAGATCCTGGGAGGTATCAATGAACATACAGTATATGTATAATTATATTGTATGTAATCCCAGATACTAGATGTCCCATGTGTTTTGTTTCGCTGGACATACATCGCCTAATATTCCATTATTTACCCTGGTGACCATGTGCCTTGTGTAGTTACTATGTTGCAGGTCAGTACAGGCATTCTGCAATAAACAACTGCCCGGCAGAAAGCAACTGTAAAATACAATGTCATAAATTATCTAGAGGTAGTAAAGTGATGCAGCCAGGGGCTCCCAAACAACTATCATGCTGTAGTAAAGGGGCCTTCCCATATCAAGGAGTTTGGAGCAGTCGTTAGGAGTGTCGACTCTGTGCTACTCTGGGAGAAAGGGTGCAGAGTGTGACAAATGAACAGAGTAAGACAGGATAGAACAGATTAGGACAAAGTAACACTCTGTTCTAGTCTGGTTCCTAACAGAGTTCGTTAGGGGTATGATGGAGTGCAGTCGGTTATAAATGCAGAGTGCAACAGAGTACAACAGAGTCAATCAGAGTATATAGGAATGTAAAAGAGTACAGTTCTGTTCACGTACAGAGTAGTACAGAGTGGCGTACCAACTTCAATGACCATACCCCAGGAGACATATATATGATAATAGTAATACAATTAATATACAGTAGATGTCAAGATTGGCAGCCCAATGAGATCAACCAATATATTTTACAATCTAGTTTACAATGTATTAGTATAATGTATATCAAAACATAAATGCAATAAAGACAACGAGTAAAAGTGTACCATACAAAATAACTTACACTATCCAAGAGTCTAATTGATATATTGTATAATGTCTGCTTAAGGTTGGAATTTTGTTGTTGTATAGCGCAAAAACCCATACCTATCAGTATATTGTACAAATATTATATACATGGGTTATGTTTAACTTAATGTCTGAACACATTATTATTTTGGTTTATATTGATATACTGTATATTGGTATATATTGATATATACGCAAATGCACATATACTGTACATATACGCTCATGTATACAAACATACATACATATAATACACAACTACAGACGTCCATTTACAAGTGCATACATACTTATAGATATACATTCGCAGCAGCAGAACGTGTATATCGAAATATTGCTACAATGCAAGAAGAAAGTATTGGAGCAATTGTATGTTAAAAGAGGGAAGCCTTTTGTGTGTGTGTGTGTGTGTGTGTGCAGGTTGGGTCAGGTAAGGGTTATAATGGGAGGTCAATCCTCAGGCCAGATCAAATGAGGGATTGGAAATGGCAACAGTGGACACAGCTTAGGAGGGATTATATTATTGAGGACATTCTGTTGCATACGTTGTGTGTGTGTGTGTGAGAGAGAGAGAGAGAGATAGACAAGGTATACTGTGGACAAGTTGTACATTATGTTTATAAAGGTTGAAACACATAGATGATAATACACTAGCAATAATGTAAACAAAAGTAACAGTAATGATAAAACAACAATAATAATTATACATAGATAGGGGCATGTATGAGCGACCCATGCCACACAAGCCAAGTTTCCCTCCTCAAACTCGATTTATTAGCCCCTTGATGGTTATGACGCATTTTAGAAGTTTATTATAGCTATCATTGAATGATCTGGTACAGCTTAGGAAATATATGTGAGAGTTAAAAGGGTAAGGACGTTCTCAATTAACCCTCGGACTATCATTTACCCTTCCTAATCTGAATAGAATCATTTAATAATAGCCAGTCATAAGAACAGTAATCCTCATAAAGTACTGAGAGGATTAGTACGACTCTAATCAATTTATTAGTATAACTCTTTGACCATGAGAACCGCAAAACATGAAAGTATTATATCATATGAAATATATATAGTATAGTAAATATAGTCATAAACATATATGAAAACAGATAAAAAACACAAATGAAGAAACGAGGAAGAAGTGGAGGGAATACTAATTAATAAAACAAAGAAATTGATGTAAGGAGATACAAAGGAATACAAAGGTAATACAAAGGAGAACAAACTGCAACAGACCTATTGGTCCTTACGGGGCTGTTTGGATATCTAAAACTACTAATCTACTGACTATGAGGTAGAGAAAAGGATAGCAAAGAAGAAGGCTCCTCCCCACCCACCACTCCCTCCAGCTAATGCTGGCATGGACACAGATAGGAAAAATACCATGTAGTATTGAAAAACTGACACGGAAATTCGGACAGGACAGGGAGAACAAAGAAGTTGATTTGTAATCTAAGCTAACTCTATTTACTACAATTCTGAAAGGGAACAGATGTATGAAAATCAATATACATTGCGGTATGCGTTGACATTTCGTTGCACGTTATTCTGAAAGAAACTGTGTTAATCGGGGGTTATTTGCCATGTGTTTATCCAGATGGTTCTTAAATGTTTCGACAGTATTACAGTTTACAATGTTCGAGGGTAGTCTGTTCCAATTATTCACAACGCAGTTGAATATGAAATGCTTCGCCTCGTGAGAATGAAAACGCTTGCCTATAATCTTATAACCATTGTTTCTCGTGTTTGCTTGATTGATCGTAAATAATTCGCTTACATTTAGGTTGCTGAATCCCTTGAAGATTTTGAACACCTCTATTAGGTTACCTCTCATTCTGCGCTTTGTTAAGCTAAACAAATTTAGTTCTTTTAAGCGCTCTTCGTACGGTTTATTACGCAATCTGGGTATCATTTTAGTGACTCTGCGTTGCACCCTTTCAAGTTTATTTATGTCCTTTCGGTAGTACGGTGACCAGAATTGCACGCAGTATTCGAGATGGGGACGCACCAATGAGTTGAATAGAGTAACTATGATTTTTTCTGATTTGAATTTGAATGTTCTGCCGATGAAACCCACCAATTTATTAGCAGTTTTTATTACCTCTGTACACTGGTTACTCGGCTTCAGGTCACTTGATATTATAACTCCCAGATCCTTTTCATTATATGTATTTGATAGTTGAATGTTGTTCATTGAGTAATCTTTTGTAGCGTTGTTACTACCGATGTGTAATACTTTGCATTTTTCTATGTTGAATTTCATTTGCCATTTTTCTGCCCAGTTTTCTAAAGTGTCTAGGTCACCTTGTAGTTTTTGCCAATGTACTGTTGAGGTTACTTTATTAGTAATTTTTGTATCGTCAGCAAATTTCGAAATTTTGCATTCTATTCCTTCGTCTAAGTCGTTTATGTAAATTATAAAAAGAATAGGACCTAATACCGAACCCTGGGGAATGCCACTATTTACTTTGCACCAATCTGATTCTTCACCATTTATTACAACTCGTTGTTTACGGTCTGAGAGCCAATTTTCGAGCCATTTCAGAGTTTTTCCTGTTATGCCATGAGCTTTTATTTTGTCAATTAGTCTCTTGTGGGGTACGGTATCGAAAGCTTTCTGAAAATCGAGATATATTATATCAACTGCTCTATCCTTATCATATGATTTGTAAACATCATTGAAGAAGTCGAGTAAGTTTGTTAAGCATGAACGTTTATTTCTAAAACCGTGCTGAGAATCTTTTATTAAATTATTTTCTTCCAAATGTTTTACTATTTTGTCCCTTATAATGGTTTCCATTAATTTGCCCGTTACCGATGTTAAGCTAATTGGTCGATAATTGCCGGGAGAGGACTTATTTCCTTTTTTGTATATGGGTGTCACGTTAGCTAGTTTACATTCGTTTGGAACTATCTCAACATTCAATGATTTGTTGAACAGATTTGCGAGTGGGTTTAATAATTCGTGTTTTGCTTCTTTTAGGATCCTTGGGGATATTTTATCAGGGCCTGGCGTTTTATTAACTTTCAAATTGTTGATTGCGAACAGGATATCGTCTTCATAAATCGTAAAGTTTTCGAGCTCAGTGCCATTTGATTGATTCGCAGGGGTAGGTCGGTTACCGGTAGTATCTTCCGAAGTGAAGACTGATGCAAAATAGTTATTTAGGATATTTGCCATTTGTACTTTGTTATCTGTATGATCTCCATTTTCCGCAACAAGTGGGCCTATTTTTGAAGTTACCGTTTTTCTGTGTCTTATATAGCTGTAAAATTCTTTCGGATTGGACTTGCTGGAGCTGGCAATATGAAGTTTCAGATTCTTCTTACTTCCTTTGATGAGATTTTTGGTTGTTCGACGCAGTCTATCGTGTTCTAATTTATCGCTATTATTCTGAGTTGCCTTATATTTTTGGTATGCCTGCTTTTTTACTAAGAGGATGTTTTTTATTTCATTATTCCACCATTTTGTTTAGGTTATTAGATAATATGTTCCATAATCGATTTACATCGTGAGTTTTGGTCATTTCACTCCAGTCAGTATTGGCAAGATGCCTTCTAAGTTTGTTAAAGTCGGCCCTTCGATAATCTGGTACTTTTTCCGTGCTCACGTTTTCTTTGTCATTATTTACTTTAATGTTAAAGGACACTATCCTATGGTCACTAGAGCTAAATTCCGGTCCGATTTTAACGCTATTTTCCAGTCTTTCATTTGTCGTTAGAATAATATCCAGAATGTTATTTCCCCTCGTTGGGTGTTCTACGTGTTGATAAAGGGCACTTTCCTGAAGATTAGCATATAGATCATGTCCCGCGTGAGCATTTAGTGGTTCGCCCCATGTTGTGACTGGCAGATTGAAATCGCCAAATATTACTGTTTCTTCCTGACAACTTATTTCTGCTATTTGATCATAGAGTTTCTCGTCAGTATCGGGTGATTGTGCAGGAGGTCAATAAATTAGGCCAATTATTATCTTGCTTGCTTGATAACTCATTTGAACGTAACTAGTATCAATATTATTTATGGCAGGTTTGGTTACCTCGATTGGGTGAAGATTACTTTTAACATATAGCAGAACCCCACCTCCCATTCTATGGGATCTTTCGCAGCTGAAGGGAGTATAACCTGGTAATGCGTATTCCGCCAAAAAATCACGCTTTTCCGTGTTGATCCAAGATTCTGAAACACCGATTATATCACATTCCTCCATACATGCAAGTGCTTCCAGGTCTTCGAATTTATTGCGTAAGCTGCGTGCATTAACGTAGCAGGCCGTGATATTATTTTGGATAAAGTTTACATTTGATATGGGGTAGTTTATGTCGCTGCTACTGCCCCTGCTCGGTTGTCGTTTTTTGATCTGAAAGTGCAGACTGCATCATGTAGGAGTCTGCCTAGGCGTGCTCCTCCGACTGAATTCAAATGGCAGCCATCATCCTGAAAGAGAATGTGTTGATTGTAGAAATGGTCCCAGAGATTGAGATATTCGACATCTTCCTGTGAGCAGAGGGATTTAAGTCTGTTATTAGTACTGAACGCCTTATCGTAGAAACCGGTCTCTGCATCGATCTCGGGAAGAATGCCTGAAATGATTATGTTACATGACTTACTCTTGTAACGCTGGATTCCCTTACGGTATTTTTCCATTAGTTCCTCTGATCTGGTGCGCATTACATCGTTCGACCCTGCGTGAATCACGAACATGGTGTTCTCGTCAGCGTTGATGGTGACATCGTCGAAGGCTGCTGTGATGTCGTCCAAACCTGCACCCGGTATGCAAAAACGCTTTCTGTGGTTTGGGATTCTTCCACAGAACTCTACAAGTTGTCCTCGTAAGATGGAGTCTCCAATGAGCCTGGTCTCCTCAGTTTCGTCTCCTGTTTCTGTCAGAATCTGGTATTTATTAAATGTGGTGACCGGCAGATGTGACCTCCTTTTTTATTGCCTCGATGGGAGAGACCGAAGGTAAGAACGTGTAAAATAAGGAAAGTATTATATAATCTCTGCCAGGTCATTCGACTTTTTTGTTTCGCTTACTATGACTCGCCCTAACTTGTAAATTATCAGAGCGAACGAAAATTAACACGGACCATTGGCAAATTTCAGGAGGAATCTCCCTATAGAAGTCATTTAGTCATAGCCTAAGTGGCCTTCAAAATGTATTGATCACAGGGTGAGGGAAATTGAATAAAATAAGAAATGTAGGTAGGGGAAAGAGGAAAGGGAGAAGTTGAGAAATAGATGTGGGAACCTAGGGTAGTATTATGATAAACGAATATTATAGAACAACAGTGAATAGGAAATATATACATTGGAGAAACAAAAGGAGAATATGGAAGGAAAACGAATAAATATATATAAAAGTCTATTGTATTCGTCCATAACCCGAGTGGCCTTGATAACAATATTAATCACAAGCAGAAACGGAACTAAACATGTAAGGCAATTGAATAAACAAAAAAAACGGGGATGGGAAATGAGGATGGAGAGAAAGTGAGAGAGAAAAGTAGCGCTTTTCGCAGATAGAGTGCAAAAGACTATTTAGGAGTGTAACAGAGTATGATGGAGTGTAAGGGAGTTATTTGGAGTTGGTAGGAGTAGAAACAGAGTATATCAGACTTTTCGCACTCGGTACCCAAATTTCAAACAAGTTTGAAAATGTTCGCACCACCCAGGAGCGTAACAGACTTATGGGGAGTGCTACAGACTATTTAGGGGTACGACAGACTATCTCCAGGAGTCCATGGAAAGTTCATACAGAGTCACTACTCTGTTACAGTCAGTTCCACACTCCTTGATGTGGGAAGGCCCCCTTTAAGGAATTCCCTCTCATATTCCGCTACCAAGAATGCCGCCGACGAGGTAACCAATGATCACTCGTGGCTGCACTTCTATCATGTATGCAGGTAATTAAATAATGGTGTTACTGAATGATATGTGAACTTCAAGTAGGTCCTCTTCTAACATTTGTCCTCGCATTGTTAACTTCGGGAGTAGACTACTGCCTCGAAACTTTCCTTGGTTGGGATAACAACAAATATAATGTATGCACTTTATTAACAATGAACATATAAAAACAAAACATTATAAGAAACGTACAGCTCTATGGAATCCCAAAACATATTAGGATGATATATTTTCGGACTGACAAATCGTATATATAAATATAAATAGTACAACAATTTTCATCCCGTCTACTACATTATTTTGTGAACCCGTAATATGTGCTACACGTGTGATAATTACTTGCCTGAATTAATCCATCAAATGTGAGAGAGAGCTGGTACGGTGAACGATAATGAGCCCTTCAACCTACTTTTGCAATCCAGAATGACGCTTTCCAATATTAAATGCCAGAATTATGATCTGTTTGATGTGGAGCAATATCTCTACCGGAATCAATTGTGGTGTATAAGTCAAATACCACATTTCCAGGCACTAGAACATAATTTATTCTAGAGTGATGCGCTGATACCGGTTCGAAATCCAGGGTCTTTGTATTATAAATAAATAAATATATTCATAAAATATTTATATATATATATATATATATGTATATATATATATCTGTGAATGAGGAAGACAAAAGGCATAACTGCCTGCAGCGAGTGCCTCCCCCAGAGTTCAAAGAGTGACAGAGCCAAAATCAAGGGACGTTCTAGCTAAAATGCCTGGACACACAGAGTTTGAAGCAATTTAAGTCATAGTAAGAGGGAAAGACTGATTCTGGGAGAGAGTTGCAGAGCTCAGCAGTTGAATAGAAGAAAGTCTGAGAATAGCATTTCACTCTTGGGTTGGAGAGTTGCACAGAGTAGGGGTGGGATTGTGTTGCAAGGCGGGTACTACGTACCCTATGTAGAGGAGGTGGTATACACTGGGAAAGCTCCAAGGAATACTGATTATTGTAATAGCGAGAGAGATGCAACATTGCGGCGAAGAGAGAGGGATTGTAGAGAGTTGGTGAGTGGACGGGAGTTAATGATAAGAAAGGCTTTCCTTTCTACTTTGTCTAGGAGTGCGGTGTGAGGGGATCATCCCCACACATGTGAACAATACTCAATACAAGGATGCACTACTTATGCCTAATATCTTAATCTCTTCTTAAGATGTACTTTTTACCCTCTCTGGGGTTAATACTAAGAAGGTGTACAGTCCGGACGGTGTTCCTCCTGTTGTACTCAAAAACTGTGTTTCCGTGCTGACCCCTTGCCTAGGCAAACACTTTCGTCTCTGTCTCTCCTCTAACGTCTTCCCTTCTTGCTGGAAGTTTGATCTCATTCAACCTGTCCCAAAGAAGGGTGACTGCTTTCAACCCTCCAACTATCGTTCAATTGCTCTCATCTCTTGTATCTCTAAAGTTTTTGAAACTATTCTTGCTTCCAAATTTCTTAAGCATTTATCTTCTCATAATCTGCTCTAAGATCGCCAGTATGGCTTCCTTAAGGGTCGCTCTACTGGTGATCTTCTTTCATATCTTACGAACTCTTGGTTATCCAACTTTCGGGACTTCGGCGAGACTTTTTCTGTTGCACTAGACATATCGAAGGCCTTCGATTGAGTCTGGTACAAATCTTTAATTTCCAAACTGCCCTCCTTCTGTTTCTGTCCCTCCATCTGTGCCTTTGTCTCTAATTTAATTTCCTGCCGTTCCATAGCTGCGGTTGTGGACAGCCATCGCTAACTTCCTCATCATATCAACTCCGGTATTCCTCAGGGTACTGGCCTATCACCTATTCTCTTTCTAATTTTCATAAATTATCTTCTCAGCTGTACATCCAGTCCCATCCATTCATATGCAGACGACTCTACAGCAGTCCCTCAAAAGTAAATGTAATGAAGCCGTAAAACACTTATCTTCTGATCTAGATACTATTTCCAATTGGGGTAGAGAAAATCTTGTTTCATTTAATGCTTCCAAGACTCAATTTATCCATCTTACTACCCGTCAGGAACTTCCAAAGGACTATCCCTTATTCCTCAAAAATACAAAAATCAACCCTTCATCTTCTCTCAATATTCTCAGTGTTTCTTTTGCTTTTGCTCTCACTTGGAAGGACCATATTACCAGTCTCGCTAAGGCAGCCTCCCAGAAGCTGGGTGAGCTCAACCGCCTCAAGGGGTTCTTTACCCATGCGCAGCTTCTTGCTCTGTACAGGGGCAAAGTGCGTCCTTGTATTGAGTATTGGAGAGGGAGGAATAGCACCGGAATCATCCAAGGTAGAGTTTTTAGCAAAAGTTTGAGTGAAGAGTTCAGCTTTGTCAGAGGAAGAAGTGATGGTTGTGCCATCAGAGTGGAAAAGGGGAGGGAAAGACGAGGAAGAACAATTTTTCGAGAGGTTTTTGGCTAGATGCCAGAATGCTTGGCAAAAGCTAGAGTTGGATAGTTCAGTCATTTATTATTGATGAAAGAGTGTTTGGCAAGTCGAAGAACAGATTTGGCTTGATTCCGGGCAGAAACATAGGAAGAATGAGATTCTTGAGTTTTAAGGCGACACGTCGATACATATATATATATATTGTTATGGTGGCCGGCGAGTTATAAAAACACAAAGATTAAATTTTAAATGTATTTACAATTATATACAAGTATATACTGTAGCTGGTTAAGTTTAACAATCACTTGGGCAAAAGCAATGGTCAAAAATAAAGTCTCGTATCACGCAGCTCCACCACCACCACTACTACGGCACTCTCTTGTGTTGCCGCACTATAGTAGATTCACACTGACGTGGACAGGTCCTTATGCCACTCCTCTACTCTGACTGACGAAGTGGGCAGGAGATCGTAGTTTGAAGTGGAGCTTCTCGATGCGTGGATACGACTGATGATAAGACTCCAGCTGCCCACCTTGTTGGCTCTGTTGTCGACGTAGACTGCTACAGCGGTGCTCTCTACCCACTAAAATCTCCATCACTTAAGGGAAAAAGGCACAAATAGATATAGTTTCGAACCTCCGAAAACTCCTTAATCCTTGAAATGAAGCATTACCTTTCCAACTTGCTTCACGGCTTCATATTAACGATACAGTAACCCAATTAAATTAGGTTCATTTAAATTTCACTTTGTTCATCACACTTCGAAACTTCAAATTAAACTTTCCTTCCGAACATTTCCCCCTTCTCGAGATTCTAATATCGATACTTAATGTCTATTAACATTTATTTATTTCCTTGTAAAAAAAAATAAAAAAGACACAGTCTTAAGATTATTCATACTCTTTCATTAGACCCAACTTTATCTTTTAAAGCTTTCCTCGATATTTTAACCCTTAATTAGCGGCGAGCAACATAAGTCGAGTTAAAAAAAGCTGGACTATGTGGCGGCGCTCGACATAACTCGAGTGGCAATTTCAGCACGTAATGTGGCTGAGAGAGAGAGACAAGTGGTGGCAGGAGACTAGCGAGCGTATGACTGCTCCAGACCACCGCGGCGAACCTACTGACACAAATCTCAGCTCCCTCCTCCCTCTCTCACTCGCTACATACTCAATTATGTACTGAAAGTACCGAATTACCTGCTTTTTGCACTCGCGTTGCACGGTTATTGCAAGAAAACTATCCATCATACAAGGATCGTTATGGTGTCATTCGAAAGCTCTGTTTATGCCCTTTCAGGGATAGGTACTTGTTTTACGTTCTGGGTCTTATTTAGGCATGAAAATGATCACGTAAACAGCCCTATTTTGGCTAAAAACACCCCGCTGTGCGGTACACATAAATATCGACATTTACATGAACATTTAATTATTTTCTTGTACATCTAATTCAAGAGGACAAGGTCTTGAGATTGGTCTGACTAATTCACTAGACCCTACTTTAACCTTTATCACTCTTACATGACCATCTCTGCCAGGAAAAACTTCTGTAATTCTTCCAAGCGACCAGTGACCTCGTGTAGTACCTGGAGACACAAGTAATACTATATCACCGACCTTTACATCGCTTTGTTTCCTATACCATTTTTACCTTGCATTGAGTCCTGGTAGCCATTCTTTCATCCACCGAAGCCAAAGGTGCCGTACCAATTCTTGAACACGTCTCCATCGCTTGCAAGAGTTGAAGTCCATTTCATCGTTTGATTCTGGAGCAAACCTGTCAGCAATCTGTTCAATTAAGAAGTGATTAGGAGTGAGAGGAATGTTATCTTTTGGAGATGCAGACTGGTAGGTTAGTGGTCTTGAATTTATGAGATTTTCTGCACCCGTGAAGGCAGTCATCAGCTCCTCGTCCGTCACATCTGCATTTCCTAAAATTGCATAATTATATTGACTTATTGGCTGCTTATATCATTATCTCATGTACACCACCGAAGTGAGGAGCTATAGGAGGATTGAACTCCCATTGTAAATTAGTGTTGATCAGGTGACTGTTTTTTCTCTGAATTTTATGTTTATCTAATCCAGTAACTAATTGTTTAAGTTCCTTCACAGCTTCAACAAAGTTTGTTCCATTATCAGACACTATTTTCTGTGGAAGTCCTCGTCGGTTTACAAATCTATAAAATGCATTTAAGAAGGAATCTGTATCCAATCCGTACGCTACTTCCAGATGTACAGCTCTTGTTGCCAGACAAGTAAACAGACATAAATACCTTTTCTCCCTGGGCTTCCTTCGTCCTTGCATTGTGAAGAATGGGCCACCAAAGTCCACAGCTGTGTGAGAAAATGCACGTAAAGACATTTGTAATCTATTTGAAGGAAGTGGCGCCATTACTTGGGTTGCGACTTTTGCCTTGCGTCGTTTGCACACATTGCATTCCTTCTCCCATTCTCGGATCTCCTCTCGACCTGATATTATCCAGTAGCGATCAGACAGTTGTTGTTGTTGTTGTTGTTCCCCAAGCTGCCTGGCCGAACAGCCCCAAGGCCCCGAGCAAGGCCAAGGCTATAACCGAGCGCCCCCACAGAACCCTCCCTGCCGACCACAATAAAGCCTGGGTGACCGAAGCCACTCCATGGCGGGGAGCTGAGGAGGGTGCGGAAACGCCCGGGAAACCAAAGCTCCACCCAGGGCCCTGTGCCCCTCAGCAATTATGAACAGAAAGTTGAGAGGCAAAGGAAAAATGTGACGCATTGGCTTCCAATCTTGGTAGATTGGGAGGTCAATCCACGGAAGAGACGCCGTCACTTGAGATCTAGAAAATATATAAGTAAAAGGAACAGTCAGAGTAAGCTATGGGTATGGCAGAGATCGCTCAGTTCTCACTCTGATAGACTAGCCCATCACCAAACATTTGTAGTAATGTATAATGTAATGTAATGTATGGAACTAATCATACATTACTACTAATCATACATTTGTAGTAATGTATGATTAGTTCCATGACAATGTTTTCCTAGTTCATGATAATGCTTAATTAAGAGCTTTGTTACCCAGTTCTTACGAGGAATTATTATGGGATATTTACTGTCGTAGTTCAGGAATTCTACATACTTTAAGCGTCCGTCTACCCTCATTAACCCCTCTTCATCTATACATGGGTTAAGACACAGAAGTTTGGAACTCTTAGATAGTTTCTTGCCACATACTAGAGCTGAATATTCTTCACTAAAAGACATTCTCTGTGCATCTCTAATAATCTCAGTTTCTGCATTACTGATTTCTTCATGGGTCAACTCTCCTACTAATCTGTCTTTCTTGGAAGATTTGCAGTTGCTTAGGAATCTATTTATCCATGCTTGAATCCTTTCTATTTTAAGCCAGCTTGAATATTTTTTGGGTACCAAACTTAATTGTTCTACTCCACAGTACAAAGTGATACTTCGCTCACCTGTTTTCCTTAGCTCCAGTTCTGTATAGGCTCCTTCTTGGATGGGATTACGATGCTTCACCTTGCCGCAAAAACGTTGGACCATTCCACCATCTATCATCATGTGCCAATTCCCTTGCAGACACTCCTCTTGACACCAGATCCGCCGGATTCTGTTTGCTTGGGACATGTTGCCATTGATCAGGATTAGTAGTACTCTGAATTTCCCCAATTCTGTTTGCAATAAATGGTTTGTATTTTCTTCCTTTACACCTAATCCACCACAGAACATTCATGCTGTCAGACCAAAACTTTATTTGATCCATAGGGATTTTCATTACTTTAGCTATGGCTTCTGAAAGTCTTAGGCCCAGCACTGCTGCCATTAACTCAAGTCTAGGAATACTAATGCTAGAGAGTGGAGCTACTCTTGATTTTGATGCAACAATGTAGGAAGATACTAAGCCATTTACATAAACATTTCTTGCGTATACAACACTCCCATATGCATCACCTGAAGCATCAACAAAGGTATGTAGAGTCATAGAGGTTAGTTCATCTTTTACCTGCAAACATCTCTGTTGTGAATCCTAGCTGGTATATATACCGTAGTTTGAATTTCCCGGGTTCACGATAGCTCGTTCCTTTTTGTTTATACACATTACTTTATTTATCTTTGTGGATAAATATTACTGTGGTTGCACCAATTATATCTTAGTTTATTTTCCCTTATTATTTAATCACGGGGGACGATATAGAACCCTTAAATATATTTAATATTGTCACGATAAAAGAGAATCTCAGACACACTTCACACAGCCTTCGTCCGGCTAACAACAAACCACCAGTTGCTGCCACATAACACCAGAACTTCACTGATATTTGACTCCCGACATGTCCATCACCTAAGCTACACTCTTTGCATCACAGCTAAGTTCCTTTAATACTAGAAGTACTTCATAGATATTACTGGGACTACCACAGATAGCCTACATGTACAATTTAACACGTAAGTCAACCGCCGACCGGTATAATTTTTATAGCCTAGGCCAATTCATCTGTCAAGGTTTAATTATTTAATTTATATCCGCTTCTCCTCTACCCCCTAGGAATAATAAACAGGATAATCTCTGAACCCCTATCTCCTTCAAGTTGGTTAAGTCGTTGAACCACAGTCTTGCCTTCTTCTCCAGTCCCTGGTCCAATGGATCGTTCCAGTCATGTCCGCCAGCTCAAATTTCCTGTAACAACATTTTAGCCTTCACAATAAAAGGTGCAAGAAAGCCTAAGGGTCAAACACTGAAGCAGTTTCTTTGAGAAGGATGCGCTTTGTTAGATGCTGATCATACTCAGGAACGTTGTATGTAAAGGTGAATACATCTTCGCTGGCTACCCACATTACTCCCAGCACCTTCATATTGGGTAAGTTACCCGTAGCCACTTCTATTTCAGCAGCTCTATCTTCAGCCGGGATGCTCTCTAAAACTAATGGAGAATTTGACAGCCATTTCCGAGCATTCATATCTGCCTTATCCCATAGTTCTTTTAACTACTTATACAATACAATACCTTGAGCATCATCCATCACAGAGTCCATGCTATCATCCATATATGTAGAGTTCAAAACAGTGTCTGCAGCTTGAGGGAAGATATCCTTATAGAACTCTGCATGCTTTTTGGCAACAAACTGAGCTTGAAATGGCGAGGAGTTCACTCCGAATACTACTCGCTGAAATTCATAAACATCTGGCAACTTTGTTTGTTCAAGACCTCTCCACAAAAATCTATGGTATGCTCTATCTTCCTTTGGTAATTCTATCCTTAAGTATATCTCTGCTATATCACAAACCAAAGCCACAGGGTGTCTGCGAAATCTAAGAAGTACATCAAAAATGTAATTTTGTAATTTAGGACCCTGATGTATGAAATCATTTAGAGCTACGCTGTTGTACCTGGCTGCAGCATCAAACACTATTCTGGTTTTAGTTGTGACCTTTTCTGGTTTCACAACAGGAAAATTAGGTAGGTACCACTTACTCTATTTCACCTCTTCAGGTTGGACTTTCCTCACATACCCCTTTTCCACATACTTGTCCAGTGTGCTTGCATAAGAGTCTGCTACATCAGGATCTTTCTTCAGTCTTGTCTTCACATTCCGTAGTCTTCTCAGTGCTGCTTCATAGTTGTTGGGTAGGTTAGGAGCATTATTTTTCCATGGAATGCCAACCTGGTATCTTCCTGTACATTTTAGAGATTTTTCAACTGTATTCATCGCTGTAATTTCATCTTCATTCATGATTGTGGGTTGGTGTTTTCCTAAGCATTTTACTTCCCAGAATCTTTGTAAAGTTGTGTTAATCTCTGCTATTTGAGCTTGTTCGTTGATAAAATATGTGTGAGCAAAACTAGAATAAGTATTTGCATTATCAGCGTTTCCTATACAAGTCCATCCAAGCGGTGTAAGTCTCGCCATTGGTTCACCATGATTCCCCCTTATTTCTTATAGGGAGAAGTGTAGATCTTGGTAGTCTAGCCCTATCAACAAATCAACAATGGGTCTAGAACACATCTTGGGAATATCTATATGCTTGAGGTGTGGCTATTTGTGTACATGTTTACTCCAATCTACTACCTTCATATTTCCAGTTACTCTCTTAGTTGTAAAGGCCGTAACATTTGTACTATAGTTGCCATCCAAGCTTTGCAGTTCCAAATTTACAGGTCTAATTTCAAAGGACGTTACTTGTTCATTCAGCACATTTACTATAAACTTTTTGAGTTCCCCTTGAAGTCCCAACTCTGCTGCTAATTCTGAATTGATATAGCTCTTTGTACTGGCATCATCAAGCAACGCATTTACTATTAACCTGCGATCTCCATTTATCAATACGACAGGAATAGTGCGTAAAGAAACATACACACTTTTCTTGGCTGACTTACGAGTTACCATGGTATGAGAGTGTGCTTGATCCCCCTCCGTGGCCTCTTGCTGCTCGTCCTGCTGCAGTAACACCTCTCGTACTGAAGGCTGACTCGCACTGCTTCCTGTAGCTTGATTAAGTCCTGTTGTAGTTAGCTCCTGGGGGTATATTCATAGGGTTATATTTATGTAGTAACTTATAATGAGTCCACTTACAGCCATTTATTCCACTCACTCTTCCTCTTGTACAGCCTTGTCCCAAGTGATCATCACTTAGACACTGAAAGCATAATTTGAATTTCTTAGCTAGGTTCCACCTTTGCCACACTTTCTTACCTTTAAACACATTACACCTCCACACTTCATGTGATCCGCTACAAATATTACACAGGCTAGCATTCTTTCTAAATTTTTAATTTTCTTCCATTGTGCCCACATACTTCTTAGTTTCAGCCTTGGTTTTTTCTAATCCTGTCCGAGCTCTCCTACTATTTACTCCATGAACAGTTTCCCATGCCACTACTTGAAACTCTGCTTCTTTATTTATCAACTGACGTAAGCTTTCCACATCTTCATACAAAGTACTTTCATACAGCCAGCGATGATAACGAGCGATCATGGACTCTGGAAGTTTCTTTTGAAGTCTCATATAAAATGAACCATTTCCCAATTCTTCGTGGCGGCCTGACTCTTTCAAATTTATGACTGCAACGTCAAGAAAATCTGCAAACCTTTCTAAATCCAAGGCATTTTCTTCTCTCAAGGGCCTAAAATGTTCTATCTCTTCTAGCTGTAAAGCAATTTGCCTACGATATCCACCAAACTTCCTTTCTAGTCTAGCCTTGGCAACTTCATATGCGTCAGCAGAGTGTCCTAGATTCTCTATTGAACTTAATGCCTCACCTGAAAGATACTGCCTTAACTGAAGTAGTTTATATTCTGCAGTAGCTGGTGCTTGATCAATGCACGCTATAAATGCCGCTTTCAAGCTTTCATATTTAGTTTTATCCCCAGTAAACACAGGGATAGCCACACGCTTTAACTTTTTCCACAAATCTTTCCCAATTTCACCTGGCGATACAGACTTTACCTTACCCAACTTATTTGTAGCAGGTGAAACACTCTCCGGCAATGATTGGCGATCACATTCACGCTCCACGTCACCACTCCTGTCACTGTCACCAACATCCAGTTCTTCACCTCCACACGCCGCTCGCTCTGCAGTTCGAAGTTTCTCTTGCTTCATTTGGGCTTCTTAGTCCAGTACTGCCATTCGCTGCTTGAAATCCTCTTCCAACTCTTTCTTCCTTTGTAGTGGAGCAGATAACTGCAAATTTCAGGAGAATCGTTCAAATGGTGATGCAAGCATGAAATTTGGTACATGTACCCTTCAAGGTCCATTCTTCTCAGAAATACCGCTGGCCACGCGAAAATCCAAGATGGCCGTCATTTTTCAAGATGGCTGCCGTGCCTGACCATATATTGCTTAATTTGTTTTTTAATTATTACCTGGTGAACATTTTAAGAGAAAACTGTTTCTTGCTAACCAGATTAATGAGAAGCACTGTTTTAATCATTGTCATAGTCTATAATTGGAATTTTAGAATGGCATCCAAGATGGTGTCCATTAATTTCATATGTTCATATCTAAGCAACTACTGTACATATATACATGATATTTGGTGTGCACATACATTCTTTGGGTCAGATAATCCAATGGAGCCATTTTCACATTTGGTAGTAAGGACTGAGGCAGTGATGAGATCTTGCAAATATAATAGAGTGATGTCAACACACAACCAGGGCACACTGGTAACATCGCTGCTGTGCAACTCAGCATGGGGTTCAGTGTCAGCTTATTTTACTGTACTATACTATAAGTTGTAGTGTAGTTTAATTTAGTGTCCCAAATGCTTTATAACAGCCCCATATCAATTAGCTACTAGACAGTAGTTGGTAGTTAGTAGATAGAGTTAGATAGCCGCACCTGAATTGACAGGGTGTGCCAGCGCGGGAGAGCCGAGCCAAGGGTAAGGGGGTTATACATGACTTGCTCATGTACTTACCTGGATGGTGTACAGATCACACGGGACTTAAATGGCACTGGATGAATGATCGGGCTAGGTGTAGGTCACCCGAACCTAGTTGTATCCCATAAAGTAATGTGTGTGTAATTTCGTTAAGGTGGTAAAAGGATAAACCCTGGGCCTTAATCAGAAAGCAAAATGGTAGATTCAAAATCCATTTTTCCCATAACACAAACTGACTGGTCAAAATGTTGTCTTTGCCAGAAAGACAAAATATGTGAAGATTTTACATCACCTAGAACCCATTATTCCCTTGAACATGACGGTTATGCCATGCTGGCTACCAACATACCGATGTTTCATGAAATCCAGGAAAAGCCATTGATCGTGGATCCAACAAGTCCTGATGAAGGTGACGGCATAGATGCCACTTTGAGAAGAAATCAGGCAAAATACCATGTCAACTGCCGGTTGTTGTTTAACAACAGCAAGCTGAATCGCGCAAGGAAACGCCGATCTAATCTTCAAAGTAGTGAGTCTGAAGACAATCATGCAAAGCAACGTCGAACTAGCTATGATGGTCAAACTTGTATTTTTTGTGAGAAAGTGGCACCTGCATCTGATCTCAGGCAGGTAATGACCATGAACCTTAACAAGAGGCTACAAGAGTGTGCAGAGGCACTTAACGATGACAAGCTTCTTGCTAAATTGAGTGGTGGAGATGCTATTGCACAGGAGCTAAAGTACCACAGAGTGTGTCTCAGTACCCTCGACAACAGGGAAAGGTCCCACCTGAGAAACCTTGAGAAAAGCTCAAGTGCCACTGATCTGGAGCCAGATGTTTATCCATTAATTTTATCAGAGCTGGTGACATACATTGTTGAAAGCAACCTATGCTCAGAACAGCCAGTCACATTTCGCCTGGCAGATATATGCCACCTTTACCAACAGCGTCTGGCACAACTTGGTGTAGATTTACCATGTGTAAATTCCACCAGACTGAAGGATAAACTTCTGGAAGAAATTCTAGAACTTGAAGCTCATAGAAGTGGAAGAGATGTACTTCTTGCATTTCAGAAAGATGTGGGCAAAGCAATTACCCAAATTTCTGATTTTTCAGATGCACTCATCACTGCTAAAGCAGCAAAGATTCTAAGAAAATGCATGCTTGAACATCAATCAAAATTTGATGGCACATTTCCAGCTGGTTGTGTGCAAAATGCCATACCTCCCCTTCTGCTTCAGTTTGTGGTGATGGTTGAACATGGAGCTGACATCAAGTCTCAACTGAGATTTGGAGTTTCAAAGTCTGATCAGGCCATTGCCCAATTGATGCAGTTTAACTGCTACTCCCGATACAAAGAAGGAGCTGCTACACATAGGCACTCAAAAGACAGAGAAACACCATTCCCAGTCTACATGGGACTCTCAGTCTATGCCAAAACCCGGAAAAGAAACCTGGTCGAAATGCTGCATGAGCATGGCCTCAGCACCTCATATGACAGGGTGTTGGAAGTCTCAGCTGAATTAGGAGATGCCACAGTCAACAAGTATGTCGAGGAGGGTGTGGTCTGTCCACCAGTACTGCGTAAAGAGTTGTTCACCACTGCCGTGATGGACAACACCGACCACAACCCTTCCGCAACAACTGCCACAACCTCCTTCCATGGGACTAGCATTTCTGTATTTCAACATCCCACCAAGGTAAATGGTGGCCAGGAGCGTCAAAAACTCAGGCTTGGACCTGAGAAATTCAAGGCCGTTTCAGAACTTCCTGACACATTCACAAACATTTCTCCTGCATCCTTCAAAGCAAAGAACCCCTTGCCACCAAAACTTCCACTGCCAAAGCCAGCCACAGATGTCTTCGGCCCACAATTGGCCATGGAGTACCAGTGGCTAGAGAAAGTAATAGTGACTGAGGAAGTAGATGGTGCAGTGAACTTGACATGGTCAGCACATCATGCTTCAATGAAGAGAGGCCCAGAATTTGAAGTAAGCATTACTTCATTGCTTCCTCTTCTGCGGGACCAAGCTCACTCTGTTGCTACTGTCAAACATGTGATGAAGAAAGTACAGGATGTAGTAGCTTATCTGAACCCTGGTCAGGTACCTGTTATCGCAGCTGATCAGCCAATCTATGCCCTTGCAAAACAGGTGCAGTGGCAATGGCCTGACCAATATGGAGAGGACAAGTTCCTGGTCATGTTTGGAGGTCTGCACATTGAGATGGCAGCGCTAAAGTCCTTGGGCAATCTCCTCAAAAACAGCGGGTGGACTGGAGCCTTGGTGGAAGCAGGTGTGGCTTCATCAGGCACTGCAGAATCTTTCCTGTCAGCTGCAAGTGTTACCAGGACACGTCAAATGCATCAGGTTACAGCATGCAGCCTGTACAAGCTCCTGAAAGCTGCATATGTGGATCACTGTGCAGAGCTACCAGATCACAAAGAAGAGACATTGAGCTTTGAGGAGTGGTGTGCCATTCGTAAAGAGCAAAGCCCACAGTTCCACTTCTGGCACATGGTGCTGTCAATGGAGCTTGTCATCTTCTTGCTCATCAGGTCTTTCCGTGAAGCCAACTTTGCTCTCTATTGCCAGGCATTGAGTGAGTTAATCCCCTTCTTCTTTGCCAATAACAATACAAATTATGCCAGGTGGCTTCCAGTCCACCTGAGGGACATGCTCACTCTGGAGAGCACACACCCTGAGCTGTCTCAAGAATTCAAGAAGGGAAACTTTGTTGTCCACAAGACAAGTCGTGACTTCTCCGCAATGGCCCTTGACCAAGCCCATGAGCAGGCCAATGCCATTATCAAAGCTGATGGTGGACCATTGGGCTCACTGAAGACCCAGCAGCACTTAGGCGATGGATGGTTGCTGGTCCTGAGGTAAGCCGTTTGGTGTCCCTGTATGAACAAGAGGCTCAAGCTAAAGAGTCAAGTGAACACACAGCTCACCACGAGCAAACACCGCAGGCACAGCTGACTTTCCTGGAAAGAGTCAATAAGCTGTCTCTGACTTTGCAAGAGTTGGGCAGTCCTTTCCAGGATGACAGTCAAGAGCTGTATTCTATTGACAACAAAGACATAGCTCACCCCAGCTCAGTGGAACTTCTGCAGATTAACTTGGAGAGAGGCCAAACTAAATTCCAGGACTTTTCTGAAGCCTTAGCAAATAATCCAGTTTCCTTCTATGAGTCAATCAAGAGGAACAAAACTGACTTCTTCAGGCAAGAATCTGCTCCTATTAAGCACTCAAAGCAGAAGCTTCTGAAGGAGGACTACAAGCTCTTCTCAAAGCTGTTCATCTCCTGTCAGAGCAGACAGTGTGATCTGCAGGAGTTCTTCCAGCATGAGAATCAGGCATTCCCAGCTGCACTGAGTGAGGGTGGAAGGCTGTACACTTGCCAGAAGTCTCAACTGACCTCTATCTTGGAGACTCATGTTACATCAACAGACGAAGAACCAGAGACCGATGTCCTGATTGTAGATAGGTCTGCTTTGGTCCATGTCTTGCCACCAAAGAGAGGAAAGACCTTTGAGGGCTATGCAACTCTGGACTTCCTGCCATTTATTCACAGCTATGCTACGAAGTACAAGACAACACATCTTGTCTTTGATGTGTACAACCCATCCAGCCTCAAAGCCGAGACCAGGTCTCAACGTGGCCAGGGAGGAAGACGCAAGGTGACAAACAAGAACAGCATTCCATCCAATTGGCGTAACTTCCTTAGGCATAATGACAACAAGACGGAGTTGTTCCAGTTCCTGGCAGACAGGGTTGCCCAAATGTCTGCACAAAACTTGGTAATTGTCACAAAGGGATCTGCAGTCCTCAGCACTCATGAAACTGGTCTTCAAGGACTGGACAAGTGCTCTCATGAGGAAGCTGACAGCCGCATCTTTGTGCATGCCAAATATGCTGCAGAACATGGGAGCAAAGCCGTCATGGTCAAGGCAAATGATACAGATGTTGTGGTCATTGCAGTGAGTGCCTTTCCAGCCCTTCAGAGTTTGGGGCTAGAGCAGTTATGGGTGGCATTTGGTCACGGTCAAAGCCGGCGCTGGATCAGTGTGCATGGCCTGTATCGCTGTATGGGGCAGGAGAAGGCTAAAGGCATGTTATTCTTTCATGCCTTCACAGGGTGTGACACTGTTTCAGCCTTCCGTAACAAGGGAAAGAAAACTGCCTGGCAGACATGGGATGTTTGTCCAGAGGCCTCCCCTGTCTTCTCCAAGCTGAGCCAGTACCCTCTTACAGTGGAAGATGGGGACCTGGAGATACTGGAGAGGTTTGTCATACTGATGTATGACAGGTCCAGCACTGCTACCACTGTGGATGAGGCCAGGCTTGACATGTTTGCCAGAAAACAGAGGCCTAATGAGGCCATTCCACCAACAAGAGCAGCTCTGCTTCAGCACACTAGACGAGCTGCCTTCCAGGCTGGTTGTGTTTGGGCCCAAGCAACCCAGTGTCAACCAGAAGCAGAGAGTCCTGCTGACTGGGGATGGCAGAAGGTTGGTGAAGAATGGCACGTCTTCTGGACAGCCAACTCCCCCATAGCCAAGAGTTGCGAACAGCTGACCAAATGTGGCTGTAAATCAGACTGTCGTGGCAGGTGCAAGTGCTACAGGCTGGGTCTCTCCTGTACAGCTCTGTGCACTTGCAAATGTGAGGTGTGACTCTTTGATTCTATGGTATTTTTACTAATGTTATTTGTACTCAATGGATATGTATAAATGGTGTGAATTAGGCCGTTTCCTATGATATAATCTTCCTTCACTTTGTCTAGTTACTTATGACCCTGATGAGTTAATAATGTGACAAGTCTTTCTAATTCTCTGACCTCAAAAATTTATGATTAGATGAAAAAATCATTTGTCTAGCTCTACTAATAGCCAAGATATCACAAACTTTGTCTTTAACCCCAGAAGGCCGATACACTACTCAAATAGCACGGCTTTAACCCTTAATTAGCGGCGAGCAACATAAGTCGAGTTAAATAAAGCTGGACTATGTGGCGGCGCTCGACATAGGTCGAGTGGCAATTTCAGCACGTAATGTGGCTACTGACTCAGCTCCCTCCTCCCTCTCTCACTCGCTACATACTCAATTATGTACCGTTTTGGCTAAAAACACCCCGCTGTGCGGTGTTAAATAGCCTTTAAATAGCCTGCTGATGGCTGCTATTTACTTGTATGACGTCACGGTACTTTTGCGGTAATGTCCACCGAGTTCCAATATCACCGAAACTACCGTGATGTCAACACAATGGGTTTAAGGAAATTTCACTATGGCAAAGGTGTGTAAACACGGAAAATCACGGAAAAGTTACCTCACGAAAACAAGCAATATCTCAGTAACTACTGGGCCTATGGAGCCGAATTTTTTACGAGACAAAAGCTGAAAGTGACCTCTCTCACGTGGTTTATGACTCATTTCTCTATCTTTATTCTTTGATTAGCTATTAAGCCATAAACACTACCGAAAATCGCCAAAAAAATCCGGCCTCCTCAGGTTAATGGCGGCCATCTTGGACGCCATCTTAGTTAAAGTCTAATATGCAACTGCTTTGGACAAAATTACCTTCACTTACCATGTTAGAACCAAAAAAAAAAATGGATTGGACAGTATTCATGTCTTTTTTCTTTCAATTAACTGACCCATAACAGTAGGGCTCAGTCAGATGTGTCGACCATCTTGAAAAATGGTCGCCATATTGAATTTTTGCGTGGCCAGCAGAATGTGCTTTGAAAGTGAGCTTTGAAGAATACCTGTACCAAATTTCATGCTTGCATCACCATTTGAACTATTGTTTCACTTATCTGCTTCACTATTGTTCAATGTACTTTTTTCCTTAAATTAACTTTTAATTGAACACTTTGCAATTTGTGTTTAGCATCTCTACTGAGGTTTGTAGTTATACTTGAATGTTTACTGTTTATACTAGCTAGATATTCACCAGCCTTATTCATGGCTTCCTTTAGTTCAATTTCTATTTGTTCAGCTTCTGGAGTTAACTGTTGCACACTCACTGGGTCACCACGATCAGCATACACTCCTGACAGTTCGAAGATTGCATCCATAATTTTAACAGATGCTATTTCCACTCGCTCACATTCCTGCTTGACTATGTCTTTAGTAGGCGCCTCATTTTTGTCAAGTGTTTGCAGTAATTTATGCCTTGCCCTTGTGAACACAGCTTTAGCTTGAGATTTGGCTTGTTTCTTCTGCTCGAGCAGTAACAATTCACTATTTTCCATCCCACCGTTTTCTTCTTCACCGGCCATGGTTTAGTTTTCCCTAGCTGCGCCATTTTTGGTATGGTGGCCGGCGAGGTGCAAAACCACAAAGATTAAATTTTAAATTTATTTACAAATATATACAAGTATATAGCTGGTTAAGTTTAACAATCACTTGGGCAAAAGCAATGGTCAAAAATAAAGTCTGGTATCACGCAGCTCCACCACCACCACCACTACTACGGCACTATCTTGTGTTGCCGCACTATAGTAGATTCATACTGGCGTGGACAGCTCCTTAACTAACTCCGCTAATCTGGCTGACGAAGTGGGCAGGAGATCGTAGTTTGAAGTGGATACAACTGACGATAAGACTCCAGCTGCCCATCTTGTTGGCTCTGTTGTCGACGTAGACTGCTACAGCGGTGCCCTCTACCCACTACAATCTCCATCACTTAAGGGAAAAAGGCACAATTATATATAGTTTCGAACCTCCGAAAACTAATTAGTCCTCGAAATGAAGCATTACCTTTCCAACTTGCTTCACGGCTTCATATTAACGATACTGTAACCCAATTAAATTAGGTTCATATAAATTTCACTGTGTTCATCACACTTCGAAACTTCAAATTAAACTTTCCTTCCGAATATATATATATATATATATATATATATATATATATATATATATTCGTGCACACACCTCTGCACTCTGAGCAGGATAGGGAACAATTAAGTCCTTGACGAGTGCATTTGCAATGCATAGTGCTGCAGCTTGACTTGCAACTGCTGCAAACAAGTTCCAACAAGGAATGAGGAGCAAGGTCCTTGTTGGAATAGATGAAAATCAGGGATGAGTCTTGGATTATCCAGCCCCATTAATCCGGTGGTAGCGATTCCCCATCCATTTCAGAACCTGTTAATTAAGCTGTGAAACATGCCAGATGAAGATGTTGCTAGCAAGTGGCGAGGGTCGATAGCCGTTTTGTTGTCAGCTATTTCAGTATAGAATCGTTCAGACTGAGGTCATTGAGAGAATCCATTTCTCCAATATGGTAGATTAGTATCATTGCCCTTTCCCTTGCAGCAGCAATTTCATCCTTGGTTGTAGATTGTATTAACAAAAATGCTGGCTAGTACTCTTAATGGGCCGCTTTCTCGAACCAGATGCAAAGATACCCCCTTCCCAACTCCAAACACTCTGGATGTTATATTGCAGCCAAGGATGGCATGTGTGAATAAGATGTTGTTGCTAAAATCTTCACCGATATATCTAATGCATGCCCAATGTTCAAAATCCTGCAACTCGATGAAGATGACTTCTTGAGACCAGGCATGAAGTATAGCTCTCCTTGATGATAGAGGTGTAACAGAAGAATAAGCAAGTCGCTGTTGTCTTCAGCGAGGACAATTCTTTTCAATGCTGCTGTCACTGCTGCTTGAACTATGAGCACATCTGTGTCTCCCTGAGCATTGTGAACGTCAAACCCTGCACCAGGTTTAAGAAACATTTCTTGGCTCTTTTGACAGAAGTTCTTGGTTTTACAACCTCAGCGACATTTGTGATGCCAGTCTTTGTATTCCTCCATTTGTGGGCACCATCCTTTTAAGATAGGTGGCTGGTGTACCCATCAACAATAATCTCCACTGATTGTCCGTGGCACTCTAAAATATAAAAACTTTGCTTTCGACCTTGACAAATATATGCTCCACTAAATCCATGATGGCATTCCTTTAATATATGATACAAGAGGGTATTAGGACAAATAAAACCTATGAAACTTTATGCATGTTCAGGGGTTAGACACTTTTTAAAATTAGATTGACTGAACTAAAGTGGATGGCATGAGGTCCTCATTAGCCTACAGTGCCAAAGTCCATAGAGTATACTGAAAATCTATATCCCCTTGGTGTTTCATCTAAATCAGACATTGAATGTGGTCTGCGATGTAAATATCTGTGTCTCAGCAGTATTCCAGCGTACATTTGATAAACCTGCTTTTCTCACCTCTCCTATATTCACTTCATGTCATGTCATATTTATGTTCCAACATCAACACTCAATAATGATAAATTGAAAAGTTTTTCGAAGACATATACATCAATATGATCAGATATCCACTCAATTCACATTTGTTTTTCGAATATTTTAATACCAAACAAGGTTAGAAATAAAATAGGGGAAACAGTTCTAGGTAGCTTCAAAATAGATAACCGATATGACAGAGGAGACACATTTATAGAATTTGTCCAACAAAGCAGGCTAAAGACCATGCATATATATTTCCTAAAGATATCCAGCAGTAAATGTACATAGAAACAATGTACTTTAAACTTGCTTGTTCCTTTCTTTTTAGGTTTAATCCTATTCAACATCTCATCATTCTGTGGACATTTCCAACATTTGCTTTGTTCAGTACTATTACATCATTCACAATATCTGGATTGTAAGTAAGTATACAAAATATTAAAATTGTGGTTATCCCATTAGGGCCTAATGGGATAACCACAATTTTAATATTTTGTATACTTACTTACAATCCAGATATTGTGAATGATGTAATAGTACTGAACAAAGCAAATGTTGGAAATGTCCACAGAATGATGAGATGTTGAATAGGATTAAACCTAAAAAGAAAGGAACAAGCAAGTTTAAAGTATCAAACCAAACTTATGGGGTTGCCTCACACACAACTTTGTTACTTGGGCCTCAACACTTCTAAAACCCAGATGTGCTGCCTCACAAAAAGGTGCACTGTTAATACTTCAGAATCTAGCAGGACACGTGAGGTGCCAAAGGGAATTGCGGAAAGCTTTCTCCCGTGCTGCGTGACACTCGGTGGGTGGGAAGTATTTCTCAAACGTCACAAGGGGTGACTGAAACAGATAAGGGGTTGTAGATACCTTCTCAACAAGATTGGATACTAAGGGGTCTTGATCACTTTAGGGTTAACACAAAGAGGATAGGTGATTCTTTCATCTCTGGGTGCGGGCCTTCACGATAATGGAATACACCGGGTAGTACGTAATAAATACCACTATTGCCAGGATATAGATTCACAGATCAAAGGGGCAACAGGGGACAACTCATGGAGAATGGGGTCATTCGTACTTCAGGTCAACTTCGGCATACCACAGTTGCACTAACGAGGTGTCTCGCCACACCTCAGGTCAATGTCTGCTGGGCTCGAACTGCACATTCGTGGGCCAACCACACCTTAGGTCAACGTCTGCATGCCAGAGTTGCACAAACAAGGATCTCGTTACACTCAGGGAGATGTCTACTGTCCTGGCCAAATGTGCCCACACACGAGACGGGGATCAACCACACATCAGGACGACTTCTGCATTCCATGGTTGCGTGAGCGGAGGTCTCTCCACACTCAACGTGGACTCTTATGCCACAGATTATACTCTCAGTTGTCTTCTCTGCAGTGTCTTAGCATAAACTCGAGGTCAGCTTCCCACTGCTTGTCGAGCTGAACGAAGTGGTCGTCAAGGAATATGGCAACTAGGTCCTTCATGGTTTGGAGTTCTTCACAGCACCCTGGGATTATTACCAGGTCTAGACTTCTGGATTTCTGTTCTATGTCGATGGAGGAGACAAAAGGCAGGTTGCCTGTAACAAGTGTCTCCCCAAAGCCAAAAGAGTGACAGAGTCAAATTCAAGGGACGTTAGAGTCAAAATGCCTAGACACACAAAGTTTAAAGGAGTATAAGTCATAAGATGAAGGATTGATTGAGGGAGAGAGTTCCAAAGTTCTTTTGTAGATTAAGAAAGAATGAGAACATTTAAAAATTCTTGGGTTGGAGAGCTGGGCAGAATAGCAGTGGGACTGTGTAGAAAGGATGGTGCCTCGCACTCGCCGCATGGAAGGGAGCATACCATGAGAGAGCTCTGAAGAACACCGATTGTTGCAATAGCGATAGAAGAGTGAAAGTGATGCAACATTGTGGTGTGTAGAAAGAGATTGTAAGGAACTAGTAAGAGAAAGTGAGTTAATGAGGTGAAATGCTTTTGATTCTACTCGGTTAAGACATGCGGTATGTGTGGAACCTCCCCACACATGTGAACAATACTCAATACAGGGGCGAACTGTGCCCGATACAGACCAAGAAGCTGTGCAGGGGTGAAGAAGCCACACAGACGGATGAGTATACCTAACTTTTGGGAATCTGTTTTAGCAAGAGTGGTAATTAATATGATCTTTCCAAGAAAGTGTGAATGAACAAAATACACCCACAATATTGAAGGGTTGATTTGTGTATTGTTGAAGAATAGTTAATCGTCTTGTGGAAGATTGTGATAGAGAGATAGAGGGAGAAACTGGGTATTGGGGGTGTTGAAAGTAATAAGATTTTTTCTGCCACAATCAGAAATAATTGAAAGATCAGAAGATGGGTGTTTTATGGCCTTATCACTTTTGTTTTGGAGTGCTTGCATGCTGGGTTGATGGTAAAATCTAGTTGAATAGTGTAAAGTAGAGTCATCAGCATATGAATATGAGTGGATAGGAATAGAGGTTCTGTTGAGTAGATCATTAACTCCTTCAGACTCATATGACGCGATCGCGTCATATGGCAGAGTGAGCCAAAAACTCATATGACGCTACCGCGTCATATGGACTTATTATATTGCCAGAAAATAAATTGATGACGCTATTGAGCCGGTCTTTTGGCTGGTAAGTCTCATAAGTTAGATCTACATGTGCAAATATCTAGCAACCCCCTGGCGTCCCTGTGAGGGCCCCGCACGGGTAGAAACGCTCAGTCTTTCAGTCGGATGTACTTTCTACCCTCTCTGGGCTTAATACTAATAAGGCGTACGGTCCGGACGGTGTTCCTACTGTTGTTCTCAAAAACTGTGCTTCTGTGCTGACTCCCTGCCTAGGCAAACTCTTTCGTCTCTGTCTATCCTGTAACGTCTTCCCTTCATGTTGGAAGTTTGCTCACATTCAACCTGTCCCAAAGAAGGGTGACCGCTCTCAACCCTCCAACTATCGTCCAATTGCTCTCATCTCTTGTCTTTCTAAAGTTTTTGAAACTATTCTTGCTTCCAAATTTCTTAAGCATTTCTCTTCTCATAATCTGCTCTCAGATCGCCAGTATGGCTTCCTTAAGGGTCGCTCTACTGGTGATCTTCTTTCATATATTACTAACTCTTGGTCATCCTCCTTTCGGGACTTCGGTGAGACTTTTTCTATTGCACTAGACATATCAAAAGCCTTCGATAGAGTCTGGCACAAATCTTTAATTTCTAAACTACCCTCCTTCGGTTTCTATCCCTCCATCTGTGCCTTTGTCTCTAATTTCCTTACCGGCCGTTCCATAGCCGAGGTTGTGGACGGCCAATGTTCACTTCCTCACCCTATAAACTCTGGTGTTCCTCAGGGCTCTGTCCTATCTCCTATTCTATTTCTAATTTTTATAAATGATCTCCTCAACTGTACCTCAATTCCCATCCATTCATACGCAGACGACTCAACCTTACACTACTCCCTTAGTTTTTCAGAAAGCCCCAGCCAGCAATCCCTCAACGACAAACGTAATGAAGCCATAGAACTCTTAAATTATGATCTAAATACTATCTCCAATTGGGGCAGAGAAAACCTTGTTACCTTTAATGCTTACAAAACCCAATTTCTCCATCTATCTACCCGTAAGGAACTCCCAGCGGACTATCCCTTATTCTTCAACAATACAAAAATCAATCCTTCATCATCTCTCAATATTCTTGGTGTCTCCTTTTCTTCTGCTCTCAGTTGGAAGGACCATATTACCAGTCTTGCTAAGGCAGCCTCCCAGAAGCTGGGTGTGCTCAACCGCCTTAGGGGGTTCTTTTCCCCTGCACAGCTTCTTGCTCTGTACAGGGGCATAGTGCATCCTTGTATTGAGTATTGTTCACATGTGTGGGGAGGTTCCTCTCACACCGCTCTCCTAGACAAAGTTGAAAGGAAGGCCTTTCGTATCATTAACTCCCGTCCACTCACCAACTCTCTGCAATCTGTCTCTCTCCGCCGCAATGTTGCATCTCTCTCGCTATTCTATCGCTACTATAATAATCAGTGTTCCTCAGAGCTTTCCCAGTGTATACCACCTCCTTTACGTAGGGCACGTGGTACCCGTCTTGCAACTCAATCCCACCCCTACTCTGTGCAACTCTCCAACCCAAGAGTGAAACGTTACTCTCAAACTTTCTTCTACTCAACAGCTGAGCTCTGGAACTCTCTCCCAGAATCAGTCTTTCCCTCTTCCTATGACTTAAATTGCTTCAAACTCAGTGTGTCCAGGCATTTTGGCTCGAACGTCCCTTGGTTTCTGCTCTGTCACTCTTTCAACTATGGGGGAGGCACTCGCTATAGGCAGTTCTGCCTTTTACCTCCCTCAATCACATAGAAAAAAAAAAAAAAAAAAAGTCTCTTCTCAGCAGCCAGCCTACTAGGTGGGTGTGCATGGCCCTTTAAACCTAGGGCCCTCCATTTTGCCCAGCCTGGGTGGTATTTCCGCCCTAATATAACCCAAACGAAGTGCTATATCGTTGGGTTATCGATGTATTATTGTGTTAGTCTTGTTTAGGGTATAATAACCATATTAGTGATGTGTTATGCTAGTCTGGTGTACGTGAGCAAGGTGGTGGAGCCCACGAGGGGCCATGGTTTTTGCCTATACGTTTCGCTTGTTTGTGGATCACTTTCATATAATATCGAGTTAATTATATTGCTATTAATCAGTTCAAGTAGTGTATCTTACTTGTATTAGTGTTTGTTAGTGAAAAAACGTTCATAACTGGTGGAGCATTCTCTGGTGTACGTGACCAAGGTTGGCTCCACGAGGGGCCATGGTTTTTGCCTATACGTTTTGCTTGTTTGTGGATCACTTTCATATAATATCGAGTGAATTATATTGCTATTTATCAGTTCAAGTAGTGTATCTTACTTGTAATAGTGTTTGTTAGTGAAAAAACGTTCATAACTGGTGGAGCATATGTCGCCATGCTCCCTCCCCCATGTGCATTTTTGCTCGATAATTTACTGGTGGAAAGTGCTTGGGAGGTAAGTTTTTTATTGGCAAAAGCACTCTACATATACGGCTTGGTGGCCACGAGGGAATCTCAGCAGTGTCAGTAAGTACAGTCAACATTTTATGTTGCCACGAGTAGGTGGAGGTGGTGGTGGTGGTGGTGGTGATGGTCGTGGTGGTGGTGGTCGTGGTGGAGGTGGTGGTGGTCGTGGAGGTGGTGGTGGTCGTGGTGGTGGTGGTGGTGATGGTCGTGGTGGTGGTGGTGGTGATGGTCGTGGTGGTGGTGGAGGTGGTGGTGGTGGTGGTCATGGTGGTGGAGCGGTGGTGGTGGTAGTGGAGATTGTGGTGGTGGAGATGGTGGTGGTGTTGACACCAATAGGGTTGGGTCCCTTTTCTGACCGTGGGTCAGGTCACTTTTCTGACCATGGGTCAGGTCATAAAATGAACCTGACCCTATTGGTGTCAACACCACCACCATATCCACCACCACAATCTCCACCACTGCTGTACCACAACCACCTCCACCATTTTATTATTTTTATTATTTTTGTGTTTATTTTATTATTATTATTATTATTATTATTATTATAATTTATTATTATACCTGTTATTCCTGTTCCCCAGGGTGTGAATGGGATCACCCATAATAGAGTATTAATATTTGTATTTCATTTATATTTTTGCTTTATTATATTATTATAATATTATTATTATTATTATTATTATTATTATTATTATTATTTATTATTATACCCAACATTATTATTATATTGTCCCCCACCCCAAACTCTATTATATATATATATATAATTATATATAATTATATATATATATACCCGGTATATATAATATATATTTTTTTTTTTTTTTTTTTTTTTTTTTTGCCTATACCCCACCTACCCCCGCCTTCCCCCTATTCTTATATATATATATGCTTACATGTATATACTGTATTTATACATATATATATATATATATATATATATATATATATATATATATATATACTGTATATATATGCATCCAAATTTCCGTCAAAACGGTGGTTGTAGCTGTGGTGGTGGTGTTAGTTGTGGTGGTGGTGTTAGTTGTGGTGGTGGTGTTAGTTGTGGTGGTGGTGTTTGTTTTGGTGGTGGTGGTGGTGATGGTAGTTGTGGTGGTTTTCACACCTTCGAATACCACTCCTTGGCTTCACACCTCCCAATAGGATACCTGGACCTGAGTGACCCTTCCCCAGACAGTCACTTGATCTCTTGTATATACAGTATGTTTTGTATTTGTATTATTATGCCCCCTTCCCCATTATAACCCCCTCCCCCTCTTCCCCCTGCCCCCCCATATACAATATATATTATTATTATTAGGCTGGTATCTATTTATTATATGTTATTATTATTATACTCCCCCCTCTCCCTCCCCTCCCCCTCCCCCACCCCCTCCTCCCCCTTCCCCTCTTCCCCCTGCGCCCATATAAGTATTATTATTACTAGGCTAGTATCTATTTATTATATATTATTATTATTATACTCCTCCCCTCCCTCCTCCCCCCCCCCGCCCCCCCCCCTTCCCCTCCCCCGCTTCCCCCTGCCCCCCATATAAATATTATTATTAAATATTATATTAGTCCTATATGGACTTCAGACCCGTTCACACCCAACGTTGATCCTTTCACTGGAACCCCTGGCTTGCGGGTTCCAGCACCAGTGACACCACTGCAGTACTTCCAGCTCTTCTTTACAAGAGAACTGCTCAGGTTCCCTGGTGAGTGAGACCAACGCATATGCCTTATTCGTTGGTTCTCTCTGGAAAACACTCAGTGAGGAGGACATGGCCAAATTCCTTGGCCTGTACTTCCTCATGGGTGTGAACAAACTCCCCACTGTGCGACACTACTGGGCAAATGATGGAGTCCATGATTACCCAACGTTTCGCAAGATCATGCAGGTCTCCAAGTTCCAAGCCTTGCTGAGCAATTTCCACACATTCAACAGCAATGCAGTCATCAAGCAGACCAAAGACAGGCTAGTGAAGATCCGCACGGTGATGCGCTACCTGCTTGCTGGCTTCAAGCTTGCCTACGTCCCGGAGAGGAAGGTGTCCATCGACGAAGGCTGCCTTGGGTGGAAGGGTCGCCTTTCATTCAGGTGCTAAAACCCGATGAAGCCTCAGAAGTATGCCATCAAGCTGTACATCATGGCAGAGTCCACGACTGGTTTCGTGTATGACTTTCAAGTCTACACTGGTATTGGTCAAACTCTCCAGAAAACAGTTGAGGGTTAAACGGAGTCCCTGCAAGGCCTGGGTTACATGTTGTTCATGCACAACTTTTACAACTCAGTTGACCTGTGCCAGCACATGCTCACACACCACCAGATCTATGTGTGTGGCACCCTGAGGCTTGCACGAGGGGCTCCGAAGCGGTTGCGCGACATTGCCCATGCAGCGACACTGGAAGACGATGCAATAGAGGCAATGAACAACGGCACAACCCTAGTCATGCTTTGGAAAGACAAACGGATTGTCAACATGGTGTCCACCTTCCACGACCAGAGCACCATACCAAAGCAGTCCTTTGTCAAGAAGAAGGTACAAGGCAGGTGGCAGCGGAGTCGCAAGAATATCATGAAACCCGTTTGTGTTGACGACTACAACCGCCATAGGGGTTGGGTGGATCATTTCGATCAGATGATCCAGTACTACCCCATCCAGCGAAGGACGGTCAAATGGACGAAGAAGATTGTATTCTACTTCATCCAAATGGCCCTCTTCAATGCCTTCGTACTCTTCAAGAAGTGCAACCCTCGCAGGAAGATGACTATGCTGGCGTTCCAGGAAAGCGTAGTCCGTTCCTTGTTGTTCTTCAACCCTGCAGAGTGGCCTTTGTCGGGGAGACGCATCCGGCGTGCAGAAGATTTGCCGGAAGGTTGGTATGAGCCATGCACCCGTCTCAGGCGAGGCAGGCGGCGTCGGCAATCCTCCGGAAGCTCAGCTGGGTCGCCCCAACCGGACGACAATCCAGACTCCCCAGCCGCTCCTGCTGATGATCCTGGCACTCCTCCTGGTGCTCCTACTGCTGGTGGAGGCGTTGGGGGAGCACTCCTTCATGACCCCCCCCCCCTCACCAGGTCCAGATGCTGCTGCTGCTGCTGTTGCTGTCGGGGGAGCACTCGCTGAGAATGCACCCCAGGCGGCACCAGTATCGAACGATGCTGCTGATGCTCAGGAGCAAGTGGATGTGCTACCACTTGACCCCCCCCCGCACCAGTAGTACCGGGTGCAGCTGCTGCTGCTGGTGGCGCTCGGGAAGCACTCGTCATGGATGCCAACCGGGGTCCACTAGTAATGGACGTCCCACAGGCACCAAGAGGACGTCGGAGAGGTCCTCTTTCTAGGAAAGGGTTCCAAGCCACGTCCTGTTGTACAGGACCATGACCGGTACAACAGGAACTTTGAACACGTTCTCGAGAAGATCCCCGGCGGCAAGCGACGGCGGTGCCATCTGCGTTACACGAACGGCCAATGTCGCAAGGACACGAGCTTTCGATGCAAGTCTTGTCTCGTTTGCCTCTGCATCGATGTCAACGATTGCTTCAATCTGTACCATCGACTCGATGCAGATGTCCTATAGCCAGGATCTTTGCATGATTCATTCATTCATTTATGCATTCTCCTATTCACCTTCATTATTCCTTTCCAATCACTATCACCCATTCATTCATTCAGTCTTTATGCATTCTTCCATTCACCTTCATCACCCTTTCATTCACCTTCATCACCCTTTCATTCATTCATTCAATCATTCAATAATTAATTCATTCATTCATTCAATCATGACTTCAGAGTTTCGGGGCCCACCTTCATTCACCCACCTTCATTCACCCATCATCATCATAAAAAAAAAAAAAAAAAAAAAAAAAAAAAAAACACGTCAATTTCTTGCACTACAGTGGATATAGGCCTCCTGGGGAAACCACTCTAAAAAAATAACGAGTCAAGTGCAGTACCTCTTTGGGTGGCTTGGAAATTTGCTCATATTTCTCTGGTTTGACACCTTGTATATGTATATATATATATATATATATGTTAGTAAAGCCAGGTAATAAATTTTCTTTAACTCCTTGCGACATATTATGTTCCAATAAGTCCGAGGAGGCGGTTGACAAGTATTTTGGGTCTTGAATTTGGCTCATGAGTGTTGTCGAAGCCTTACATTTTTCGCGATTTCCATCCACCAGAATGCTGTTTATTGTGATGTATCATATATCAGTGGAAAGAGGAATATTTATAGTACATGATAAAACAAAACAAAATGTAAATAAATCGAAATATGAAAGTGTAAATGAGTCCGGAATACAATTATTTCCCATGCAATTGTCTTCACACCGTCCTAGCTCTAAATTGTGAGTGATGACCATATATTTTTTTTTGCTCAAATAATAGTATTTTTTCTCCTCTTTCCAAATCGGAAAACAGAAATTGTTTATCTTCAATAGTTCTCAA
>CM064535.1:14657266-14744766 GCA_032716605.1 Paralithodes platypus
CCACCTTGGTCACGTACACCAGACACGCAAAACACTTCACTAACATGGTTTTATACCCTAAATAAGAATAACACAATAATCCATCGATAACCCAACGATATAGCACTTCGTTTGGGTTATATTAGGGCAGTAATACCAGCCAGGCTGGGCAAAATGGAGGCCCCTTGGTTTAAAGGGCTGCACACACCCACCTACTAGGCTGGCTGATGGGAAGAAACTGACTCTCTCTACCACCGCGGGGCCCTCACAGGGACGCTAGGGGGTTGCTAGATTTTTCCACATGTACATCTAACTTATCGGACTTACCAGCCAAAAAACCGGCTCAATTGCGTCATAAACTTATTTTCTAGCAATATAATAAGTCCATATGACGCGATCGCGTCATATGAGTTTTTGGTTCACTCTGCCATATGACTCGATCGCGTCATATATGTCTGGGAGGGTTAATACATACGAGGTTGAAAGAAATGGCAATTTCTGCGTTGGAAATTTTATTATTCAAAGTTTCCAGGTCTCTGATGAGTTTTCGCTGGGTGGCAGGAAGTAGATGAAGGAGATGAGCAAAATTCATGGTGGTACAGGGTTACATAAATGTACATGATGATACAGGATATACGACGCGTTTCACTGGACAACCAGCATTATCAAGTAAGGAAGGAATGATATAAAAGGTAAACAGGAAGGGTATATATTGTTGAACACAACAATGACGAGGCCGTCTTAAAAGAAATAATCTCCAAGCATGTCCACCCAACCAACCCGGAAAACAAAATCAAATTAATAATTTATTACAAATCCCCCAAGACCTCCAACCTCGTTCTCCGCAACAAACCAGCCTCCACCAAGATAAAGAGCCCGATGACCGACGATCACGTCATTTACCAACATACCTGTAATTATGAGGACTGTGGACCTCATTCGTATATTGGTATGACGCAGACTCGTCTTTCACGTCGGTTAACTCTTCACCTTCAGGCTGGAGCCATCAAAGACCACTATCTCACCCCTAACCACCCTCACCTCACACGCAACGAGTTAGAGAAACACACCACCATACTCGATAAAGAAAGTGACCCAAGGAGATTACCTATACTCGAAGCTTTATATATCCAAGCCTTACATCCCAACATCAACAACCAAACTCTGGACCTTCAGATCCTTCCTTCTGCCAAAAGGCACTACCCTACAGGACCTAACACCCCTCCTCGACGCAGCCCCCGCGCTACCTCCTTCAGCTTCGTCTTCTGCAGGCGCCACACAACTTAGGCCACGCCCCTCGACACGCAGCCAATCAGCTTCGACCCCACCTACTGACCACCATCCCGCATCCAGTGCGCATGCGTGAAGCGGTTAACCCCTTCTTCTCTCTCCTAGTTTACGCTTCCACCAATAGCAGACTTTTCCCCCCTTTTTTCCCCCTCCTCTGATCCTCCACCCTCTATATATACCCTTCCTGTTTACCTTTTATATCATTCCTTCCTTACTTGATAATGCTGGTTGTCCAGTGAAACGCGTCGTATATCCTGTATCATCATGTACATTTATGTAACCCTGTACCACCATGAATTTTGCTCATCTCCTTCATCTACTTCCTGCCACCCAGCGAAAACTCATCAGAGACCTGGAAACTTTGAATAATAAAATTTCCAACGCAGAAATATATATATATATATATATATATATATATATATATAAATACACACATTCACACATTGTTTTTACCATTATTGTTTTTGACATCTTTTTATATATATATATAATATATATATATATATATATATATATATATATATATATATATATATATATATATATATCCACACACATACATTACCATTACCATTTACCATTCTTTATAAGAACATAAGAACATAAGAAAATGGGAGTCTGCAAAAAGCCGATCAGCCCATACAAGGCAGATCCCTGTCACACCCAACCCTAATTACAAGGCCCAATTATAGACCCATCTCACTAATACCTTGAGTACTGACCCCACCAAAACGGTCAGAGATTAACACATGATTATGGGGGTCTGCTGAGCGCCGATTGGCCCACACCTGGTAGATCCCCCTCACACCCAACCCATCTCGTCCATATGCCTATCTAATTTTATCTTAAAGCTCCCTATTGTTCTTGATCCCACTATATCACTTGGTAGCCTATTCCACCCATCTACAACTCTGTTACCAAACCAATATTTGCCTATATCTTTTCTGAAACGAAATTTATCTAATTTGAAACCATTTGTACGAGTTATTTCGCTATCACTGAGCTTTAGTACATTTTTCATGTCTCCTTTATTAATTCCACTAACCCACTTGAATACTTCTATCATGTCACCTCTAACTCTGCGTCTCTCTAACGAATGTAAGCCTAATTTCTTCAACCTTTCTTCATACGGAAGATTTCTAATATTATGGATAATTTTTGTCATTCTACGTTTTCCTCTCTCCAATGAATCTATGTCCATTCTGTAATAAGGACACCAAAATTGAACAGCATAATCCATATGGGGTCTCACTAATGACAAGTAAAGTTTTAAGATAACATCAGCAGTTCTGTTACTCACACTCCTAGATATGAACCCGAGAATCCTATTTGCCTTGTTACGAACGCTTATACATTGTTTTCTAGGCTTCAAATCATTGCTAACAAACACACCTAGATCTTTCTCACAGTCTGAGTTTTCTAATTCCATATTAGCTAGTTTATATTTAAAATTTGTGTGCATCTTCCCTATCTTTAATACCTTGCATTTGTCAATGTTAAACTTCATTTGCCATTTTACTGACCATTCGTGTAAGGTATCTAGATCCCTTTGCAGACACTCTATATCTCTAACTGAATCAATTTTTCTCCCCATTTTGGTATCGTCTGCAAATTTACTTATCCTACTAGTTATACATAAATCAAGGTCATTTATGTATATAATAAACAACAAAGGACCTAATACAGATCCCTGGGGGACACCACTCTTGACTGATCCCCATTCTGACTTAGTACCATTTATGCTGACTCTCTGCTTCCTACCAATTAGCCATGACCTAATCCATCCTAACAACGCCCCACCTATTCCATGTGCCTCAACCTTTCTCATCAATCTCTCATGAGGGACTCTGTCGAAAGCTTTACTGAAATCTAAATATATAATATCATATGACTTGTCATTATCTACTGCTTCATATACCTCTGAGAAAAAACTAAGCAAATTAGTAAGGCAAGAACGTCCCTGAGTGAATCCATGCTGAGAAGAATTGATTAAGTTAAATGTTTCTAAGTGGTTTCTCATTTTCCTAGCAATAATTGACTCTAGTAGCTTTCCTATGATTGAAGTGAGACTAATGGGACGGTAATTGGATGCTATTGATTTATCACCTTTTTTTGAAAATCGGAACTACCTTTGCAAGCTCCCAAGCTTCTGGAACTATACCTGTTTCTAATGAATTGTTAAAAAGAAATGTTAATGGGTAACTTAACTCATCTCTGCATTCTTTTAATACTCTAGCATATACCTCATCGGGACCAGGCGATTTCTGAGGTTTCAGTCTGTCAATTTCCTTAAGCACATCATTTCTACCTATAGTAACCGTACTTAACCTATTTTCTATACTATCGCTATATACCTTACGGACTTCTGGAATCTATGCCAAAATTGTCATTAGTGAAAACGGATAGAAACTGACTATTTAATGTACTGCACATTTCTAAATCATTTTCTGTCAATTCTCCTATCGAAGTTTTAAGGGGGCCTATTTTATCTCTAACTTTAGATTGATATAGCTGGTAAAAAGCCTTAGGGTTATTTTTTGAGTCATTGGCTATCCTGATTTCATAATTTCTTTTGTCTGTCCTTATACCTTTTTTAACCTCTCTTAATAGATTCTGATAGTAAGCAAGTAGGTGAATTTCGCCTTTCTTAATTTTTCGATATATTCCTCTCTTTTTTCCTAGAAGGTCTAATAGTCTATTATTCATCCATTTTGGGTTGGTTCTGTGTTGATCTAAATTTTCTTTTGGGGATATATTTATTTTGCGTATTGTGGAGTGAAGAAATAAAATGATTATATGTAGCTGTCAAATTATCCTGAGTTAAGACAGGTATCTGAGAGAGAGAATGTTCATTAGCGCACCTGGGTCCACTTAATAGTTTAACCATAGGATCGACTCTTAAGGCTCTTCTTAATCCACCATAATTGGCTTTTCTGAAATCTGGGATAAGTGTTGTATTCTCTTTAGCCTTTCCTGTCCATTGTATGTTAAAATAAATTGATTTATGATCACTATTTCCTAGTTGGACTCCTATCTCAACATTATTTATCATTTGTTCATTATTACTGAGAACTAAATCGAGGATATTATTACCTCTAGTAGGCGAGTCTATGAATTGAAATAAAAACTACCCTGTACCGCCTCAATAAACTCTTTTGAATCTGAGTCGCCGATTTGATGCTGCCAATCAATATTCGGAAAATTAAAATCCCCCATAATACACACATTGCTAAACCTTGATGCTATTTTCACTTCCTGCCATAAAGCTATACCTTCGTTTCTACTCATATTTGGTGGTCTATAAATAACTCCAATAATTATGGTCTCACTACCTTCGCTAACCTCTACCCAAACACTTTCGTTATCAGTATTTAGTCTAATACCTGATTTAATACAGCTTTTTAAAGAACTCCTGACAAACACTGCTATTCCGCCGCCCCTCCTACTTGTTCGGTCGCGTTTAAACAAACTATATCCTGGTATATGGAATTCTGCTAAAACAAATCTTGATTCTGTATTAATCCATGTTTCAGTCAGTGCTATAATGTCTATATTTTCGGTGCTAACAAATGGTCTAAGTTCATCCATTTTGTTACATAAACTCCTACAGTTTGTATAATATAATCGCAATGAATTTATTTTACTGGTATCGGATTTACCTTTATTTCTAACTTAATTCCCATCTTCTGTTACACCTTCAATATTTCTACTAGCAGTACAATTAAAATCCTGTGACTGATATTTTCTATTCCTATCTGATGTACCAGTACGGCAATTTACCCTATCTAGACAATTATTCTTACTCATATTCTCAGGTTTTACTTTCAGCGAAACCCCGCGACAATCCTATCTATTGACCTAGCTAAATTTGCCACCCCTAGCCGAGAAAGATGAACCCCGTCCTGTGCGTATATCTGATTTTTACCATAGAAACGGGTCCAGTTATCAAGGAATGGTATTGCATTTGCATTGCAGTATTTTTCCAGCCGACAATTGATACCAATTGCCCTAGATGACCATTCCTTGCTGACCCCTCTCCGTGGCAAGATACTGTGTACTACAGGTATGCCTCCCTTCCTCCTAACTTTATCTAACACCTCCCTGTACTGCCGAAGCAGTACTTCCGTCCTACCTTTACCAACATCATTGCTCCCTGTACTGAGACAGATAATGGGGCTATCTCCAATATCTTTCATGATGTAATCAATTTCCTCTAACACCTTCCCAACCCCGGCACCAGGCAGACAGACAAGCTTCCTAATATCAGTACAGGTGGACCTAGTGTCTGACCATGGAGTCCCCAACAATTGAGAAGGACTTGCCTCTCCTTGTCGATGACTTGGTAGCAGCTGCGGCAGCGGCAGGAACTCCTGGGGCAGCAGTTGAAGGTACTCCTGGGGGGGCAGCAGTCACAGCATTCCTGTGTTTGGAGGCAACTTACTTACATTTCTCCTGGTTTCCTCGCCGAAGGAAGCACTCGCAGCCTCACCATCACATTCGTCATCCAAGGTGATGAACTTGTTGCTGAGGGCAACTGGCCGCCGTAGAAATTTGCAGGTTGTTGCACTTGTTGGAACAACTGTCCAGGGAGCATCACGATCCCTAATAGCAGTTGCACTATCCTCACTTTTCTTGTCAGCCAAAGTCAGCTTTAAGGCCAAATTCTCGTCTTTGAGAGACTGCACCTCTCTCTCCACATTCTCCAGCCTTTCTTGCAAAGCAAGACAAAGCTGGAGAATATGAGAGGAGGTAGCAATCTCGTCAACACCAGCCATTTTAAGAAAGCGTTAATACTATCACCACACTGTGGGCAAAGATAATTAACTGGGAGTCACTAGGGACAGGTCCTCACTCAGCAAAGGTCAGACACCTTGTATATACAGTATATATATATATATGCTTTACTTTATTTTATTTATGTGTACAATAGAATTATTTCTGAATTTATTACCTGAAGATAACCTGGCTTTCTTGTTTTGTTTTGTCAGTGTCAACCCAGGAACCCTTCTCGTTGGAAAGGGTTGTGGCCCTACCAGGTAAGTAAAATTGACAACCTTCATGACTGACATGTCTTCTATGAACATTATACAATAATTGGCAAGGAAAATTAAATAAAAGTGTTGTATATTGTGGCAAAGATATACAACTGTATAAACATTCTCATATATTTTCATAACAATAACAATGCATGGAAACAATTGCGCATAGCTTACGAACCAATTAGGCTATATTATTTTGGTTTTCACCATTATAAAGAGCAAAATTTTCCGATTCCGGTGATATATACAATTATATACGTATCCCAGCAAATAACGCAACGACGAGGTGGGGAACAGCTCGGAAGCCGGCTAGCGTCGGCGGAACAGAGACGGGTGAAGCGTAAATATTCGCATTTTGGCTCTTCATTTCAAATATTCATAGCGCAAAAAGTATTTATCGTAGGAACTTCTATTTTTGTTTATACTCATCAACATTATTTGCCGTATTCATACAGCCTATATTTAAAACCATACACTTCGTAGCAACGAAATAAATCGAAAATGTTATAAACCATATCAATATATATATTTTTTTTTAGGTCACTGCTTGAGAAATATTGAAGATAAACAATTTCTGTTTTCAGATTTGGAAAGAGCAGAACATATACTATTATTTGAGCAAAAACAAAATATATGGTCATCACTCACAATTTAGAGATAAGACGGTGTGAAGACAATTGCATGGGAAATAATTGTATTCCGGACTCATTTACACTCATATTTCGATATTTATCATGTGCTATATTTATCATGTGCTATAAATATTCCTCTTTCCATTGACATACGATACATCACAATAAACAGCATTCTGGTGGATGGAAATAGAGAAATATGTAAGGCTTCGACAACACTCATGAGCCAAATTCAAGACTGAAAAGCTATGTCAACAGCCTCCTCGGACTTATTGGAACATAATATGTCGCAAGGAGGTAACTCTCAAAGAGCGGGGTATCGCGTGTATATCACTGTAGCGCCAGGCGGCTATATTTGCCGAAAATTACCTTCATTCCATGCTCATTTTCATGCATAAGCAAGAGCCAGGGCGTAATACAATTACATATCCGTGAAAGGACGATGAAAGAGCTTTGCAATTACACCTGAATCATCCTTGCACGACATCTGGTTATATTGCAAAGGTTATGGAACCGAAGGGCAAAATCGGTAAAATTATGGTAATTTGGCTGTTTTTGGTGTGTGAGAGAGAGCACATGAGTGAGAGAGCCGTGTGTAGGACTTCAGTGTACGCCGCGTGGCCGTGGTGAGCGGTTGGAGCCCGCCTTTGGTCCCTCCAACACCGGGTCTCTCTCTCAGCGCTCATAATAGCCTCAAAATGGCGCCCGTCATATAACGGGTGCCGCAGAATAGGCCTTTCTTCTCTCTCCCGTCATATGACGGTCGCCGCAAATTAAGGGTTAATGAATATGTAAAATATAATTGGAGACAGAACAGAACCCTGAGGAACACCGGAGTTGATAGGTTCAGGAAATTAGAGACAAATACACAGATAGAGGGATAGTAACCGAAGTAGGGTAGTTTGGAAATAATGCTGTCATTAATGTTGTGACAAGTTCTTATGTTGTCACTCAATACCTTCAGTATCACCCTCCATACCACTCGTCCTCTCAGTACCTCTCACCCTAATATTCTAGGAGACATTTTACGAGGACCAAACTTTTTGTTTATTTGAAGCCGAGTAATGCCAGTTAGTCCCTCGTGTTCCCAATATACAATACATTATACAATGTCAGCTTCATAGAGTAAAGAGTGTGCTACAGATGGTACAGTGATAGTTTTTTACCTATAGTCTATATGTTATGAGTAGAAAAAACCGTGCCGCCTAACTAATTATCACTCAAACTGGGCTGGAGACATTATGCTGTGAATTTCCACACTAATTCACTGGCTGACTCTTCCCAAATGGTAGAAATGTTAGATCAATTACTCTAGTAATTATTTAGCTACAGAGGTTAGTGGTCAAGGTAACTGGCCATATATAATGAATAGACTATAGTGATACATAGTGAAAAAGATGCCTAGCGGTGAAGGTAACATACTGAAAGTTTAGGGAACTGAAACAAAATAGGTAGCTAGAGTAAGAACTACTATGACACAAAACAAAATATTACTTGGAGAAAAAGGAAACCAAAGATAAAACTAAATTACAGTGTGGTGTGGGTGAGCCGGTACACATTATGCCAGTGCAAGGAAAATTATAATATAACTATAGAATAAAGTAGACGTGCCGTTTTGCCCAAAATAAAAACGGCATACCCATCTCTGCGATGGGTTTCCATCATCAATCACAATCACCATCATCACTACTACTGCCATCATCACTACAACTGCCACAATCATCACAACTAGGCTACTGTCATCATCACCATTACTATGATCATCATCACTACTACAATTACAATCATCACTACTACTCTCACCATCATCACTACTACTGTCACCATTGTCACTACAATCTTAATCACTACCATCATCATTGATACTACAACTATCAACCATCATTATTACTATCATCACCACCATCTTACAATCGTTACTACTACTGTTAACATCATCACTATTACTATAACCATCATTACTACTCTCACAAGTATTACCCTCATGTATCCTACTGTCACCATCATCACTACTACTGCCATCATCACCATTACTATGATCATCATCACAACTATTGTCATCATCACTACAATTTTCACCATCATCACTAATACTCACACCATCGTCACTACCATCATCACTACTGTCATTATTATCACTACATCTATCATCATTACTTGTCACCATCATCACTACTATTATGACCATCATCACTACTACTAGTACTGTCACCATCATATCTACTACTGTCATCATCATCACTACTGTCATCATCATCAATACATCTACAACTATCATCACTACAATTATCACCAATATCACTACTATCACCATCAATCCCACTATTACTACCATCACTTCTAATGCCAACTAAACTAACTTAACCTAGCAAATGCGTAGCGAGATGTTTTCGCCACCAGAACGCCATCATTGCTGCCGGGGGGGGGGGGGGGGGGGGGGGGGGGGAGAGAGGTGGCAGGGATGGAGGGTGGGGGGGGGGGGTAAAACCATATGTTGCACCTAAAATCATAACTATTGCATCAATTCAAAAAATCTTTTTTGAGTGACGTTCGCATTCACGCAACAAATGTTTGTGTGAAATTTGGTGAAAATCCGTCCAACGGTCTAGGAGGAGTTTCGGGACAGACGGACGACAACAACGACGACGACAGATTTTTTTTTCCGGTGGTACCCACTATACGGGGGGGAGATACCAAACTCTGCTTACGCAGAGTTAATAAAAGTTAACCTTTGACCTTGACCTGTGACCTTGACCTTTATGTAGGAGTACATTTTTGTTTGCATTGACATTGCCATTGAAAATCAAATAAGCATGCGTAATTTCATTAAAACCTATTAGATACTTTCATATATAACAATAGAATAGTTGACCTTGACCTTTGACCATTATCTTGACCTTTATATGTCTCGACATTTATTATTTTACTGTTCACTTAAAGTGCAATTATCTCACCAAATTTTGTGAAGCTTGCATGGAAAGTAAAGAAAATAGCATATTGACCTTTTATTTGACCTTGACCTTTCATATGGAATTGTATAGTTTGTTGCATGACCTTGGCCTAGGTATTCCGAATAAACATGGTAAGCCTAGTGAAAATCTAACAGTTAGTATAAGAAATACTAGTAGAAAAACTATTTTGACCTTTGACCTTGATCTTTGACCTTACGCTTTGGAATATGTATCTAAAATGTGGGCAATACGATATCAAGGTTACCAGTAACTTGTATAGTGAAAAATGAAGACATTTGAGTATAAAGTAAAATAAATAGGAAAAGTTGACCTTTGACCTTGACCTGTGACCTGGACCTTATGTAAGAGTGTTGTTTTTGTTTTTATACATTGCCCCTGAAAATCAAATAAGCATGCCTAATTTCATTAAACCCCATCAGTTAGTTTCATACATATTAATAGAATAGTTGACCTTGATCTTTGACCTTTATCTTGACCTTTATGATGTGTGTCCAAATGTATTATTTCTTTTTCATTTAAATTACAACTATCTCACAAAATGTTGTAAAGTTTGCAAGAAAAGTAAAGAAAGTAGCATATTGACCTTTTATTTGACCTTGACCTGTGACCTTGACATTTATTATGGAAATGTATAGTTTCTTGGATGACCTTGGCCTAGGTATTCCGAATATACATGATAAGCCTAGTGAGAATCTAACAGTTAGTATAAGAAATACTAGTGAAAAACTTATTTTGACCTTTGACCTTACCCTTAAGAATCTTTTCATAAAAATTTGGTCAATACGATATATAGGTTACCAGTAACGTGTATAGTGAACATGAAGACATTAGAGTAAAAAGCAAAATAAATAGTAAAAGTTGACCTTTGACCTTGACCTGTGACCTGGACCTTTATGTAAGATTTTATTTTATTTTGTTTGTATTGACATTGCCCCAGAAAATCAAATAAACATGCCTAATTTCATTAACACCCATCAAATAGTTTCATATATATTAATAGAATTGTTGACCTTGACTTTTGACCTTTATCTTGACCTTTATGATGTGTCCAAATGTATTATTTTCCTTTTCATTTAAAGTGCAACTATCATACATGAAAAGTAAAGAAATCGCATATTGACTTTATATTTGACCTTGACCTGTGACCTTGACCTTTATTATGGAATTGTATAGTTTCTTGTATGACCTTTGCCTAGGTATTCCGAATATACATGGTAAGCCTAGTGAGAATCTAACAGTTAGTATAAGAAATACTAGTGAAAAACTTATTTTGACCTTTGCCCTTGACCTTGACCTTTGACCTTACCCTTAAAACCCTGAATAGGTACGCATCAAAATCGAACCTTTTTAGGTACACATGGACGAAATCGTCTAGCAACTTTAAAAATCCATTACACCGAAACTAAGTTTTTTTTTTTAGATTTTTGAATTGCTTAACTTACTTAAACTATCCCTTAAGCCTGTGTAAAGAGCAAATAAAAGAATATTAATATTTAATAATTTTTACTATTTGTGGTACAAAATTATCTCTATTTAGAAAAAAAATCTATACAAAAATATAGAAAAAATGCTAAAAATAAGTTGATCCCAATCACAGTCTAGGAACTTGTAGGGCGATCCTGGGGGATCTTCAGGTACAAATCACAGCACCATCAGTAGCACCAGAAGAAATCTAGAACAAAAATGGCAAGCGGTTATTTTTTTGACGGCACACAAATTCTAGGAAATTTACTCAATTTTTTAAAATCAACCAAAGCTGTAAATATGGAGGGATTTGTATGAAATTTTCATTGAAGCATCTCCTAGCTATATAGAACAGCGTAAACACTAACAAATGTTTTTGGGAATATATTTAACCCCACCAAAATGTTGATGACTAAATATATTGGGTGACGTGGGGTCATTTTTTACTTTTGAACCTTGATTACTCAACTCATATAGCTCCAAATTGAATGGAGATCACTATGAAACAAGTTGAAGATTTCCTGATTACAATGACATCAAGTAAATAGTAATCGGATGATTACCTTTGAGTGGGTGTTGCAATAAGTTAACTTTTTGAGGCCCCGAAAAATTACCCGAAATGACCCTATATTTAAAAACGTTGTAGAGGCTATAAATATGGAGGGATATGTATGAAAATTGCATGGATGTATCCCCTAACTATTTAGAACAGCCTTAACAGTACAAAAAACATGCAATATATTCAACCCATCCAAAATGTTGATGACTAAATATATTGGGTGACGTGGGGTCATTTTTGACATTTGAACCGTGATTACTCAACTCATATGGCTCCAAATTGAATGAAAAACACTGTGGAACAAGAGGAAGATACTCTAATTACAATGACATAAAGTAATTAGGAATCGGATGATTATATTTGAGTGGGTGTTGCAATAAGTAAAGTTTTTGAAATCCCGATTTTGTTTACAAAAAGGACCCCAGCTGACCCTAATTTCTAAAATCTGTAGAGGCTGTAAATATGGAAAGGATATGTATGCAAATTGAATGGATGTATCCCCTAACTATATAGAACAACCTAAACAGTACAAACAAAAACATTGAATATATTCAACCCCACCAAAATATTGATGACTAAATATATTGGGTGACGTGGGGTAATTTTTGACATTTGAACCTTGATTACTCAACTCATATGGCTCCAAATTGAATGAAAATTTCTGTGGAACAAGTAGAAGATACCCTAATTACAATGGCATAAAGTAATTAGGAATCGGATGATTACATTGGAGTGAGTGTTGCAATAAGTAAAGTTTTTGAAATCTCGAAAAAATCGACAAAAAGGACCCCAGCTGACCCTAATTTATAAAATCTGTAGAGGCTGTAAATATTGAAGGATTTGTATGCAAATTGCATGGATGTATCCCCTAACTATATACAACAGCCTAAACCATACAACAACAAAAATGGAATATATTCAACCCCACCAAAATGTTGAAGACTAAATATATTGGGTGACGTGGGGTCATTTTTGACATTTGAACCTTGATTACTCAACTCATATGGCTCCAAATTTAATTAAAATCACTATGGAACAAGTTAAAGATACCCTGATTACAATGACATAAAGTAATTAGGAATCGGATGATTACATTTTAGTCGGTGTTGCAATAAGTAAAGTTTTTGAAATCCCGAAAAAATTGACAAAAAGGACCCCAGCTGACCCTAATTTCTAAAATCTGTAGAGGCTGTAAATATTGAAGGATGTGTATGCAAATTGTATGGATGTATCCCCTAACTATATACAACAGCCTAAACCGTACAACAACAAAAATGGAATATATTCAATCCCACCAAAATGTTGAAGACTAAATATATTGGGTGATGTGGGGTCATATTTGACATTTGAACCTTGATTACTCAACTCATATGACTCCAAATAGAATGAAAATCACTGTGGAACAAGTTGAAGATACCCTGATTACAATGACATAAAGTAATTAGGAATCGGATGATTACATTTTAGTCGGTGTTGCAATAAGTAAAGTTTTGAAATACAGAAAAAATTGACAAAAAGGACCCCAGCTGACCATAATTTCTAAAATATGTAGAGGCTGTAAATGTTGAAGGATTTGTACGCAAATTGCATGGATGTATCCCCTAACTATATAGAACAGCCTAAACAGTACAAACAAAAAAGGAATATATTAAACCCCACCAAAATGTTGATGACTAAATATATTGGGTGACGGGGGGTCATTTTTGACATTTGAACCTTGATTACTCAACTCATATGGCTTCAAATTGAATGAAAATCACTGTGGAACAAGTGGAAGACACCCTAATTACAATGACATAAAGTAATTAGGAATCGGATGATTACATTTGAGTGGGTGTTGCAATAAGTACAGTTTTTGAAATCCCGAACAAATCAACAAAAAGGACCCCAGCTGACCCTAATTTCTAAAATCTGTAGAGGCTGTAAATATGGAAGGATATGTATGCAAATTGCATGGATGTATCCCCTACCTATATAGAACAGCCTAAATAGTACAACAAAAATTTGGAATATATTCAATCCCTACAAAATGTTGATGACTAAATATATTGGGTGACTTGGGGTAATTTTTTACTTTTGAACCTTGATTACTCAACTCATATGGATTTAAATTGGATGAAAATCACTGTGGAACAAGTTGAAGACCTCCTGATTACAATGGCATAAAGTAAATAGGAATATGCTGCGTGTTTGGTAGGAGACTAGGAAGAAGAGGTGCTGCAGCCGAAACAGGAAGTTAGGAGGTGTTTGAAGCAAGTTGGCCGTCGACAGCGGAGACAGACGGTCTTGACCTTGCTGTTGGAAGTCCTGGGGCACGCATGGCCCCTTAGCCTCTTCTGCAGCTTGTCTGGTTCAGGCATTGGTTCAACATCGTTCTTGATGCTGAAGGTGTAGACAATGAAGGTCCGTATCTTGCGGTTCATGGTTGGCTGGTGCTCGAGCCGCCAGCGAGCCCAAGGTAGACAGAGCATGCCGGCCAACTCCTTGAGAAATAGCTTCCGGACCTTGGCTGCGTTGGGATGGGCACTCTTGAAGAGGATGTAGGCGTTAACCATGGCGATGTTTAGCATGCCATAGAACATGCAGAGGGGCCATCGGCGGGTCCTGCGAGCACATGTCGACCCTGCACAAAGCTGATCAAACGTGTCCACCCCACCTTTAGTGGCGTTGTAGAACATCTGAATGTCCGGTTTTTTTCTTCTCGATAATGGTCGGGTCGTGGTGGACTGTTGAAAGCAGCATAACCTTTTTATTGAGGCTAGCTTTGTGACAGAGTAGGGTGGTTTTGGAGTCGTAATTGAAGATGGCCACAGATTGCCCGATCTGTAGCCTCAAGCCCATAAGATGGTTGGTGGGCAGATATGGTTTGGGCCGAATGGTACCCACCACATGGATCTTGACGCGGCGTAGAGTGTTTGCCAATGGCAAAGAGGTAAATCAGTTGTCGCAGGTGAGTGTCCGTCCCTTACGACCCAGTCCGTCGATGAGCTGTGTGGTCACATACTCCCCGAGGTTAGTGGCGGCCGTGGGCTGCACGATGGTCCCCTTGCCCAGGTATGGTAGCGCGTTGTACAGGTAGTAGCTCTCACTGTCGCACACCATGACGATCTTCAGACTATACCTGTGGAGAAAAATAAGTGTTAGTTTTCAAAGGCAACATAAATGTTAAAGTATCTGGTAATTAAATTAAAATAAATGTAATTGCAGGTAAGTGTCAGGTAAGTATATGTAATTGCAAAGTATGTATCAATACAAAATATCTGGTAATTAAATTAAAATAAATGTAATTGCAGGTAAGTGTCAGGTAAGTATATGTAATTGCAAAGTATGTATCAATACAAAATATCTGGTAATTAAATTAAAATAAATGTAATTGCAGGTAAGTGTCAGGTAAGTCTATGTAATTGCAGGTAAGTGTCAGGTATGTATATGTAATTGCAAAGTATGTATCAATAATAATTATCTGGTATGTAAAGTAACAACAATGAAGACAGGTAATTGCAGGTAAGTACATGTTTTTGCTAATTATGTATCAATAACTAAATATATCAGGTAAGTAAAGTTAAAATTAGGACAGGTACTTGCAGGTAAGTAAGTGTAATTATATGTAAGGTAACAATAAATAAGTATGAGGTAAGATTAGGTAACTCAGGCACGGTAATTGCAGGTATCAGGTAAGTTATAGATAATAAACAAATAGTTAAAAATATATGTGCATAAATATTGAAAGCTATAATATAAAATATTTAATACTTACTTAGCTCGTTTGTTGGGGATGTACATTCTGAAGCGGCAGTTCCCTCTGAAGGCCAGGAGCTGCTCGTCGGCCGTCATGTGCATCCCTGAAGAATAGTTTTCTTGGCAGTAGGAGATGAGGGCATTCCAGAGAATCCGAACAGGGGCCAGTCTGTCATCCTTCATTCTCGCCTGTCGTGTAGTCACATCATCGAATCTAATGCAGCGAATGAGGAATGTGAACCGCCTTTCCGTCATCGTTGCCCTGTACAAAGGAGCCCCATCGAGCTTGGCCCACATCTCTGTGGTTGACAAGTGGTTATCCTTCCTTGCACCACTCATGATGAGTATGCCTATCAGGGCCTTCAACTCAAGAAGGTGTAGGTCTTTGAGGGTGCTGTGCTCCACATTCTTGAATTTTGCCCTGTATCTTTCAATTCTCTCGTTAGTATGGGCACATATGCCTGCCAACATTGTATCATCCAGGAAGAACCCTACGAAATCAACTGGGGTTATAGCACCTGCAGCTACATCAGTGGGGTGTCCAGTACAGTTATTATTTTCTATAATCCTGGGCAATGAAGGATTGGGGTCCCTGTGCCACACAGCCCCATTCTTCGACTTGACAGACTCTTTATCAAGCGCCACCAGCGGTGCCCATACCATAGGGCCGAGTTGCCTGCGTTCCCTCTTTCTTGACTTCACTACTGTGGATGATAACTCTGTTAGGTCCACTTGCAACACGTCGGGACTAACAGGGGAGCCTAGGATAGCTTCTGCATGGATGGGAATAGGCGAGTCGGTGGCTGCAGAAGGGTAGTGACTAGGTGGTGTAACAGGGTCAAATGTGCCAGGAATCAGTGGGCCTGGATCGTCGAGTTGTGCCTCTTCCAGCTCAGCAGCAGACACACTGGCATGTCTAGCAAAGGGATACAGACGTTTCCTAGCCCTAGCGGCAGTGTCTGAGAGACTAGGCAAGGCACGTGGGGTGTGGGGAGCGTGGGAGGTGGAGGCAGAGGGGTGGGAGGTGGAGGCAGAGGGCCCAGGGAGGGGGCCGACTATGGCGAGCTCGCGCGATAAGTCGTCGTGGGTTGCCAACTCGCTCTCCACCTCACTATCCTCAAATATATCATCATCACTTCCACCAAATTCATCGGTATTATCGTCCGAACAATCCTCGTCACTTGCAATGACGTCAGGGTCCAGCAACAGGGCGTCAATCTCGTCAGTAGTGAGGGACTTGCGTGCCATTGTGGTGACTGAAAATTGGAAACAAAAACCGAATGTTAGAACTATCGCTCTAGTGGCAACATTTGGCCACGTATCACCAATCTGTTTTTGCCAAAATGTGCACAACATAACCCCATAACTTCCCTCAAAATCTCACAAAGTTACACTGAATACTTATCCTGTACTATAACCAAATGCAAAACATGCAAAATTTGTTTTAAAGTACATACCTGGTACGCATGTATCGGAAAAGCCATGAAAATCAGTGCTCAGCCAAAAAGGGGCGGAGCTACGGGACCGAGCGTGTACACCCCACCAAGACGCACGGAACACTGGCTTCTGGCCGGGACTTGAACCGCCAGACTCGAACAAAGGCTGCGTAATGAGGAAAAACGTGTTCTGCACATGGGGTGGACCCGTACGTGACCCCACGTTGCCTATTCAAGGTTAAGAATATTTACCTAAAATTTGGTCAATATGATATATAGGTTACCAGTAACTTGTATAGTGAAAACGAAGACATTTGAGTAAGAACTAAAACATATGAAATATTGACCTTATTTTTAACCTTAACCTTTGACCTTAACCTCTAAGTTAAATGGAATATTTCTTTTTGACTGACCTTCGCATTGACCAAATGAATATACCTGTGAAATTTGGTGAAAATCCATCAAATGGTCTAGGAGGAGTTTCTGGACAGACAGACAGACAGACGGACGACGACGACGACAACGGACGACGACGACGACAGACTGGCTGGCTGGTGGTGCACAGTATACGGGCGGGATCTGTGTGCGTGATACCACTCTGCTTCGCAGAGTTGATAAGGGAATGGAATAAACGTTGGAAGACTGAAATTATAATGTAATCAAATATTGAGGGCGAAAGTAGTAGATACACATAATTAAAACAAAAAACTAAACAACAAGGAGGAAAAGGGTACGGCGTAAGGGAAAAAATATGTATGTTGCCAAGGAAATATGAATTCGGCAACGGAACAAAGTAAATAATGTTAATGGAAAGAGAGAGAGATAGAGAGAGAGAGAGAGAAAGGAGGTGGTAAGAAGATAATTAAAAGTATATACTTTTATCTATCTATCTTTCTATCTTTCAATATATATTTATATATATATTTATATTATATATATATATATATATATATATACAGTATATACATATATATATATATATATTCTGACATACAGAGCCCTGTATGTTAATTTAAGAGTTAGAATTAAGAGTTAAGGAGTGCCAAACTACCCAGGTGGCGAAGCAGATCAGCGAGCGAACCAGCGAGGGGGAAACTAGCTCGTCCGCATACCAGCAAGCAAGCCTTCACACCTGCGTGCGTCATAGGGGACCCTGCAAACTACTTCGATGACCCGACGCTATGACGAATGATCGACGCCAGGAGACTCCATTGGACCACGCACCTGCTACGCAACTCGAGGAGCTGTGCTTGGGGCGCGCACTATCCCTCGTCTCCTGATTCGTTCCTACACCATCATTGCTTAGTATAGAAGACCCGAGTAGTGGGTATTCAAATCAGTCTCATTTGGAGTTAGGGAAGGTGAACTTGCAGCTGGAGGAAGACGGGGTGAAGTATTATAATGGGTTTGTGACTGTCAGTCAGATTATATAAGTGTGTGTTAAGTGTGTTCCGTGTAAACACTTACGTTATGTTGGTTAGTGAGATATGTGATTGGGAATTAACGTTAACGCTACTATTATGTACTTAACTATTTGATTGGGAATTAACGTTAACGCTACTATTATGTACTTAACTATTTGATTGGGAATTAACGTTAACGCTACTATTATGTACTTTACTATTTGATTGGGAATTAACGTTGAACGCTACTATTATATACTTAACTATTTGATTGGGAATTAACGTTAACGCTACTATTATGTACTTAACTATTTTAGTTGACTGACTTGTGGACTAAAGCAACTCTTTAAGTAATTGGGTTATGATGAAAGTGATACTATTGTTTTATATTAATACTTAAGAGTTCTTTCATTTTCTTTTCATTAAGCTTACATTGCTTAACGGTGCTTAGTACGGTGATACTATTGTCTCTTATTAGTAATATCGCCTTAGACTAACATGGCTGTTTTAATGTGACTTCTAGTGATTTCCTAAGCTGAAGAAAATTCTTTTAGCTTCAAAATATTACTTTTGCTTTTCATATTATTTGAGTGAGACCTGAATCGAATCTATGAAGCGATCCTGTAACTTAATTTACTCATAATCAAACCTCAATGTTACGTGGTTAAGAAATACATTTAACTAATTATTAAATATATATCTAACTTTTTATGTGACTTTGATATTAATCCTGATGATAATAATAATATAATACTATTAACGTAAGACAAGAACCAAGAATAATAACTACATTAAATATAAATAAAAGGACATATAAGAACACTATTTATTCATTTAAAAAAGGGTAAGAGACAAAAATATTCTTACTTTAATATTTATCTTTCAAGACTTTTTATAGAATTAATAGTCCTTCTTTAGCTATAACTTATTCGGTTCATAACCATAGCCTACTAAGCTTCGGTTAAATAATAATTCTTTATAAATACTACATGACTTTAATTAGTTTCAGTATTTTTCATAATTAAAGAGTATCAGTCAATAAAGGATACCAAGCCCTAAGACCCAAAAGGAAAGGAAGCAACAACAGGAAATAATTGTATTAGATTTTACTTTTGTTTTGCCTTCAGCTGACTGATACCTTAATATATATCTCTGTGCTATCTAGATTCATCAAGTTAACCACTTGAGGATCAAGATACGAAACAATATATATATATATATATACATTAAATATAATGGTATACAGGGTATATTTAGAGACAGATATGTGTGGGTGTGTTCTGTTATTGCTTATTTTAATTGTTTAACGAAAATAATCGCAATGAAAAGCAAATCATTATTTCCTTCACAATAAATCATGGCAATGTTAAGTCATACATTAAAGTTTGTATTGGATGTTACACAATATTTAAGAAACGGACCAAAAACAGCCATATTTGTGTATCCTTTTGTCACCCACAAAAAAAAAAAAAAAAAGCGAGACAGAGATAGGGGCGAGGGAACGCGTTCGTGGTCCCGGACCCTAAGAATAGGAGCTTTGAATGTGCGTGGATGTAGTACGAATGAGAAGCGAGAGGATATTGGAAGGTTATTTGAAAGAAGGATGTATGATGTTCTTTCACTGAATGAAACAAAGATGAAACGAGAGGGAGAAGTAGATTTTGGAAACGTGATAGGTAGAAAGTCTGGAGTAGACAAGGGAGTCAGGGGGAAAGAAGGAGTGGCTATTATTGTGAAGGAGGAGTTGAGAGAGTTTATAAAAGAGTGGAAAGAGGTGTCATCAAGGCTAATGTGGGTGAGAATGCGGTTTAAGGGTGAAAGGTGGGTTTTTGTAAGTGCGTATGGACCAGGAAGTGAAAGAGAGTTAGACGAGGTAGAGGGTTTCTGGGAGGATTTGAGAGATTGTCTACAAGGGTTTGATGAAAATGAAAATGTTATAGTTTTAGGGGACCTTAGGGGACCCAGGAAATGAGCCTGTTGAGGGAGTCATCGGTAGTTTCGGTGTGGATGGTGTAAACGAGAGTGGAGAAAGACTGAAAAATGTATGTGAAGAGTGTAGATTGAATGTAGGTAATACGTTCTTCAAAAAAAAGCGTATACACAAGTACACCTGGCATAGACTTGTGAGGGGAGAGATTGTAGAGAGGGCATTGATGTATTATGTGCTGGTGACCAGGGAAAGATTGTGTAGACTGCTGGATGTGAATGTGATGAGAGGAGAGGCGGAGGGTATGTCAGATCTTTACCTGGTGGAGAGAAAGCTAAGAGTTAAGAGTTACAGGAGAACAAGAGACAAGCATGAAGTAAGAGAGGTAATACAAGTTAGTGAGTTAGAGAAGAGTGAAAAAGAGAGGGAGTACAAGGAAAGACTAAATGAAAAGTGGATGGAAGTGAGAGAAGTAGAGGTTGAATGGCAACAGTTTAAGGAAGGAGTGAAAGTAAGTGCAGAGGTAGTATGCGGCAAAAGGAAAGTAGGAGGCAGAGGTATCAGGAAGGGAAGCGAGTGGTGGAATGATACGGTGAGAAAGGCAGTTGAGGAGAAGAGACAGTGTTTTGAGAGGGTTTTACAGGATGGTAGTGTTGAGGTATGGGAGAGGTACAAGGAGAAAAGGAGAGAGGCAAAACGGAAAATTAGAGAAGCGAAAACAGATGCAAACGAAAGGTGGGGTCAAAGGCTGAGTGAGAATTTTGAAGAACGAAAGAAGATGTTCTGGAAGGAGGTAAATAAAGTAAGGAAAGGAGGACAAAAGAGGGAAGAGTCAGTGAAAGATGAAAATGGAAAATTACTAGTGGAACCAGTTGAAGTGAGGAAAAGATATGACGAGTATTTTGAATCTTTGTTAAATACAAGAGATGGAAGAGAAGCAGTGATTGAAGCAGAGGTGGATGGAGATAGGCCACCCAGGTGGCAGGGAATGAATGAAAGGATTGAGGAAAATGAGGTGAAAGAAGCAGTGAAACAAATGAGAGCAGGAAAAGCAGAAGGTTTGGATGGTATTGCTGTGGAGTGTATAAAGAAGCGTGGAGATGTAATAATAGATTGGTTGGTGAGACTTTTCAATGTGTGCTTTGCTGTGTCAATGGTACCAATAGACTGGAAGAGTGCATGTATTGTGCCGTTGTACAAGGGGAAGGGAGATCGGCAGGAGTGTTCAAGTTATAGAGGTATTAGTTTATTGTCAGTGGTTGGAAAGCTGTGTGGCAGGGTGTTGATAGAGAGGATAATAAAGTGTACGGAAGTTGCAATAGGAGAAGAACAGTGCGGTTTTAGGAGGGGAAGAGGGTGCGTGGATCAGATGTTTGCAGTAAGACAGTTATGTGAGAAGTATTTAGAGAAGCATAAGGAGATATTTTGGGCTTTTATGGACTTGGAAAAAGCGTATGATCGTGTGGACCGTGAAGCAATGTGGAAAGTGTTAAGGATTTATGAAATAGGAGGAAATTTATTAGAAGCAGTTAAGAGTTTTTATGAAGGGAGCAGAGCATGTGTGAGAGTAGGAAATGGTGAGATGAGTGAATGGTTTGAGGTAAAGGTAGGTTTGCGACAGGGTTGTGTAATGTCACCATGGCTGTTTAATATGTTTATGGATGGTGTGGTGAGGGAGGTGAAAAGGAGAACTATGGGAAGAGGATTGGGTTTAGTAGGAAAGAATGGTAGAGATTGGGAGTTGAATCAGTTGTTGTTCGCTGATGACACAGCATTGGTGGCGGATTCTGATGAGAAACTGCAGCGGGTAGTCAAAGAGTTTGGTGTGGTTTGTGGAAGGAGGAAACTGAAGGTGAATGTCAATAAAAGTAAAGTAATGGTATGTAATAGGGGAGAGCATAGGGTGAATCTAGATGTGAGGCTGGATGGGGAAATATTGGAACAAGTAGAGTGTTTTAAATATCTAGGAGGAACGATAAGCAGGAGTGGAGGTAAAACAGAGAGTGTGTGAAGGAAGGAAGGTTTTCGGAGCAATGGGAAGTATGTGGAAGACGAGAAATCTCGGAGTGAAAGTAAAAAGTGCACTGTATCAAGGAATTGTTGTGCCAACAGTGATGTATGGGGCTGAGACATGGGCTCTGAAGAAAAAGGAGAAAAGAGGGCTGGATGTGATGGAGATGAGCTGCTTGAGGAGTATGTGTGGAGTTACTCGTAGAGACAGATTGAGGAATTAAGAGATACGTAGGAGAGTGGGGCAGCAGGAACATTTGTCAGCCAGAGTGGACAGAAGGGTGCTGAGCTGGTATGGTCATGTTGAACGAATGGGAGATGAAAGGCTTACAAAGAGAATATGTGAGTCAGGTACAAGGGGAGATGGAAGGGCAGGAAGACCCCCATTGAGATGGAGAGACTGTGTAAGAAAGGCTTTGGATGATAGAGGAATGACTATAGATCAGGCAGGGGAAGTGGTGGTGGACAGGAGTGAATGGAGAATGCTTGTGAATAGTTGAGTGAACACGTGGTCATTTGGAGTAAGGGGTCGGGCGCAAGTTGGACTAGATAATAGTCCATCAGGCGCCTGGCCCGGGGAGACGATTAATATGAAGGGTGCGCCTGGAAGTGTGGTGGGAGGGCTTGTGGCTTTGGCTCCGCTGCATGTCTGCCTGCCGAGATCGGAACCTCTCTGGGTGGTCGGGGGCCGGGGGAGTGCTGGAGCGACCTTGGTGACCCTGGTCTCTGGGTCTTCTCCTGGGTGACCTGGATGTGTGTGAGTGTGTGCTTATTATCTGTGTTTATTTGTTGTTTTATGTTGTTTTTGTGTTTTCCCTGTTCTTGCTCTGTCTTGAGTCGGCTACCCCCAAAATGGGGATTGGGCCTGAGCATATAGATAGATAGATAGATAGATTGTCACCCACCTACCCAACCACCAACACTTATATACCCCTAACCCTCCCCTATCCCCCCCAAGTCACAGCTGGCCCTTATGGTTCAATTATTGGTGGACGCGACAGATGAAACAAACTGGAAGAGAAGGCGGAGAGAAGATAGAGGATGGTTTTAGAGAAGGAATTAGGACGGACGAGATATGACGCTTGAGTTATGAGTGTTAAGGCATATATATATATACAGTATATATATTGAAATGTCAGGTTGGTATTTCAACTCGACTTTGTATTATCTCGTTAACAATCCTGTATTATGATATAGTGAGATAGAATATGCTCGACAGGGTCACGTCTAGCTTTAACACTAAGGCAGCATTCACACAATAAGAACACAGGTTACTTTACACTCTTATTTATTCAATGTCGTGAAAATGGTAAATCAATTATACCTATCCGTCATATTCGGCAGAAGGTAAATGGAATCAGTGACGTATCAAAAATAGAATAGTCTATAATGATAAATTAAATATTATAAGTCACGTTACTCACACACAGTATCAGTAATATGAGTATGCAGGAAAAATTAGAGTATACATGTACATAGTATTTCAATAAGATAATAATATGTATGTGAGCGAAGCGTCTAACGTGAAGACTTCTGGAATTAAAACGAACCTGCCTGAAAGAGCGTTCACGGGCGCGATGCGGTGAACGGTTATCAAGAGGATTAGCAAGGGGTCACACAGGTAAGATAGGCAGGTGTACTGCATTCGGCCCTAGGTCAGATAGACTGCTTATTTGTGAATTCTTAATTATCTTTAGTGTGATTATAAATCACAGATGAAAGTTAGAGATACACAATGGGTCTTAGAGGCAAGGTAGTTTAAATTTGAACTAGATTGTCTAAGCGGTTTTGTGAAAGAATCTACACACGAGGTACGAAAAATAATTATAGACCGGGTATGAGATCAACTCACATGAATATAGAATTCAAATTCAAATTAAGATCAATGAATAACTACAACAAGGTTTTTGGAAGAAATGCAAATTAATACTAAAAAGAGTTAAAATACACTTGATTAAGATGCAACTGTAAATCACAGTAAATTAGAGTTTTGAATGAACTCAGAATAATTGGGGCGTACACGACGAAGTTGTACTGGATAAAATACTACGATTGTAGCATGAAAAAGGTAATTTGAATATTTTAACGAATCCCTAAAAGCAATACGCGAATCAAAGATACGACGTAGAGCGGATTACAAAACATAAGATGTAATAAAATATTTACTTTGACAATAGTAAATTAATGGAGAATCGGTCACCTAAACAATATGGGTCACAAATAAAATAACTTGAATAAGAGTTACTATAATGGTGTGAACAAAAATACGAACAACCCGCACACGTAGACTAGATTAATTCACAAGCACTGTATAAACTAGATAACTTGAATAATAGAATTAAGGTTAACTCGACGGGGGGTTCTTGACTTTTCGATATGGAAAGATAGATAGATTAAAATTTGGGCATAGGTCCAAGGAAAATAATGGTAAAAATAGGGACTATCTTGACGGTATACACTTTCGCCTCAACTTGGATACACAAAATAATAAATAAGATATAAAGGTGAAATCTGAGAGTATTCCGTTTTAAGTCTGAATCGAGGTAAGTTTATATAACGTGTGTACAATTATGAACTATAAATAATAAGATAAGAATTACACTTTAAAGGATTCACTGAGCAATATCTGATACTATGATTCACTTGTACAGATCAAGATTAATGGGAGGATAAATGACTATGTAACGTGTACACAATTAGGTATTAGAGTAATAAATTAGCACAGATCCTTGGCACAGATCAACTTATCGACACTTCCGGAATACTCGCATATTTTACCTTACCTTCAACAATAGCCACAAATTGAGATACGCAGAAAACTTAGGATAGCGTTGGGGTGGGGAGAAGGTCCAAGTACGAGGGTCGGGGCATCGTAGAGCTTCGGGCACGGCGGCTGGACGTCATGGGACCACTTCGTCAGGAGTCCAATGGCAGGGGGGCACAGGACAGCAGGCACCTTCTCTCTTGTGGGGATGAACGACTCTCGGATAACATAATCCGGACAGAGCGCTAGGGTGAACAACTCCTGGACAATATAATCCAGACGGAGCGCTAGTAGGCAGGTAATACTCCCGGAAAATATAATCCGGACAGAGTAACCTACTGAGTGTGAACTGACTTCCTATAATTTCAGCCAGGCTATATTTGGGGTATCTCTCTTGGTCAGGTTGCATGATCTCACATTAACAGGGGCATAGTAAATACATAAAAAGTGGCTATGTCGAGGAAAATTACATGAAAAATATATGTTGGTGCTTAAAATATCGCACTGAGGTTCTTGTTCTTTTGACCTCTGTTTCTTATTTATACTATCTAGCCTGATGATGTAATTCGTGATTTTCTGTTCACTAACTGTTTTGGCTATTTGGATTGTTTGTGCAATGATTTTCATATGCGGCACTTCCTATCACCATTTCTCTTTCCTTCTCGTATGACAGCTTTTCGAGGGTGAAGGGCCCCAACGATTTAAATATTCCCAGGGCTCTTTATGCGTAACTTGCATAAGTACTTTTTCATCGTAGTATTCGGGGGATAACTTTGCCTTGGTTGTTTGAGCCCCGCTCTGTGATTGGTGGGGCTTGACCTGCAGTTTGGGGGCAACTCACCTATTTGTCCGGGAATTGGAGAATGGGTCCACGGGTCAAACTTACCGTTCTTTAATTTCCCGTCTTGCATTTCCCGTTCTTGAGTTTCCCGTTCTCTGGAGTATGGGAAATGTTTTGATTTCTAAATCCCTTTCTTCTGCTGTCCCTGGATTCTCTGACCACAGCTACTCTGTGCGGTTCTTCTTTGGTTGGGCCCCGTTACTTCATATACATACAGTATATATATATATATATATATAATATTATATATATATATATGTATGTATACTACTCCAAAAAGAATATATAGATAGATATATTATTATTAATATTATTTTTGTTTTATATGTGGAAGAGGGAGATAAAAGGCAAAACTGCCTGTGACGGGTGCTTCCCCCAGAGTTAAAATAGTGACAGGGCCAAAATCAAGGAACGTTCGAACCAAAATGACTGGACACACGGAATTTGAAACAATTTAAGTCATAGGATGAAGGAAAGATGGATTCAGGGAGAGAGTTCCAGAGCTCAGCTGTTGAATAAAAGAATGATTGAGAGTAACATTTCACTCTTGAGTTGCAGAGTTGTACAGAGTAGGGGTGAGATTGCGTTGAAAGACGGGTACTACGTACCCTACGTAGAGGAGGTGGTATGCACTGAGAGAGCTCAAAGGAACACCGATTATTGTACTAGAGTTAGAATAGCGAGAGAGATGCAAAGTTGAGGCGAAGAGAGAGATATTGCAGAGAGTCGGTGAGTGGACGGGAGTTAATGATACAAAAGGCTTTCCTTTCTACTTTGTCTAGAAGTGCTGTGTGAGAGGATCCTCCCCACACATGTGAACAATACTCAATACAAGGACGCACTGTGCTACTGTACAGAGCAAGAAGCTGAGGAGGGGAAAAGAATCCCTTGACACGGTTGAGCACACCCAGCTTCTGGGAGGCCACCTTAGCAAGACTGGTAATATGGTCCTTCCAAGAGAGAGCAGAAGAAAAAGAGACAACAAGAATAATGAGAGAAGGTGAAGGGTTGATGTTTGAATTGTTGAAGAATAAGGGAAAGTCCGCTGGGAGTTCACAGCGGGTAGATATATATAGAAATTGGGTTTCGGAAGCATTAAAGATAACAAGGTTTTCTCTGCCCAAATTGGAGATGGAAGTCAGATCAGAAGATAAGAATTCTTTGGCTTCATTACGTTTGCTTTTGAGGGATTGCTGGCTGGGGCGTTTTGGTGAAACTAATTGAATAGTGTAAGGTACAGTCGTCTGCATATGCATTGATAGGACTAGAAGTACAATTAAGAAGGTCATTTATGAAAATTAGAAAGATAATAGGAGACAGGACAGACCCATGAAGGACACAGGAGTTGACAGGATGAGGAAGTGAACGATGGCCGTCCACAATTGCAGCTATAGAACGACCGGGAAGGAAATTAGAGACAAAGTCACGGATGGAGGGATAGAAACCGAAGGAGGGTAGTTTAGAAATTAGAGATTTGTGCCAGACTCTATCGAAGGCACTGAAGCACAGTTTTTGAGTACAACAGAAGGAACACCAGCCTTCTTACTATCAAGCCCAGAGAGGGTAGAAAGTACATATTTAGAAGAGATTAGGATATTAGGTATAAGTAGGAGAGAGGGGGGTGAAGAGAGAGGAATAGCACCGGAATCATCCAAGGTTGAGTTTCTCGCGAAAGTTTGAGTGAAGAGTTCAACTTTGTCAGATGAAGAAGTGATGGTTGTGCCATCAGAGTGGAAAAGGGGAGGGAAAGACGCGGATGAAAAATTGTTGGAGAGATTTTTGGCTAGATGCCAGAAAGCTTGGGAAGAGGTGGATAGTGGTCCCCGACTACAGAAGCAAAATTCATTCCACAGAAAATCAAAGAAGTACTGCCGGAAAGCCTCCCAGTCGGCAGCGCCAAAGTGCCACAAGCACCGATTGGAGTATTGGGTGGCTGTACTGGAGAGATAGGACAGGTGACAGAGATAAGCTTATGGTCGGAGGAGCCCAAAGGAGAGAAAAGATCGACAGTATAAGAAGAAGGGTTAGAAATTAGAAACAAGTCAAGAATGTTGGGCTGATCTCCGAAGCGATCCGTGATACGGGTGGATTGCTGACCTAACTGCTCTAGGTCATTTAGGATAGAAAAGACGTAGGCTTGTTCACCAGGTTGGTCAGTAGTGTGAGAGGAGAGCCATTGGCGGTGGTGAACGTTGAAATCTCCTCAGATGGAGATTTCTGAGAAAGGAGGCATGAATAGAATGTGTTCCACTTTAGAGTTTAAATAGTCAAAGAATTTGGTAAAGTCGGTAGAGTTAGGGGAAAGATAGACAGCACAGAAATATTTAGTATGATAGTGATAGGATAGTTTGAGCCATAAAGTTGAGAATTCAGAGGAGTCGAAATCGGGAACACGAGAGGAAGTGAGTTTGTTGTGCACATATGCACAACATCCGACTCTGGCTTTGAAAATAGGATAGAGCAAGTAGAAGGATGTGGAAGAATGAAGTGTGGTGTGCATGTTTAGTGTAGTGAAGTGGATAGGAGGAGGAGGTGTTTGTGAGAGCTATCTGGATTACTCCCAGTGTAAGAGAGGCACAATGGGAATCAGTAAGAGAGGCCAAGCAAATGGAATAGGATTTCCAGCGACTCCTTATCAAATGCCTATAACCTCTCCTGGGTCTAGCCCTGCTCGATTGGTGCCTACAATCTCCTATATATAAACTATACATATATATATATATATATATACAGTATATATATACAGTATATACTGTATATATATATTAGGGTGGTCCAAGAAGAGGGGGTAAAATTTCAAAGTGCACTGGTCCTTTCTCCACACCGCTGCTTTTTTTCGTGTTGCATTCCTCTCCTTGTGTGCAAAATTTCATCGCGATACAATGATATTTAGAGGTCGCCCCATCATCTCGCTTTCTATCATAGGATTTAACCCGGAAAATATCACATACCCGAATTGGAGCACTTCCCGACATCACAGACCCAAATGGTGTTGATTTCTGAATTATCCGGGGTTGATAACCCCATAGACCACATTTTATCAACTAAAAACTGATATACAGCTGTCTGAATGCTGAATTTCATTATTTGGTTTTCATAGTAAATTTTAGGGGTAGGCCATACCCTGGTTAGGGTACTTCTAGTAGAGATAAAGCAAAATGGTTCGCATTTTTGAACTCAGAAGGGTCGATTTACACATAGAAGTGGTTTCATCGACACTGATTTATTGACAATTCACAAAATATTGCCAAAAAAATAGTTTTTCTATAGGAAAATAGAGAAATTGAAATTTTCTGTCATAGTTTGCAGGTTTTAGTAAATAAATGAAATATGAAAGCATTTCTATGTGTAAATCGACCCTTCTGAGTTCAAAAATGAAAACCATTTTGTTCTATCTCTATTAGAAGTACCCTAACCAGGGTATGGCCTGCCCCTAATTTACTGTATGAAAACCAAATAATGAAAACCAGCATTCAAACAGCTGTATATCAGTTTTTAGTTGATAAAATGTGGTCTATGGGGTTACCAACCCCGGAGAATTCAGAAATCAACACCATTTGGGTCTGTGATGTCGCGAAGTGCTGCAATTCGGGTATGTGATATTTTCCGGGTTAAATCCTATGATAGAAAGCGAGATGATGGGGCGACCTCTAAATTAAGTTTTATCACCATGAAATTTCATAGACTTGTAACCTATGGGTAATGGACAAAAAATAACCTTGTGGAGGAATAAAAGTATAACAATATTTTTGGTGGACCACCCTAATATATATATATATATATATATATATATATATATATATATATATATATGTTTCTAGTCTCTCAGTGGGGATCGAACCATCGACCATCAGGACGATAGCCGACGCTTTAATCAATTACACCACGGCAGTCTGGATTAAAGCGTCAGCTATCGTCCTGGTGGTCGATGGTTCGATCCCCACTGAGAGACTAGAAACATTTAGTGGCTCACGTGTATTTGTGATATATTCTCAATATATACATATATATACTGTATATATATATATATATATATTTGTGTATATATATATATATATATATATATATATATATATATATATATATATATACCGGTATTTATATATATATATATATATATATATATATACATATATATATATACCGGTATTTATATATATATATATATATATATCATGAATAATTAGAGGTAGAATTTTTGTGGTAAATAAATATATAGAAAATTAACCCTTAACACCTTACGAGCGGCCTAGGCGGTAATTTCTACGTACCGCCCAGCGGGTGGTTTTACCACCCGCCTTGTTTCCGTGCTCTTTTTTATGCATAAACAAGAGCCAGAGCGTAATACAATTATGTATCCCTGAAAGGGTGTTAATTGAGCTTTCCAATGACACCTGAATCATCCTTCTACGATCACTGGTTGTCTTGCAACGATCGTGCAACCGAAGGGCAAAATCGCTAAAATACGGTAATTTTGTTACATAATTACGTGTGTAGCGAGGGAGGGAGGGTGGATGTGTGTGGAGTAGATGTCAGTAGGCCCACGGCAGCCGTGGCGAGCGGTCATGAGGTATCCTACGCTCCTATCGTCGCTCGTCTCTCTCTCAGAGCCAATATTGCGCCAAAATTGCACACAGACTAAAGTCGGGCCCCGCCACATAGTCCAGGTTATTAGATACGGACTTAAGTCGGGCCCCGCTACGAATTGGTTAAAGAGCAAGTTTGAAACACTGTTGATTTATGTAAGGTTGTTTCTCCTAGATGGGCTGCCAAACAAGGCTGACGAGTCCCATCTCCCCGGTTTATGTAAGGTTGTCTCCCCTAGATGGGTGGCCAATCAAGGCTAGCGAGTCCCATCCACCCGGATATATATAAAGGTCATTATTAAATTGTTATTTGAATTTTGTTATGAAGTAGGCTTCCTTGCTTTTTCGTACAGCAAGACCCTGCAACTCCCATTCATTATCGCTCACCAGAACTGTATCATCAGCAAACAGCAGTAGAGGTAGCTTCCACTCGTTTCCCTCCCTTATCAGCGATACACTAACATCCACTGCTCTTCCTTGTATTTCTTTCATGACTCCATCCATATATACATTAAACAACCATGAAGACATCACACACCCCTATATCAGCCCAACATTCAGATCAAAGAACTCGCTTTGCTCATACATACTGCCACCTTTGCACCCTCATGCATGCTCTTCACTGCTTTCAGCAACTTGCCATCTACTCCATATATTCTCAGTACTTTCCACATACCTTCTCTATCCACTCTGTCATAGGCCTTCTCCAACTCCATAAAGGCAACATACAGTTTTTGTTGCTTCTCCAGATATTTCTCCACAACACATTTAAGGGTAAAAATCTGATTTACACATCCTCTTTCCTTCTTAAACCCGCCATGCTCGTCACCTATCCATTTCTCCGTTCTCGCTCTGACTCTTTCAATAACTAACATACTGTACACCTGTCCTACTATGCTTAGAAGACATATTCCTTGGTGGTTACCACACACTCCTCTTTCCCCTTTACCCTTATATAGGGGGACTATTATGCATTTTCCAGTCAACAGGTGCACTCCCCTTCTCCCATGCTATTTTACACATTTTCCATACCCATTCGATCACTAACCGACCACCATACCTCAGCATTTCCCCACACACTCCATCTATTCCTTTTGCTTTCCCCAACTTCATTCTTTTCATGGCTTCACACACTTCTGACCTCCTGATCCCCACCTCATCCTCCACTACTTCTCTTCTTCTCCCTCCCATACTCCATCCAACTATGTTTGCTGGCGCTTCATTCCTTACATTCAGCAATTCGTTGAAGTACTCCCTCTATCTTTCGACTCTCTCTTGCTTCTCGGCTAGCACTCGCCCATTCTTATCTTTCATACCCTTACTATTTCTCTTGCTACCTTCCCTAACTGTCATGACTTCTTCCCAGAACAGTTTCTTACACTCCCTCCATGTTACACTCAGATTCCTTCCAAATTCTTCATCTACTCTTCTCTTACTTTCCTTCACTACTCTCTTCATCGTTTTCTTTTTCTCCAAGTACCTCGCTCTTTCTGTCTCTCCAAGTCTTCATTCCTTCTACTACCCATCCATTCTATATACGCTTTCTTCTTGTCTACACATAGAAGAAAAACATAAATTTGCTCAAACCCTATGAGTTACAGAAATTAACGGTCATGATTTCTTGCCTACTTATAATGAATAGAATATAGTGAAATGAAATCAGAATTAGAATGTATATTTTCCATTTTTACAATGGATATTCTCACATAATGTTCATGGAAGCAGGTAGTAAATTGAAGGATGTATAAACTACTGTGGACACTCTAATGATAACAAAAGGCCACTTTTCAACAATAAGAAGACAGGGACCAAAAATATCAGAGTATGAGGTGAGTGGAACAACTGAGAGGGGAGGAGGAAGAGTGTGAGAAGGGGTCTGAGCGTTAAGTAAGTATGAAGCGTGAGTAAAATGTGAAAAGAAGATGACAAATATGGGGGGAAACTGCAATATTGTTGGCAGGAAGGACACCGTGGCAAAGAAGGTAGTGTAACGATGAGAGAATAACCATGAGGGGAAACGGGAAACTCTAAGGCAATATGTTGGGAGAACAATTAGGTAATGATCTAGAAGAGGTGATAACATAATAGCTACAGAAGAATATACTGATTATGAAAAAGAATACAATTTTGATTAAAGGACAGACATTGGTGTAGTTATACCAGCTCGATAGTATGTAACTCTCTCTCTCTCTGTCTCTCTCTCTCTCTCTCTCTCTCTCTCTCTCTCTCTCTCTCTCTCTCTCTCTCTCTCTATGTGTGTGGGTGTCCATGACCAGCCAGTGTTGTCATATAAAATTTACTGAACCAGCGAGACCTGCATCCTAACGCCTGTGTAATGGGAAGTGGCAGACTAACAACAAGTTGAATTTTTTAGAATGATAATGGAAGATGCAATATGTATGTAGTTTAAAACTACAGAGGAGAGAAGACAGGGGATCGGGAAGTAAGAAATTCTAAAGTATATGTACTCTATTATTAATATTTTCTTCTGAGGTAGCATCTGCCTCTGCTAATAATTACTATGTTGGAATGGACAATGTTAAATTAAGTTCATATAGGAAGTCTGATAAGGAAAGGAAGGAATAATTTTGAATGTAATTGCAAAGCCTAAACACAAAGTGAAATAAATAAATAACAATGTGAGTACAGAATATAATACAAGGACAAATTGAACATAAGGGAGCCGACGAACATCAAATAAAACCGATGGTAATATGAGGGCAACAGCAACTAACAGTTATGTTTATCTTACAATTCTGCTCCTCGTCTTAAATGGTCCTATAACACCGACCTTGGCAGTCCATCCTTATCGTATTCTTTATCTGCCTTGTTCATCGAACAGATAGCCATGTTCGTGTTCATGTTTTCTGGTCATCCATCAGCAGGCGCTCCTCCTCCCACCCGGTAGCACTTCAACTCATATATACCTCTTATCCCCTTGAAGACTATTACGCATTTTGGTAGTTTATTCTGGCTGCTATTAAACGGATTTGTTAAGTAAAGGAGGGATCTGCATGAGTCAATGGTTTAACTGAGATTGTTAGAGGTCTTTCCTAAGCTGTATATAATCGTCTAATAATACCCAGAAGAAACTGCTAAAACGCGTTGTGATCCTCAAAGAGTTAATTGATGCAACCTTTCTCGTTGTTGGTTTGTGTATCTCTCTTTCTGTCCTTCACTCTCCTACAATATTTAAGTTATTTTATCACTCTCTGTGTGCTCCACATGTTCGAACCACCTCAACAGTTAATTGATGCAACCCTTCTCGTTGTTGGTTTGTGTATCTCTCTTTCTGTCCTTCACTCTCCTACAATATTTAAGTTATTTTATCACTCTCTGTGTGCTCCACATGTTCGAACCACCTCAAGAGTTCCTCTTTACACAATCCAGCACAACCACATTCACGTCATATTACTCTCGCACTTTTGTATTTGTCTGTCTCTCCATTTGACTGAATATGCGTTTCTCAAGTACGGTAACAAATGTCCACCCCTTTCGCTTTGATATATACAAATGTCCACCCCTTTCGCTTTGATATATACAAATGTCCACCCCTTTCGCTTTGATATATATTTCCCCGTCAGTGGCCATGCTTCATTCCCGCATGTTAATGTCGGTCATTATACCAAACCACTAATACAATTACTTCTGTACTTCCATGTTCACCTTCCTACTCTTTGTCACTGTACAACTCTCCTCACTTGATACATCCTCTCTCATCCTTCACCCTCCAAACTCCCATCGGTACGCATCACACTGACCATTTGATTGAAAGAGCTGATAGTTTCTAAAATAAGGCCATTCAACCTCATCTAACACTTTGAGACTGCATTCCTTTCATAGGTAATAACCATAATCCTTACCACATTGACCATTTGCTTCTGTGTTTCACACACAGCGCCAGATATATTTACCACATAAATCGCTCTGGTCATCCATTACACGCACTGCCGTTCTTGCTCCCTTATTCATGATTTTCACTGCTTTCAGAAACTTATCATCTACTCTGTATATTCTAAAAACCCACTGTATTTGTTTATCTGCACAGTCATGGACTTTCTTCAATTTCAATAAGGCAGCACAAAACTTCTTCCCCCCTTCCATTTGCATTCTTACCACACCAAAGCCAAGCACGCTAGAATATTATGATGTATATGGATTAATGGTCACCTGACATAGATCAGTAACGTCAATTTAGTGTTCATTTAATGTATTGATATAGTTACCACATACACATTCACACGGATTGAATATCATGGTCATACAGTCGGTTTATTACAGCGAAAGTTAGTTTATACTGAAGAACATCAAAAAAAGGAAAATCATAAGACGAGGACAAATTGCTTAATGCCGCAATAAAGTTGAAATTATGGTCACGATTTCCAGGCAAATAATGATAATGATGACGTGTTTTATCCGTGTTCTGGGATATAGTGGGTTTGACTAGTGCTGCTGAAATATTGCTGTCCTGGAGTGTGATAATTCGTTTAATATATAGTTTTAACCAGACATTTAATATGTAGTTTTGTGTACTCGTTTCTACTGCGCTGCAGCAATTCGCGCAATTGACACAACACGATGAAATATCATTGGTTAGATGATATGTATTTCATCATTATATGTAGAGTGAATTAAATTATAGTTGCAACAATGTATTTTATTATAATGAGTCATATATATATATTTTCACCAGAACCTAGGCCACACCCTTAGTTATCTATGAAGCTTGTGGATCAACACAACCCACAACATTCATGGAAATGCTTAACATAATTGGTAGTATTCAGCTTGGCAATATGTTCACATAATTGGTAACTCTAAATAGGTTCTACAACTCTAAATTTGGCTCTCTCACTCTTTCAACTTATGGGGGAGGCACTTGTTACAGGTAGCTTTGCTTTTTGTCTCCTTCAGAGACACATAACAATAAAGGCTTGTAATGTGGTGCTAATGTTTGAATATAATTATTATCTGAAAATGTTTCATTGAAGTAGTTCGTTTTAGAGTACTTGTGAAAATATAATGTTTTACATGGATGCAATCTGGTAAAAACAAAGTTTAAAGATAAGCTGCAAGGTGAGAGAAGTGGAGAGGACGAGTGGTAGGGTGAGAGGTAGTGGAGAGGACGAGAGGTAGTGGGGAGGACGAGTGGTAGGGTGAGAGGTAGTGGAGAGGACGAGTGGTAGAGTGAGAGGTAGTGGAGAGGACGAGTGGTAGAGTGAGAGGTAGTGGGAAGGATGAGTGGTAGGGTGAGAGGACGAGTGCCAGGGTGAGAGGTAGTGGAGAGGACGAGTGGCAGGGTGAGAGGTAGTGGAGAGGACGAGTGGCAGGGTGAGAGGTAGTGGAGAGGACGAGTGACAGGGTGAGAGGTAGTGGAGAGGACAAGTGGTAGAGTGAGAGGTAGTGGAGAGGACGAGTGGTAGGGTGAGAGGTAGTGGAGAGGACGAGTGGTAGGGTGAGAGGTAGTGGAGAGGACGAGTGACAGGGTGAGACATAGTGGAGAGGACGACTGGTAGAGTGAGAGGTAGTGGAGAGGACGAGTGGTAGGGTGAGAGGTAGTGGAATGGACGAGTGTTAGGGTGAGAGGTAGTGGAGAGGACGAGTGGCAGGGTGAGAGGTAGTGGAGTGGACGAGTGGCAGGGGCAGAGGTAGTGGAGACGACGAGTGACAAGGTGAGAGGTAGTGGAGAGGACGAGTGGTAGGGTGAGAGGTAGTGGAGAGGATGAGTGGCAGGGTGACATGTAGTGGAGAGGACGAGTGGCAGGGTGAGTGGTAGTGGAGAGGACGAGTGGCAGGGTGAGAGGTAGTGGAGAGGACGAGTGGTAGGGTGAGAGGTAGTGGAGAGGACGAGTGGCAGGGTGAGAGGTAGTGGAGAGGACGAGTGGTAGGGTGAGAGGATGAGTGGCAGGGTGAGAGGTAGTGGAGAGGACGAGTGGCAGGGTGAGAGGTAGTGGAGTGGACGAGTGGCAGGGGCAGAGGTAGTGGAGAGGACGAGTGACAGGGTGAGAGGTAGTGGAGAGGACGAGTGGTAGGGTGAGAGGACGAGTGGCAGGGTGAGAGGTAGTGGAGAGGATGAGTGGCAGGGTGAGAGGTAGTGGAGAGGACGAGTGGCAGGGTGAGAGGTAGTTGAGAGGACGAGTGGCAGGGTGAGAGGTAGTGGAGAGGACGAGTGACAAGGTGAGAGGTAGTGGAGAGGACGAGTGGTAGGGTGAGAGGTAGTAGAGAGGACGAGTGGTAGGGTGAGAGGACGAATGGTAGGGTGAGGACGAGTGGCAGGGTGAGAGGTAGTGGAGAGGGCGAGTGGCAGGGTGAGAGGTTGTGGAGAGGACGAGTGGCAAGGTGAAAGGTAGTGGAGAGGACGAGTGGTAGGGTGAAAGGTAGTGGAGAGGACGAGTGGCAGGGTGAGAGGTAGTGGAGAGGACGAGTGGTAGGGTGAGAGATAGTGGCGAGGACGAGTGGTAGTGTGAGAGGCAGTGGAGAGGACGAGTGGTAGTGGGGAGGACGAGTGGTAAAGTGAGAGGTAGTGGAGAGGACGAGTGGTAGGGTAAGAGGTAGTGGAGAGGACGAGTGGCAGGGTGAGAGGTAGTGGAGAGGACGAGTGGCAGGGTGAGAGGTAGTGGAGAGGATGAGTGAATGTGAGAGATAGTGGAGAGGACGAGTGGTAGGGTGAGAGGTAGTGGAGAGGACGAGTGGTAGGGTGAGAGGTAGTGGAGAGGACGAATGGTAGGGTGAGAGGTAGTGGAGAGGACGAGTGGTAGGGTGAGAGGTAGTGGAGAGGACGAGTGGCAGGGTGAGAGGTAGTGGAGAGGACGAGTGGTAGGGTGAGAGGATGAGTGGCAGGGTGAGAGGTACTGGAGAGGACGAGTGGCAGGGTGAGAGGTAGTGGAGTGGACGAGTGGCAGGGGCAGAGGTAGTGGAGAGGACGAGTGACAGGGTGAGAGGTAGAGGAGAGGACGAGTGGTAGGGTGAGAGGACGAGTGGCAGGGTGAGAAGTAGTGGAGAGGACGAGTGGCAGGGTGAGAGGTAGTGGAGAGGACGAGTGGCAGGGTGAGAGGTAGTGGAGAGGACGAGTGGCAGGGTGAGAGGTAGTGGAGAGGACGAGTGACAAAGTGAGAGGTAGTGGAGAGGACGAGTGGTAGGGTGAGAGGTAGTAGAGAGGACGAGTGGTAGGGTGAGAGGTAGTGGAGAGGACGAGTGGTAGGGTGAGGACGAGTGGCAGGGTGAGAGGTAGTGGAGAGGACGAGTGGCAGGGTGAGAGGTAATGGAGAGGACGAGTGGTAGGGTGAGAGGTAGAGGAGAGGACGAGTGGTAGGGTGAGAGGTAATGGTGAGGACGAGTGGCAGGGTGAGAGGTAGTGGAGAGGACGAGTGGTAAGGTGAAAGGTAGTGGAGAGGACGAGTGGTAGGGTGAGAGGTAGTGGAGAGGACGAGTGGTAGGGTGAAAGGTAGTGGAGAGGACGAGTGGCAGGGTGAGAGGTTGCGGAGAGGACGAGTGGCAAGGTGAAAGGTAGTGGAGAGGACGAGTGGTAGGGTGAAAGGTAGTGGAGAGGACGAGTGGCAGGGTGAGAGGTAGTGGAGAGGACGAGTGGTAGGGTGAGAGATAGTGGCGAGGATGAGTGGTAGTGTGAGAGGTAGTGGAGAGGATGAGTGGTAGGGTGAGAGGTAGTGGAGAGGACGAGTGGTAGAGTGAGAGGTAGTGGAGAGGACGAGTGGTAGGGTGAGAGGTAGTGGAGAGGACGAGTGGCAGGGTGAGAGGTAGTGGAGAGGACGAGTGGCAGGGTGAGAGGTAGTGGAGAGGACGAGTGGCCGGGTGAGAGGTAGTGGAGAGGACGAGTGATGGTGAGAGATAGTGGAGAGGACGAGTGGTAGGGTGAGAGGTAGTGGAGAGGACGAGTGGTAGGGTGAGAGGTAATGGTGAGGACGAGTGGTAGGGTGAGAGGTAGAGGGGAGGACGCATCACATATAGGATCTGTTCTACCTAGAATAAACTTCCCCCCAAAGTTGTAAACAGTTCTTCAGTAGAGCAGTTCAAGAAGTGAGTAGAAAGTATCTTGCACACTGTAATGAGTGTACAAAGGAGTACAAAGGAAATAAAGCAACAACAGATCAAGTGACCCCTCTAGGTTGCTTGTCCTCCAAAACATTGAGGATCAAGTGTCCAAACAGTTGTTTAGAGTGAGTAAGGGAAAATTGGAAAGGGAACTACTGCCCTGGAACTAATGTCCGTGGCAGGATTCGGAAATTAGTATGGGACAGATGGGTTAGTTACAAAGCACAGTTATAAGTGATCTTTCTTATATCTGGGAAAAAGAGAGTAACATCTTAATAATATATACTGTATATGCAATAATCCTTGATGAATATGTGGGAGGAATATGATAAAGTTATTCATCTACAAACGTAGTCAGTCGCGGGTTTGATGCAAGATATTTGTTTAGGCGAAGTTTGAAAGAATCAACGGTGCTGCAATCTATAACGTCTCGGGGAAGCCCATTCCACAAGTTGACAACTCGATTAAAGAAGAAATTCTTAGATTCGTGAGAGTTAAAAGATTTACCAATTATTTTGCAACCGTTTCCCCACGTGTAATTAGATTGGTCGATAGTGAAGTACTTACTACAGTTCATATTGTCGATGCCTTTGATGATTTTGAACACTTGAATTAAGGCGCCTCATAATCTGTGTTGGGTTAAAGGAAATAGATTTAATTCTCTAAGACGCTCCTTGTATGGTTTATTCTTTAGGTTAGGTATCATTTTGGTAACTCTACGTTGAACTCGTTCTAGTTTGTCTATATCTTTTTGGTAATAAGGTCACCAGGATTGAAAGCAGTATTCCAGGAGAGGGCGGACTAAGAAATTGTAAAGAGTTAGGATAACTTCTTTGGATTTATGCTCAAATGACCTGCTAATCAAGCCAATTATTTTGTTTGCCTTCTTAACAACTTCTGAACATTGTTGACTCGGTTTTAGTTTACTCGATATTGTTACTCTCAGATCGGTTTCTCTGTCTACACTCTTAAGCTGAGTGCCATTCATCGAATAGTTTGCTTTCTCATTTTGGTATCGGATATGTAGTACTTTACATTTATCCGCATTGAAACTCATTTGCCAAATTTGGGCCCAACGTGACAACTTTTCTAGATTGTGTTGCATATCGTCAACTTGTTCTTTTGAGAGTACGCTATTTGCAATGTTTGTATCGTCAGCAAACTTTGAGATTGTACAGGTGAGACCCTCATCTATGTTGTTGATGTAAATTAGAAAGATAATTGGTCCTAGTACCGATCCCTGGGGTACCCTGCTACTTACATTGGTCCAATTAGATGCCTTACCGTTTATTAATACTCTTTGCTTTCTGTCGCTGAGCCAATTTTCTATCCATTTCAACACACCTTCTTGTATTCCATGCGCTTTTAGTTTTAGCAGTAAACGTTTGTGGGGAACTTTGTCAAAGGCCTTTTGAAAATCAAGTTATATAATATCTACAGCTTTACTTTCATCATATAGGTTGAGGATATTGTGAAAGAAGTCCAAGATATTTGTTAAGCAGGAGTGTTTGTGACGAAGGCTGTGTTGAGTATCTTTAAGTATGTAATTTTCCTCTAAGTGATTTACGAGTCTGTCTCTTATGAGTGTTTCTAGCATTTTACATACAACTGAGGTTAAGCTAATTGGACGATAGTTACTGGGTTGGGATTTGCTGCCTTTCTTCAATATCGGTGTTACATTGGCTAGCTTCCACTGATCAGGCATAGTTCCAGACTGCAAGGATTTATTGAATAGCAATGTCAGTGGTTTGGAGAGCTTATCCTTAGCTTCCTCTAGAACTCTAGGTGAGATTGTATCAGGTCCAGGCGTTTAATTTACCTTGAGTTTATCTAAACAATTCAATACTTCTCTCTCTGTAACGGTGATATTGCTTAGAACAACTGAATTATCAATCTGAATCGGCGATGGTGTAGGGATATCACTGAGGTCTTCTGTTGTAAAAACTGATGCAAAGAAGGTATTGAGGGCATTACTCATTTGTACTTCGTCTTTGGTGTATTCTCCATTTTCAGTGTAGTGCACTAAACTGTTTTTCTCCTTCCACCTCGAGTATCTCATAGGAATGGACCGCAAGGTCTCTGAGATACTAAATATTCCTTGTAATTCCTTGTAACACTGGTCACGCCAATACAGCATGACATTTCGGGGCTGCAGTGCGTTATTAAATCCGATTTTTCTCATAGTAAAACTGCATATTCAGATAACAAAATTCAGTTGAAAATCCCAATAAGTCCTTGTATGTTGAGAGAGAGAGAGGGAGAGAGAGAAGTATTCTTAGCTTAATGAAACCTAGATTTCTGTCATTATTTCATGTTCACCTAAAATATTACTCATATGGTATATATTCCATTATCTCTGATAACATCTATGGGAGGGAAGAAACAAATCTGCACGTCTGTCTATTACAAATAAATGTCAATATTATGCAGACCCCATTGAGCTGAGTAATTTGAGTAGTTGTACAGTTGGTCAAAGTTACAGCTGACCCACCCTCACTCTGGGGCTTGCAGAATTAGCTGGCAATACTGGTGTAGTGGTGCAGGGATACTACTTGCCATTAATGTGTTACCTGTGTCTGTCCTGTATATTACTGCAAATTAGACTATGTAATGGTCACGTTGTGAAGACAGACTAAATGCTCCTTCATTAAGCAGCCACCAGTAAAACAGAAAAATATATATTCTTATAAAATCGAGTAAAGTATGTTGTGGCAGCCAGCAGGTTTTATATGCATTGCCAATCAGTGGATATATTAACTTGAATATTTACGCAAATCTACGAACTTTGGGTGAATGTTCGGAATCATACATAGCAATGTATGCATTTTTACTTGAGATAGGCTTACTTTCCCTTGTTTAGTATAATTATGTTCTAACAATGATATAGCCGAAATCAGATCTACCAATCCCAATCTTTGTAAGACACACCTCCTTCCTACACCAGTATTGCCAGATAATTCTACAAGCCCCAGAGCGAGGGTGGGTCAGCTGGAACTTTGACAAACTGTACATGGCCAGTGCTCCCAACGGACAGCTTCATCCAGTGGGCATCCAACTACCAATCCCTGATCCACAAATTACTGAAGACCCTCCCTCTATTACCTAGGTAATGGAGGCTGTGGATAATCTGAATGGTGATAAGGCTCCAGGAATTTGTGGCATTCCTGGAGAACTATTGAAAGCTGAGGGTGTGTCCATGATCCAAGGGTTACATGTGGTCCTGAATGTTGTATGGCAGACAGGTACCATTCCTCTTGACTTGAAAAGGGGTCTGGTCACCTTTATCTGGAAAGGGAAAGGGAACCGACATGACTGCGGTAACTACTATGGTATCACACTGCTTAGAGTGCCAGGCAAGGTCTTTGCCCATATTCTACTTATATGAATCTGGGGCCACTTGCTAAAAGAGCAGAGACATGAGCACTCTGGATTTACACCCAAGACGTCAGCAATTGATTGGATTCTGGTGCTCCGGGTTCTCGTGGAACGCCGACTTGAGTATTAAAAAGGGCTGTTTGCAGTTTATGTTGAACTCAAGAAGGCATTTGACTCAGTGCACCGAGAGATGCTCTGGGAGCTACTATGGCTATGCGGGATCCCCACTGTGATTATTAATGTGGTGTCTGGACTGTATACAGGAACAGAGTGCTGTCAAGTGTGGTCAGGGAGCATCCTCCTTCTTCCCTATGAATTCAGGTGTGAAACAGGGGAGTGTTCAAGCACCTACAGTTTTCAACACTTGCATAGACTGCTTACTGGGCCACACAGTTGGGACGAGTGACTGTGGAGCAGACGTTCACAATTTCAAGATTCCCAATTTAAATTTAGAAGATGATGAAGTGATACAAGCGGAGATGTTGGATGTTCTCAGATTTGCCTCGAAAACACTACATGAGGAGTCGGAGCCACTAGGTTTCAAGGTCTCTTGGACTAAGACCACAGACCAAGCATTTGATGACATTGGATGATGCAATGTGGCGAGGAGTTACAAATCTTAGATACAATTAATTATCTTGGTAGCGTGATCCATGAAAGTAGTGAGTTGGGTGAAAATATCGATCATCGTCTCGGCTTAACATATGGGGTTATGGATTCATTCAACAAAAGTATATGGCATTGTCAATACCTGAGTAAAAGGACGAAGCTTTGGATCTTCAAGACACTGGTGCTCCCTGGCTATCAATTGGATGTGAGACATCGACAGTTAACAGTGTGTTAAAGAGATGCATCAACTCCTTTGGTACTAAATGTCTTCGCAGGATCATGGGTTTTCGCTGTCATGACTAGATCTCAAACTAGCGACTACTCCATGAAACTGGTAAAAGATATATTAGTTGCATGGTCCTTGAATGCCAATTCGGCTATATGGGCATGTGTTTTGCCTCTCTGATGCTGACACTGCTCACCAGGTGGCCTCTACAAAAGACAACCCTGAATGGAGGAGGCCTAGGGGAAGACCACGGAACCCATGGCTGAGACAAGTCAACCAATCTTGGATAGGATACCTGGTATGGGCCGGCAGATATGTCATCCCGATATGTCATCCCAATATGTCAATGGGAAGATATTATTGCGATTGAATTTGTGCTGTACCTAGTATCAGTGCATTACCACAAAGCCCACCGAAATGCCAAAAAAATACCCTCATTGTTCCCTGATTAAATAACACTGTATGAATATTCCCATATTCAAAATATGTTACAGGGGGACAATGCCTAGTGAGTTCACTGCTCAATAGGTGGCGTTCTGAGAGTGAGGGTATGAGTCTGGAGGGTGAGACGGTGAAGCACAAGCAACCAGCCGCTTCAGAGATGGAGCTGCTTCGAGCCATGATGGATGCTTCGCATGTCTTACTCCCCAGACTGGAACAAGACCTCATGGGCTTCACCGTGTTGAGCGGTGGAACGTACAGGCTCTCAGCCTATGCCCGAGAGGGAGTAGTTGGAATATAGAAAAATAATAAATAAATAAAATAAATGCCTGGCGTCTCGCCTGAGGGGATTCCCCTGAGAGGAGTTGAAGGGTGAGTGTGAGAATGCGCTTTCACGACATATGCACCCACCGATTGTAACCAAACAGTCATTCGTGCAAAAATAATGTACATATCTTGTCGACAAGCAATACTCCTGAAAATTTTAAATATTCCGACTGCCATTATAGTAAACCCCTCGAGTGTTAGGACGAAATTGATTAGTTTATTTGAACTATTATTAAATTGATGATTTTATTCAGTTCTGAAATTATGTGTTGGGTGCATTAAAAAAATGGTTTTGACCGCTTAGTTGGAAGTCATTCATAAGCCGTATACATTTTCTCTAATTATAGCATAAGTAAAATGCCAAAAAAAACAAAAAAAACAGGTCAATTAGTGAACAGCTCCTCAGTAACTGAGATGGCGGGGCTCGAGGACAATGAGCCAAAACATCTTCCAAACCTGCTCCCATATAAAGAAGAGCCCCCAACATCAACATGTAGAATCGCTGCCATTAAAACAACAGGAAGGAGGAAGAAGAACAACCATAAACAAGTAATCAGTCTACCTCAGTGCCCCCTACCACCACCCGGAGGTAAACAAACCCTGCTACCTGGGCAGCAAGGATATGGGCTGCTCCCAGGCGCTAATCTCTTCCGGCCGAGGCTCCAACAATGGCCGCTCCCCTCCACAGGTGAGAAGTCCCAACCAGAACCAGATCTCGACTATAACGAGAAATAATGTTATGGAAGTACGGCATCAACCTCCTATATTTCCATGTCTCTACCCAGACAGAAATTACCACCACTACCATTACGAGGACAACAAACAACAACAAGAGCAGTATTCCAACTCGTAACGAAAGCATTGCATAAGACCTAATAAATGTATACGAACCATCAAAACTGTAATTTAATTATTATTCACTTCTACAAGCTTTCTAATACTTACTTCTAATTTTAATAAATAAAGAATAACATTTCCTATGTAACCCTATATACCTGTACTGTATACTATATTTTTAAGACCTTTAATAACTGAACAATAAACCAAAACCTGTAATTCACATGCCTCTCATTTTCCGAAACGCACTACCCGAATACCAAATTAAAAACTAAATTTGACCTGCCTGAAACAAGATATTGTTAGGCAAAATTGAAACTACTTTCGAGTACCTCTCCTTAGGGCGAACGTGCTTAATTGTAGCCTTGTCAATTCGGAGAATACTCCCGTAGGCGTTAGCCAAAATCTCCTTTAAAAGTATCCTGCAAGCTATTTGAGTGCAGTGACCAAGTGCGAGTGTTAGGCGACTTAGAAGTGACCATTCTAATAGTGCGAGTGAAGGACGTGTCCCCCTGGTGCAAACAGGCAGCTGGACACCCTACTCAGTCACCACGTGTGACCAGATCTCTCACAGCTCCTACTTCTATTCTTCATCAAACTTAAGAGCCTCTTGTTCGATACTATTGTTTTGATGATTAATGTGAAGGTTATATAAGATATGCTAAGTGTTCAAATTAACGTCATTCAGAGAATATTTATTCTCACTTTCTAGCAATGGTCACATGTGTTGAGAGAACATTACATATTATATATGTGGGATTGATATATCTATATTCCTTGACATATAGTTTCCTATATTTCATATACAGGATATAGATATATTCGTTCGAAAATTATACATACACACTACACGTAATTACCAGTGAACAGGTTACCCGATCTTATTCTAATTTGTTGTTCTTAGCTGGGTACGTAATTGTATGTATAAGTGTCCACAGAGAGTTATTCTCAGTCTCCTATTCAGACTAAATTTATATTTATGCTTCCTGACGTCAAACTCAGTTTAAGCTTCCCTTTGAGTTAAAGTTATACTCCTGTCCGTATCATGCCGAATTAATCCTTCCTGGCGAGATCTTCAGCCCTACACACAGGCTAATATAATGTATTACTCATTCATTGAATTTATATTAATTCAGATTAATATAATCTATTGTATTGAATTAGCGTCCAGTTATTCATAGTTCAGCTAGTATCCTAGTTCTATATAACTAGTTCACTGTGTGTGTGTTTACGCAGTAATATTTACCTTCCCCATTCACTCTCTACATCGCATTTATTATTCATCAGGATACTAGCTATTTTCTTTTGAGATTAACCTCTCTGTGTATGTTTATGCGATGTGTATATAAACATCTTATTTACACTTATTGATGTTTTTACATTATTAAAACTAATATATTGAATTCTTGTGATTTATGAAGCAAGAATAACTCTCATTATTATTATTATATTGATGATATTTTGAGTGTATTTCCCATAGATACATCTCAGTCACATACTTGTGCCTGTGCTGTGTTGTGCTGATAAGAAATAAAACTTGTGTATTCTGTGACATTGATTGACATCTGATTGATTGAACTAAGAATTATATTTATTAAAGTCAGCTATGTTCCCGTTGAGTGTTGTAGTTCTGAAACTTTCCTCGAGTGGAAATAGTGAACTGTATAAAGCAACTTAAAACATTTATAACATCGCATAACACTGGCGGCAGCGGTGTCTCAACACGGCATAACAACTTTGATTTTTAATCTACTCAATCAACCCCAATACACGAATCATCATGCATGGTAAATCGCTTGATATTATTTCTTGTAAGCCAGAAGAACACGATATTGCAACATATCTTGAGGTTGTGAAACCTGTCCTTGACATTGTATTCAAGGACGATGATCGTGCTAAGATTCACACTGTAGTAATGAAGTTAGGCAGGCACATGTCCCTCGTGTCGGGTTATGTGCGTGAATCTCAACATTTGACCTATGCTCAATTTGAAAGTTATACCAAGACAGCCATTAACCCTTCTCTCGGAAAAATTATAGCAGACAGGCATTTCAACGATATCAGGTTTTCAAGAGATCTAGATCACACTATCAGCCTGCAGTTGAATCAACTGGTAGTGACAGCATTTCCCACTGATACTGCTGCTAAGAGAAAAGAGAGTGTGTTTAGTGCATTGTTAAGGATACTACCCACGTCAGTGCGAGATAATTTCGCAATCACAGAACCCAAGGGTTATGATGAGGACATGCCAGTACTTTGGCATATCTTGGCCTTGAGAAAGACTCAGGAAAAGGATAAAATTGCCATAATAAGCCGAGCTACTACTCAACCTTAACCTTCTGCTATACCCTCTACCAATACTGCATACATCCGTCCAATTGACAAGATGGAAGAATGGGCCAGAGTCCGACCCTCAGACTGGAAGCCTTGCACCTCCAGATGTCTTCTAGTGTATCTAAGGAAATCATTTAAAGAATTAGTCAAACGTCGACCCAAGCTTTCTCAATTCTGAGGTCAGATTCCGGGGATTAAGCCCCGATGCGTGGCCACAATCAATGACAACAGAACTGCAGGAATAAAAGAAACGGAAGAGGAAGAATACCCAGAAGAAACTAAGGCACTGGAAAAATTAACAGAACTTCAAGATAACCCAGATTTTTAATCCGCCCCTGTCCACAAACCGTCAAGCTGGCGGGAGCTCGTGATGGGACAAACACAGACAAACCTCCCATTTACCATCACCTCACCGTAAATGGGGTAAAAGCAAGACTTCTCATCGGAACGGGAGCTTCGCGTTCCTGTCTCTTTTCCTCTTTCTTCAAACAAAACAAAACCTCTTTTGGCCCTCTGCTACCCTCCACCATAATGTTAATAGAAGCAAATGATGGTGTCATTCCAAACTGTGGTAAAACTGCTTCGCTTTATGTCAACACCCCCATTCATGATCACGGAGAGCATCGCTCCTTTATGATATTCCCCTCCCAAGAAACCCTGTACGATGGATACTTAGGGTTTGACCTACTCACTTCCCTTCATGCAATCATTGATTGTAAGCAAAGAGTCCTAAAATTCATGCCTCCAACCAAACATACATCTTTTTTCTCCACAAGTCTAATGTAAAATCAACCATCAAACCCCAGCCTAGCCTTAAACAAGACATAACCTCAGATTTTCACTCCGAGATTAAACTCAAACAAGCCATCCGCACAATAAAAACTACTCAGGCTGTCACCTTAAAACCTGTTACGCTACCCCCTCACCACGAGCAGTGGATCCCCATTCTACCCACGTTACCTGGTGACGTCATCATCACCCTGAACCTCCAAAGTCCTTTCGACAGAGATTGCCTGACCGCTCCTGCCATTATCCCTCATAAACTCAATTGCATTAAAATTGCGAATATCTCTGACCATCCCCTTACATTACCAAAATGATTAGCTATTGGAGAGCAAGAGAATCACAGAGAGGAATTATCCTTACCTAATGATCCCGAAACCCCTTTCCCCCCTAAATTTCCTGACATTCCTTCTCACTTGATTCCTCAACAACAACTTGACTTACACGACTTGATGACTTCTTTCCAAGACATCTTCGCCACATCCAGCCGAGACGTCGGGAAAACCAACGTACTTCACCACCAAATCCATACCGTAGAGCAACCCATTAGACAACCCATTCGCCGGAAAAATCCTATGCTGAGACAGGAGGAAGACGCTCAAGTAAGAGAAATGATAGACACTGGCGTCATTAAAGACTCCACCATCCCTTGGTCCTCACCCGTAGTCTTAGTTAGAAAAAAAGATGGCTCCACGAGATTCTGCATAGATTATAGACAACTCAATGACGTGACCATTAAAGACGCAACACCTCTACCTCGCATTGATGATTCCCTAGACTCTTTACTAGGTGCGAAATGGTTCACCACTCTAGATCTGCAAGCAGGATATTGGCAAGTGCCAGTACTTCCGTAGCACCAACAGAAAACGGTTTTCGCCACCAGTCAAGGGAGACTCTATGAATTTACCGTACTCCCTTTTGGCCCAAGATCTGTAACGATCCTGCCACCTTCTCTAGACTCATGGAATCCGTATTGCAAGGATTAACCTGGGAAACATGGCTAGCATACCTAGACAACATAAATGTCTTTGGTAAAACGTGGGCAGAGCATATTCAAAGCCTACGCCAAATATTTCAAAGACTATAAGAAGCTAATTTAAAACTCAAGCCCTCCAAGTGCACTTTAGCACAGAAAGAAGTGCAATTCCTAGGCCACATAGTCTCAGAAGAGGGAATCACCCCCGATCCAGAAAAAAATCAAAGCAATAAGTGCCATAACTCCCCCCCCCCCCACCAATGTCAAAGGAGTCCGAGCGTTTTTAGGATTAACCTCGTACTATCGTCGGTTTGTAAAGAACTTTGGCACTATTGCCAAAACTCTTTATGATTTAACACAGAAAGAAGACCCATTCCTGTTGACAACTCAACGTATTCATGCCTTCAACTCCCTTAAAAATCTTTTAATAGCTTCCCCAGTAGTGTCATTCCCTGATTACAACAAGCATTTCCGTTTGTATACCGATGTATCCCAATTCGATATTGGAGCAGTTCTCGGCCAAACCCGAGACGGACGTGAGCATATTATTGCATGTGCCAGCTGAACACTCAATCCAGCAGAAACAAACTACACAGTCACCAAGAGAGAATGTCTAGGAATAATTTGGGCACTCCAATATTTGAAAGCCTACCTTGCAGGTGTAAAAGTCACAATAATTACAGATCACCACTCCCTTTAATGGCTCTGAAAATTGGACACCAAGAACGCTTTAACTGTAAGATGGCGCGAATCCCTTGAAGAGTTCAACTTTGAAATAGCTTATCGACCTGGGAAGCTACACACTAATGCCGATGCACTCTCCAGGCTCCCTCAAAATTCATCAGTCCCTAGCCACCTAATCACTACAAAAAATCAAACCAGCCCCATTTTAGCCATTCATCATCAAGATTTCACAGATCAAGATCAACAATACCTCCTGCAACAGTTTCAACGACAGCAAAAACCTGACTGGATACCCCGACACCTCTTCTCACAACTTCAACGAAAGGGAGATAATCTATACACACCAGATGGGAAAATCGTAATTAGCCCCAGTGCCACCCTACCAACCATGCAATCCCTGCACGCACATAATGGCATTCACCTAGCCCAAAGGAAATTAGCTTCAACTTTTCAGCAAGTCTATTAGACTCCCACCACCTACATCACCGCCAATAAAGTTACTGAAGCATGTACTGTAGAGCTTGTGCCCTAGGAAAAGATCGAACACGTACCCCAGGACCTTCAGGAAAACTAGTCGCCTCAAAACCATGGCAATTACTAGCCGTAGATGCAATGGGCCCCATGGAAGGTGTAAAAGGGTTCAAGTATATAATCACCTTCGTAGACACCTACTCTAAATATGTCATCGCCTGCCCCGCCAAAGACCATACTGCCTTTTCAGTAGCCGAAGCCATGATCCAGCATGTATTTCCATATTTTGGCCTTCCTGAAGCCATTCACACAGATAACGCCCCAGAGTTCACAGGACACTTCTGGACTCAAATCTTTCAAATCTGTGGATTAAAAATGAGTCATTCATCTCCATACTGGCCCCAAGGCAACTCCATCTGCGAAAGGAGCCACCGTACCATTGCAAATCAAATAAGGACTAGATTGCAACAAATGAACACCACCGACTGGCCTAGCCAAGTCAAAGTAGTACAATGGGCGGGTGCCCAACCTCGAAAGGAGTTGAAATAGGGGAACTATCCCCCCGCCAAAGGCGGCTTTCTAGGGCCTTTCCTAGCTGATGCTGAGAGGATTGGGTTCTAGGCATGTGGTGATGGGCTGGTCTATCTGAGTGAGAACTGAGCGATCTCTGCCATACCCATAGCTTACTCTGACTGTTCCTTTTACTTATATATCTTCTAGATCTCAAGTGGCAGCGTCTTTTCCGTGGATTGACCTCCCAATCAGATTGGGAGCCAAAGCGTCACATTTTTCCCTTACCCCTCAACTTTCCCTTCATAATTGCTGAGGGGCACAGGGCCTTGGGTGGGACTTTGGTTTCCCGGGCATTTCCGCACCTTCCTCAGCTCCCTGCCTTGGAGTGGCTTCGGTCACCCGGGCTTTGTTAGTTGTAAGCAGGGAGGATTTTGTGGGGGTGCTCGTTTATGGCCTTGGCCTTGCTCGAGACCTTGGGGCTGTTCGGCCAGACAGCCTGGGGAACAACAACAACAACAAGTACAATGGGGATCGACAATTGCCCTCGTCAAGATGGGATTTCCCCCCATGAACAAGTTTTTGGCGTACCCCCCCTCCTCATTCCCCTACGTCACCTGTCTGCCCCATACGAGCCTTCATCCAACTTTGACCAGTACCTCGTCCACTTGAAGAACCGATTACGACAACTACAATATCTACAAGATCTCCAGCCTGACGAAACACTAAAATCCAGTCCTCACCACATCGGCGATTTAGTTATGGTAGCTAACCTTCCTGTACCTTCGAAACTCAGGCCAAGATACAAAGGACCCTTTGAAATCCTCACAGTACCGAATTGTTACCAGGTCACCATAAACTACCATGGAGAATCAGGCACATACCATAATCGTTATGTACGACGTTTCCAACCAATGGATGAAAATATAACCATGCTTGCTGACCCAGATAATGATAACACATGCCCCGCAATCAATAATCAAACTTTAGGTTCCACAGAGTCATTGCCCCCTCCCCCAGTTCCCCCCATCAGCCCTCTCCCTATTCTACCAAAAACACCCATTCCAACTATTTAATAACTTACCCACCATTTCTCCTCTTCCTCCTCCCTCTACCTCGCACTATCTCAGTCACCCTAACACTCTAGTACCACCTACTCGCACCATCTCCGCACCCCCCAAACTTGACCTAAGCCAAACCCTAATCTGCTTCACACACCCACTTCCTCTATCTCTACCATCCCATCTGACATTGATATTACTATGTCTTCTCTCTCCCCCACTACTCAACCAACTTCACCCGCATTCTCTCGTCTTCCCTATACCGAGTCACACCCTAATTCACCTAAAGTTCAACTACCCTCACGAATACCTAAACCAATCATGAAATCTCCTCAGCCATCCACTTCTACCAAGCGTTTGCCAATGCCCTTAAGTCAACCTAATCTTCCTTCCCACATTTCCACATCTACTATAAATTCAACCCCTTCACCTTCACACACTACCACAAAAACTCTTCCACCATCTCAATCACAAGTCCCTCCCAAAACTCCCATTTCCACCTCTAAACCAACAAAGTTGAACCCTACCATCTCTTTAACTTCATCTATGTTACAGCCTCCATGCAGACGATCTGGTCGACGTGTGACTCAGACAAAATGGTGGGCTCCAAAAACATTCCCCCCACAAAGAAGGAAGACCTCTACCACCACCACACACGCATCTGCCACACCAAACCCCCCTCCAGCCTCACCTGTCACCCTCACCTCTACAACCAACTCACCGACCCCACCTTCACATCTACAAGCTATGACCAACCACCTTGTTACCTCAACTGGTCAACCTATTGACCCTACCTTTTCCAAGCTCCTCCCATCTATACCGGAGGGTACCGACCACCCTAAATCACCCTCCACAGTTAGTCAAAGTCCTGGAGCCATACCAACAACATCCTCCAGCACTGAAGATACAGCCACCATCATGAAACTTAATAAGTTGTCCCTCTCCAATGAACACCAGACCACGGACATCCATACCCCAGCTCAGTTGGTGCACCTCGCCAACATATCTCCTATCCCTCTCCAGCTGACCATTGCATTCGAGCCGGACGCACCAAATAACATAGTAGCAGTAGTATGGTGCCGCATTTTACCGTACATCAACTCGAAAGCTCAAAGAACCTACAGTATATTCTACAAGCTAGGGGACGAGATTTGTTCATGGTTGAAGATGGTGAGATGACGGGGCTCGAGGACAATGAGCCAAAACATCTCCCAAACCTGCTCCCATATAAAGAAGAACCCCCAACATCAACATGTAGAATCGCTGCCATTAAAACATCAGGAAGGAGAAAGAAGAAGAACAACCATAAACAAGAAATCAGTCTATCTCAGTGCCCTCTACCACCACCCGGAGGTAAAAAACCCTACTACCTAGGCAGCAATAGGGCCACTCCCAGGCGCTAATTCATACCGGCCGAGGCTCCAACAATGGCCGCTCCCCTCCACAGGTGAGAAGCCCCAACCAGAACCAGATCTCGACCACGACGAAAAATATTTTTTGGAAGTACGGCATCAACCTCCTAAATTCATGCAGTAATTAAGGAGTCCGCTACTACACCATTAAGGATTGTATTTAACTGCAGTTCTAAACGCAAACGGACATCTTCCCTGAATGACTGCCTCATGACTGGTCTAACTTTGACAGAAAAGTTAGGTGATGTTTTGCTACAGTTTCGGACAGATCAGTATGCATATACAGATGATATATCCAAGGCATTTCTGAGAATCGGATTGCAAGAAGAAGACAGAGACTATACTCGATTACTCTGGCCATATGATCCTCAAAATCCTCATAGTTGCATAAAGACTTACAGGTTTAGATCAGTCCTTTTTGGTGCAACAAGTTCCCCATTTGTATTACAAGCTACTATTGATTACCACTTTCGGAATTCTTCAAGTCCTTTGAAAAACACTCTAGCATCCAATTTTGTATTAGGATAATTTTCAAGGAACAACTTCTGATGAACTACAGCTTCTCCCCATCTACAAAGAAGCCAACAAGGAGTTAGGACAAGCCAACATGCCACTCAGACAGTGGAACACCAATAACCAAACATGATTGCAGAAGATTTCCCTGAATGTGAAATAGCTAAGGTAACTTCAATACTAGGACTGAACTGGAACACAGAAGAGGACACTCTATCAGTAAAACCAATTAAGCATTCACAAACTGATAATAAACCTCTGACTAAAAGATCATTGCTAGCAAAGGTGAGCCAGGTATTTGATCCACTAGGAATCTTTTCTCCTATTACAGTGAAAGGAAGTTTATTAATCCAAGAAGCCTGGAAGTTAAAGATAGAGTGGGATGATTCATTGCCAGATTATTTTGATGATCGCTGGAAGGGACTGGAAAGTGAATTTCACCTGTTACCAGACCTGAAGGTACCAAGATTTGCTGCAAAAGGATCTGGTAACTGTAACTTGCACATATTTTGTGATGCTTCCTCAAGAGCATATTGTGCTTCTGCTTATCTTGTTACTGACTCTACATCAGTATTAAATACCAGCAAAGTAAGGGTAGCCCCAGCTAAAAATATAACTATTCCTCAGTTAGAACTGACTGCCCTACTAGTTGGTACGAAACTTGGGGTTCACATTCTAAAAACCTTGAACCAATATCAAAGACCTACTTGTGGTCTGACAACGAGGTAGCGGATCAAGAATGATGGCTCCAAGTTACCCTATGTCAAGAATAGAGTAACCGAAATCCAAGAAACACAAAGGAACTTTGCATTTAGGCATGTGGGGACAAAATCAAACCCAGCAGATCTTCTAAGTAGAGGTGTATCAATGAAGGAACTCTCAAAACCTTGTTGTGGTTTACAGGACCCCAATGGCTTACAGACCCTCAACATTGGCCTGAGCAAAAAAGCTTTATTGTGTCTAATGTACATGAACAAGAGGAAACTCCATCACAGATTGAACAACCGACGATACCGCTACTAGAACCTCAAAGATTTTCATCTCTTGGGAGGTTACTGAAAGTCACTGATAATGTTTTTAAGTTTATCAATAATGTCATAAAGAAGAGGGGATGGAAGCACCACATGGTGTCCATAAGCCCTGTAGAATTCTGGCTGCAGCGGGTGCAGGGTGGAGTCTATCCCGACGAATACAGGATTGTGAAGTCCTTATCAAGTGATGACCCTAATATCGCACAGTTTTCTGAGCCGTCTAAAAAGACCCTCAGACGTAACAAACTAATTAATTCCTTGGGGTTGTACCTTGATAACAAACATTTTATCAGGTGTCGAGGCAGACTTCACCACTCCTCGTTGTGGTATGGAGCTAAGCACCCAATTTTGCTACCTAAGAATCACTGGTTTACTAGATTAGTGATTAGTGACTCTCACCGTAACACTCTGCATGGAGGGGTAGCTGATACCCTCCTTAATATCAGACAAACATTCTGGATTCCTCAAGCAAGACAAGCCATCAAAACGTTTGTAAGGAAATGCCTGAGATGCCGAAGATATGACGCAAGAAAGATGAAGTATCCAGAGCCACCTCCAATTCCAGCAGAGAGAATCAAAGAGTCTAAACCATTTCAGGCAGTTGGAGTTGATTTCACAGGTGCAATCCATCTACGAAACCCTAGTCGCGAAGATGGATCAGAACCTACAAAGGTATATATCGGTCTATTTACATGCGCCACTACAAGAGCTGTCCACTTGGAACTAGCAACAGATATGTAAGCAAGCACTTTCTTGAGAGCATTTAGGAGGTTCATAGGAAGGAGATCATGTCCGCAGATTATTATTTCTGACAATGGCACACATGTTAGAGCTTCAGAAAGATTCCTAAGGAAGTATTTTGAATTGCCCGAAGTACAATTCTTTGAGTCAAGACATTGCAAGTGAAAATTCATCCCACCAAAAGCACCATGGCAAGGGGGTTTCTATGAGAGAATGGTTGGACTTATGAAGAAATGTTTACGTAAAGTCCTACATAACAAGAGGATAAGCACAGATGAACTCCGGACATTACTAGTGGAGGTTGAGGCCCGAGTAAATAACCGACCACTCACTTACATCCATGAGTCGATTGATGAGCCAGTAGCACTCACCCCTAATCACTTACTTCAGGGTTATCTCATTGAAACCATACCACCCATCACTTCTAAGATGAACGAACATTACCCAGATTTCACCTTATCCACAATAAATCCTAGTTCATAAAATCTAAACCTGCGTTTCAACCATCACAATAAATTACTCAAGCAATGGAATAAGGTTTGGGGACAGGAATATCTGACTTCACTACGAGAACGACATTATGGAACAAAGACTAATAATGTGCCACATTCTTTAAAGATAGGAGATATTGTTCTAATTGATTGTGACACTTCAAGATCTACATGGCCACTGGGCAAAATTATATCATTGTATCCAGGATACTCATGGATCACTAAGAGTAGTTAAAGTATTGTCAAAGGGAACTATTTCACTAAGGACAGTTGATAAATTAGTTCCTCTAGAAATATCAAGTGAATATAGCTCTGACACATCACAGGAGTTGAATAGTCTAGCAGATACTAGGCCTACCCGCCTTGCTTCGTCTACGGTACCAGATGTAGGGCATTGTTTGATCAGGGCTTAGTATAAAATGTGAATATTTACTTTCTTATGGAGTGTATGATTAGGTAAAGAAAAAAACAACAACCACGTCAGATAACTTTGGGATTATTAGTATATAGTTATTTTCTGGGGCCCCCAGGATGTGAGATATTATTTCCCACAGAGATATTCTTTGACTATTTTGTGTATATACATGTAAATAATATAAATTGGTTATTATGGCAACTAGTTAACTAAATGTTAATTTAGTTTATATACCACATATTTCATAAAACACGAGCTAGTGCAATACTTGACTCGAATTTAGTATATGCTGTATACCACATACAGTAATTTATGAAGCTACGAGCGAGTGAAATACTTGGTTCGAAATAAATACATTTATATAATTATCGCATATGTCATATTATAAGTATGAGCTAGTGAAATGCTTGGCTCGAGACGGCAAGCGACTAACAACACTATGAACTTGTTTTCACTTAATTACGATCATTCCTATAATGTTTAGATCACATAATTACGATGAGAATATTGCGAGAGAAATAGCCAAGCAGTTGCTGGTTGAGTGTGCTAGAGTGAACATCATTTGCGGAACCAACCACACGAGTGATACTATATTATATAACTCAGCATATTAATAAAGTCGCTATAAGACTAGAATAGTACCAGCAAGATTTGCTGTCTGAGTAGTGGTTGCTGTATCGAAGGGCGACCAGGGCAAGTCGTGCAGAAATTACCACACCATGGATGGAGTCATGTGGTCCCCACTAGGCAGCCAGGATTTAATGCTAACATATACTTAGCTATAAAGTGGAAGGCAAGGACAGTAAAGCACAAGGCTCTCTATCCACACACCAAAGAGAGAGAGAGAGAGATACTTATGATTTAATAATGGGGTTTTGGAATAAAGGACGTGAGTTTTATGATCGTGAGAGAATAACATTGAAGGGTACCAGAGGAGTGCTGGACAAATATATTGCAGCAGTAAGAGCGTACTGAAAGAAAGAATGAGTTGGGATAGTTAAAGATGAAACATGCAAGGGATTAATAGCATAAACATCAGAAAGGGTAGTTTCAAACTGATTATTTCCTGTAGTTCTCCTGTGTCAGGTATGCCGATACACAGAAATACAATACCTTCTGTGACGCTCCTTCATAGTAGCCACGTGCAGGCATGCGCGCGTGTCGGCGGCCGTTTAGAAACCGGCTGGCGGCAGCCGGCCGGCAGGCTTTTCCTTAGTATATATCCTACGACAATGTAACTAATGTCTGGGATATTCTTATGTTGTTTCACAGCTTGTAGCTGCCCTTATTCTTAACCAACGCATCTTAGTATATTTTATTCTCGATTGTTGATTGTTTCATTATAATATATAAGATGTAAGTCTAGTGAGAGTGGGAGGAGACGAGCGGGAGAGAGAGACCGGCTGGGGGACGTTGCTTCGCGCGGAGAGTCCAGCTTGGGACGAGCCTGATGTTGCCACGTGCATCTGATAGCAACGTTAGGCTTAGTTTCAACTCACGCCAGGGGTAGAGGATTTTGACCCGGCAACTGTGTTGAGTGTTGCCAAGCATGGGATGTATTTTGTATGCCTAGGGTGGGGTCCAGACAGATTCAAGACTCAGAGCTCACCTCACTGTCGTACCCTTCGGACCCCTTGATATCTATCCCTCTCAACCCCACTTAGAAACTTTCTCTCTTACTTTGTATACCTTCCTTCCACTACTTCACCAATCTATTTAATTATCCCATCCCCTTGATAGACCTTATATCTATTATTGTATTAATGACGAGCTCTCAGATAACTAGATAGGATTTTGGGCCTTATGCAGAGACGTAATTGTTAATGAGACCTAGGAAGCTTTTTGTTGTCTCATATTTGGTGGTTTCATGCTTGCTAGTGTGTTCTTGTGTCAGGTTAGCAGGGGCTAGACCGGAGGGGAGGCTTTTTGCGATCCTTTATGTAAAGTCTGCTGGTGCGAGTCCTGTGGACCCGCACGACTTTACTAGGATACCCGTGAGAGTCTGGGGGCATTTTCTTGTCTGTGTCCCTGTGTGTCTAGCGTTGTGTTGTGTGAGGGCCCTTGCCTAGTCCACTCAGCACTGCACTAGCACGTCTTGCTTTTGTTTTAGGGTCGCCAGGAGAGAGTCAGATACTTGGGATCTGAGTCTCTCATGAGAGCACCCTTTCAATTAGAGTAATTTGGCGCACAGACCTGGGAACGTCCCTAGGCTAGAGCAGGTGGCTCAGCCCGGGTATCCGAAGCCTATATCCTTCCGGCTAGACCTCTGCCACCTGGCAGATTAACAGCTAGGGGTTTATCATCTCTGTATGCTTGTTATTGTGCCACAGTTTACCGTTTTTGTGAGCATTGTGAGTCAGGGTGTGGCTTAGAGACTCTGTCCGAGCAGGCTTGCCTGACTAAGAGTGAGAAGCACACCTGTATGTGGTTATGTTGTGAGTTGCTACCTTTATTTAATTATACCTATGCCATTATACACTGTATGTCCTATCACTAGTATTTATTCCTGATTATGAGTTAAGAGTTCTCTAAATCCGTAACGTACTTTCTTTGCTAAGCATCAGATCCTACAGTAGCCGCATGCAGTTTAGAAACCCGCATCTTGTCTACCTGTACGATGTTTTGAGGACTGTTTGCTTTCACCTTCTTTCACGCAGGGGTGATTAGTTGTATTAATTAACGTAACGTTAAATGTACTTTCTTCTAGTTTGTTATTAAATTGTTTCTGCAATTTAATCCCGTTATCTATCTTTTCTTTGAAGCTTTAAGTCAACTTAGTTGTGTGATCTTTTATATAGCCTGCTTGACTATCAGCAGTCTATAGTGCGTGCACCCGGTAACCGAGTCATAGGATACCTCATTGTCCAGGCAGGACTCTTGATGGTTTAGGGTGGTTTGTTGCCTGGGTCTATAGATAAGGGTTGGATCTAGCGTTTTCCGTTGTTGCTTGTTGCCGCATACCTAGTCCAATAGAAAGAGCCCAGTGTTTATATATCCCAGGACGTAACAAATGGCGACCTTGCATAGGATTTACTGAACAGAGGAATATAGTGGTCATTTGTTTTGAGATTCCTTTTGATTAGAGGAATACAGTGGACATAGAGTTTTTTTGTTGGAGCAACCAATATACCACATTAAAGACTTTAAATAACATTAGTATATACATACTTGCATAGGAGATAAGGCACATTCTATAACCGTGATAATTACTGCAGTACACAAACATGTCTAATACATCAGAACACAGTGATGGGTCAGGTCACGATACAGGCTCGGAGGGAGAAAGATCTGTGGAGTGGCTAGTCGATAGCGAGGAGGGTGCTAGAAGATTTTTAGAGGTGCCCCTTACCGCTGCCAGGGTGTTGAAGCTGAATAAGTATGGCTTAAAGTGTGTGGCAGGTCTTCAGGGTCACCAGGGTTAAAGTGGCATGAGAAAAGATCAGCTGAGGACTTTGATATTGGGTTTAGAAGGGAGAGACCTGGGTGGAGAGGCAACTGGGGGCCCCAGTCCCCAGCCCCCCCTCCACTCTACCCCCGTATCAAACGTCAGGGTGCCTGAATTTAGTACATACCCCCAAGTTGATGGTCAATGGCAGCGTGGAATTCAATCACAGGGACCCTCTCCATTAAATGCACCTTCCCCTCCTCAAGGGTTGACTCCAGATTTGTTGTTTCGGCTTGAGATGGCCAAGGTTGAGGTTGCTAGAGCTCAGGTTGAGGCTGCTAGAGCTCAGGCTGAGGCTGCAGAGAGAACAGCTATACGAGAGGCTGAACTGCAGGCAGAGTCTACTAGGTATCGGGCTGACAGGGAGCTGGAGAGATCTCGAGTGGAGGTAACAGGGCGAAATATTGGGGGAGGTAACAGACATCGGGACCAATCATTGTCGCACCTGCTTAAACTAGTTCCTGTGTTCGATGAATTTGGTGTGGCTGAGTTTTTTATGCGATTTGAGAAGAAGTGTCAGGAACACCAGTGGCCTCAGGAAAAGTGGGCAGCATTAGTTTCATGAAGACTCCTAGGAAAGGGGCTAAAAGCGTATGATGCACTACCTTTAGAGTCCTGTGTAGTTTATGATGAGCTAAAGAAGGCTGTGCTACGGGCCTATGAGTTACAACCAGAAACTTACCGCTTGAAGTTTCGGGGTGTTACTAAGGGCAAGGATAGTACCTTCCTAGAACATGCCCGGGACTTGTCTGATGCACTACGACATTGGCTGCATTCCGAGAGGGCAGCTACTTTTGAGGAGTTGAGTGAGCTGGTTCTCTTGGAGCAGTTCTTTAAGTGCACAGGCGGGGACTTAACATTAAATATATAGGAAAAAAATCCTAGAACTCTCCAGGAGCAGAAATGGCTGACCTCCGACTGTCATTAATTCGAGGGTGCGGAGCAGCAGCTAGGAATGAGTCGGGTGCAAAGGATCGTACCCCTCCCCCTCCCAAGAATTTTGATACACATAAATACACAAAACCATCTAGCACTGACAATAAAACTGAACATAAACCAAATACTGTCCCGTATAAGAAGTCTAATGGTACCTCCCACTCCCAAGGGAAACCAAAGAGTAAAGAGTGCTTTGCATGTCACAAGGAGGGTCACTTTGCAAATGCTTGTCCGAACAAGCCACCAAACAAGGTTGTGTCATTGGCCCGCAGCATAGGGGTGTGGCCTATATCTTCCGAGTTTGCCAAGGGTAGTTCGTCAGAGGGTGGGACACAGCCTGTGTTCAAGAGTCCAGAAGGCTCGAACCCTGTCAGCGACATCTTTGGGGGTCATAGAGGGCATGGTTTTGTGAGGTGGGCTGGCGAAAGTTGAGGAGTTAAGCTATTGCGTGATACGGGGGCTTCTCAGACCTTGTTAAAGAACTTTACTGGTAGACCGATTAACGCTGCTCGGGTGGTGGTAGTTCAGGGGATCAATGCTACGAAGTCCTACCCGCTGGTGCGGATGGAGCTGGAGGTGGGTGGTGTGGCAAAGGAGCTGGATGTGGGAATTGTAGAGAACTTGCCTGTTGGGGGCGTCGACCTCCTCCTCGGCAACGACTTTGCGGTGCCTGCTTCTAAGGTTTCACCCTTGGTCGTTGCCAAAAAGGCGGCCGACGTTAGTAGGGAGGAGCAGGAGTTGGTTGAGAAGTGTAGCGTACACACCATGGCGTATGTTGTGACGCGTTCTCAGACATCCGGAGCCTTGCAGCCACCACCTCAGTCTATCAAACCGCGGAGAAAAGGTCACAAGAAAACGGGAAGTGTTGGTCAATTGGAGAGTTTTGAACCGGCAGTGTTTCTTGGTGACTCATTATTGGCACCTATGTTAGAGTCTGGAGAGGCCCCGGGGCCTGTTACCGCTAGTGCAGGTGCAGGGCAGGAAGAGACTCTGCGACAGCATCGTTATGCGCAGCGTGAGGAAAGGATGGCTCAGCGGGACATTGGAGGTGGAAATAAATTATTTAAGATGAACTTGTATAATCTTGCACCTGCTGATGTATGTTCCTTGCAGCTGGAAGATCCTGAAGTCAGGGCGTGTGGTAATGGTGCTGTCGAACTGGAGAGCAATGGGGATGCGCAGCTTGGTGATTTTTTCTTGTCCGAGGGGATCTTGTATCGGAGACATCAGGATCCCAAGAAAAAGTGGGATGGCGGGTCAGGATTAGTGGACCAGTTAGTAGTACCGAGGGTGTGCCGTGAGAGCTTATTGAGATTAGCTCATGATGTGCCTTTGGCAGGGCACCTGGGTGTACGTAAGACGGAGGCAGTTCTGAGCAAGCTTTTCTGGTGGCCTGGGTTAAAGGCGAGTGTCGTGTCATGGCTGTCACAGTGTCACACTTGTCAAGTTGTTGGGAAACCCAATCAGGTCATCCCGAGAGCCCCGTTACAACCCTTCCCTGTCATTGGGCCGCCCTTCAGCAAAGTAGTTATCGATATGGTTGGCCCATTGCCCCCCACTAGTGCCGGCAATAAATGTTTACTAACTGTAATGGATGTAACAACACGGTATCCAGATGCTTACCCCATGCGCAACGGGATGGCCAAGACTGTTGTCAAAAACCTACTTGTCTATTTCTCTCATTATGGCTACCCTCAGGAGATCCAGTCTGATCAGGGATCCAATTTTACTTCTGCTCTGTTTAAGCAGACCATGCAGCAACATGGGATAGTGTCTGTGGTGTCATTTGCCTACCATCCCGAGAGTCAGGGAGTTTTGGAAAGGTGGCACTCGACTCTCAAGAGTATGTTGCGGTGTTATTGCATGGAAAATGGGAAGGACTGGGATCTAGGTCTCCCATACGTTTTATTTGCTGCGAGAGAAGTACCTGGGGAGAGCTTGGGATTTAGCCCGAATGAGTTGGTTTTTGGACACAGGGTCAGGGGGTCCCTCCACATAGTCAAGGAGATCTGGGAGGGAGTCACAAAGCCATGCTCGCTTCTAAAGTATGTTGTTGAAAGCCGTGAGAGAATGCTAAAGAGCCTGGAGGTAGCAGGTCGGAACCTTAAGAGTTCACAAGCTCAGATGAAGGACAGATACGACCAGAAGCTGAAGCTGAGGGAGTTTGAAGTAGATCAGGAGGTACTGATACTACTGCCTCTGGTGGGACACCCCTTGTCTGCCAAGTATTCTGGTCCGTATCGGGTTGTAAGGAAGGTTTCTGATCTCGACTATTTACTAGCTACTCCTGATCGTAAGAAAAAGAACCAACTTTGCCATGTAAATCTGATGAAAGAGTATGTGAGGCGCCCCTCCGAGCCTCTCACTGTCCCGGTGTTGATCTGCAGCGATCGTGGTGGAGAAGGAGGAAGGGACAGTCAAGCTGCGGGGGAGGATAATTGGGATTGTCATGTTTCCGCGGATCAGTGGGCGGGGAATTCTAGACAAGTGGCTCACGAGTTGATATTGCACCTGCCTGAGCAACAGCGTGTAGCTGTGCAGCACTTGTTTGATTCAAACCCAGCTGTTTTCGCGGAGCATCCTGGCCTCACTACTCAAGCGGTGCACGATGTCGATGTTGGGGACCACCCGCCCTTTAAATCAGTGCCATACCGTGTTCCCCCTATTAAATTACCAGCACTTAGGGAAGAGCTGGATTATATGCTGAAACGTGGGCTGATTTCTGAGGGTGCAGTAAGGTGGACTTCCCCCGTCACACTGCAGCCCAAACCAGATGGCAAGGTGCGGTTTTGTATAGATTTCCGCAGGTTGAATGGTTTAACCCCCACAAATGCCTACCCTCTCCCTCGCGTGGACGACAGTGTGGATAAGATAGGAAAAGCCAAGTTCCTCACTAAGATAGACCTTGATAAGGGTTATTGGCAAGTGCCCTTGTCTGAGCGAGCGCGAGAGATGTGTGGGTTTGTGGTGGACGGTGCCACATATCGTTGCCATGTTATGCCATACGGGCTGAAAAATGCCCCTGCAACGTTTCAGAAATTAATGAACGACATTAATATACGACGATGATTTTAACAGTCACTGTGCTCACATCGGACAGCTTTTTAATAAACTGAATGAAGCAGGTTTGGTGGTAAACCTGGGTAAGTGCGATTTTGTCAAAGCCACAGTTTTGTACCTGGGGTTCGAGGTGGGGATTGGTCAGGTGTGCCCTCCACAGACAAAGATCAAAGCCATCGATCAGTTTCCCCAGCCTACGACTAAGAAACTAATCATGCGGTTTCTAGGTATGATAGGCTATTATCGTCGCTTCATCAAAGGCTATTCGACTGTACTTGCACCTTTAACTGACTTATTATCTAAGGACAAGAAGTTCCGGTGGGTTCCTGAGTGTGCAGAGGCGTTTTCCTTGGTGAAACACCTGTTATGTACCCACCCCATACTCAGGGCCCCGGACTTCAGCAGACCTTTTCAGCTGGCGACTGATGCCAGTGGCGTAGGGGCTGGGGCTGTCTTGTTACAGACAGATGATGAAGGTATCGAACATCCAGTGAGTTTTTACAGTAAAAAATTCAATAGTGCATAAAGGAATTACTCTGTAATTGAAAAAGAACTCCTGGCGATAGTGCTGGCACTCAGGCACTTCGATGTATATGTTCCTGCTTTCGGACCAGTCGTAGTGGTTTATACCGATTTGTTAGTAGTCTTGGCAAATCCAACGTCAAGGCTATTAACCTAATTGCAATGACGACTTGTCTATTTTGACTGCTATGTCGTCATTCCAACCGCGGTTAAAAAGAAAAATTCTAGAGTCTACTCCTTATCTTGCTCTAGGAGACGTTGTACATTAACCAAAACTACCACCGAAGGTGAAAAAAGCATAGAAGAGAAGAAAAAGGGGTTTACCTTAGTTACCGCTTAAGGCCCATCCCGTGTTCCGTCATGTGCAGATCCCTGTCGAACGTGCGCATGAGCGACCCTCTCTTGTCATCATTTTTTCACGCTCTCCATTGAATGAAGTCGCTTTTGTTGTGCTCCTTTAATTCACCCTGTTTAGGTTCGTTTCGGCTTATCTGGCCTTCTTTTTTGTTAGACAGATGTTACGTGATCTAGGGCACACGTAAATGGGCTCCTAAGTGTGTATAATGGAGACGCGTGTGGAAATAGCCTACCGAAGGTACGGGGGCGCCTGGCGTTCCTCGTATATGTTTTTCATTCTTTCTCTTTTCATATTCTTTTTTCCTGTTAGTCTGGGCATAGTTTAGCTTTTATCTTACTATAGCCTAGCTCGTTTTCTCATTCAGGACTTGCTATGCCCCTATGAGTTTTCATTTTTTCATAGCCTAGGTGTACCGTTGGTAAACAATCTGAGATTTCGTTGGTGGCGGTGCTGTTTGTAGAGTTTGTGTCGGCCGCATTATTAGCGTTATTCCCGAGTCCTCCCTTTCGAGTCCTTCACTGTGTCTCAAGGGCCTGGGCGACAGGTGGTTCGTGATACTCCAGGGGTACCCACGGGGGCCCCTCTTTCACACCACAGGGTTTTTCGCCCCTCACACATTCTCTGCTCACGGCTAGGCCACCCTTTTTCTCACCAGTTTCATTTACTGGTTTTTGTTTTCTCTTCCTGTTTCACCTCCATCCTTTCATAGTCTTTTGCCCTATCCAGGGGTACCTCACGGGGGCCCCTGTTTGTGCGAAACCACCCTCCCTGCCACTTCTCCTCATGGGCTTTGCTCTATCTCTGTGGGTTGGGTGCTTCCTGGGGGATGTGCCTCCTCTCCCCTGGTGTGTCTTCCTTGCCTCTCCCTTTACCGGTTGAGTCAGGATAAATTCAAGGAAGACACTGCTCAGCTTGATGGCCATCATTGCTTGGGAGTTCATAAGGAGATGACGCATTTTTTGTGGCATTTTTTGGTATTCCCTAGACGCTCCTCTCGCTTTTTTCGGCGCCGGACCATCTCGGCCGGTCCCGCAAATTTGCGGGGGCTTGATTCGGTCCTCTGGGACATTTCGGCTCCCCGCAAATTTGCGGAGATCGTTGGGGGGTCCCGCAAAATTGCGGGAGGGTGGTGTCGGTAAGGTTATGCCTCCATTGGCCCGCAAATTTGCGGTAATAGTTGGCTTTCACTATTGACTTTTTTTATGTCATCTTGTTGCCTGATACTATATTGGTGTATGCACTTTACTGGTGTTATAGGCCCTGCATGTAAGATGTTGAGTGGTGGTTAACACTTTCTCCATCTTTGCAGGTTCTGCTAGTGCTCTTCCGCCTCGGCCGCCCTCCTCACCTACCTCTGTGCTCCCAGTTTAGGGTGAGTACGGATACCTGTTTGCATGTGTGTTCCTGTTTCCCCATGCTCCTTCCCTGGTTCTTCTTGGACATTCTCTCCACTTACTCCTTTGACGTGCTGATTATGGTGTGTGTTCTTCTAGTGCAGGTAGGCTGCCTTGCTTTCGCCTTGGTTGTCGCTCCCCGTGCTTGGAGAGCCACAAGTCCTGCTTGCGCCACTCGCTCTGTGTGTCCTCTATGGCCTACCTCCCTGCTCTGTGTTGCACGTGTCTGGCCCTGGTGGTTGTGCTGCTCCATGGCCCTGGTTCCTTGGCGGCGGCTGTGGCCTCTGCTTCCCTTCCGTCGGTGTGGACGATGGTCTCCTGCCACATTAAGACTGTGGGCCACCGTTCCCCGGCCTTTGTTGCCGACCGGATTCGCGTCGCCCTGGGTATCCCTGACCCGACTGAAGGCCGTTCACCTGGCCCTCTCCCTGGTCGGGCCCTCTCCCCTGGGTCCCGCAGCCGGTCGTCCCATCGTCGGGGGGTTCCCCGGCTCCGTCCACGCTCTCGCTCGCCTCGTCGTCCTCCTGATCGCCTTGCCGACGCCCATCGCCCTCGTCATGGTTCTCGCCCTGAGGCCGGGGTTAGCGGCTCTGCCCCTGTGCTCCCTGCCCTGGCCTCTACGGATAGGGGCTCTACTCCCTTCCGCCCGCTTCCCCAGCCCAGACGACTTCCTCTTACGTTGTCCTCTCCGCGCGCGGTTGTTCCTGCTGTAGCTGGCCATCTGCTCCCTCCTCCTACACTGTCCAGGAGGGTCCGCCTGGATGTCGTTGCTTCTCCTACTTCACCTGCTTCAGTGCCTATTCTTCCTTCACGGTCTCGTCCCACGGTGGTGTCCCCCCTCCGCCTCGGTGTCGGGCCGCCCTGTTATCTCAGCCCCGGGGATCCTTGCTCTGTTTCCCCCCGCGGCTCCTTCTGGCCTCCTTTCACCCGGCCAGCCTTCCCACTCCCGTCGTCCTGCTCCTCCTCATTCTTCTCTTCCTGACCTTCACTTACCGTCTCGCCAGGGGGGTACCCCTCCTCTTGCCTCGGTGGGGTTTCGCGAAGTTTCGGGGTCACCTTTCTCAGGGGCTGACGTGTCGCTGGAAGAGGGGAATGGTGCTGTTTCCCCCTCGGCCGTTCGTGATCGGGGACGAGTCCCTCAACGGCGACACAACCGTCGTCGCTCGCCTTCCTTGGGCCGCGACGCTGCTGGTTCGTGTCGTGGGTCTCGCTCACGCTCGCCCCTGCGGGCCGACCAATCTGGGGGGGGGGGTCGCCTCTCTCGGATCGATTGTCGGCTATGCAGGGCTGGGTTGTGTCACGCTTCGTCGGGCGCTTGGAGTCGATGGAAGACTCCCTCTTCTCGCCCTTCTTGGCGGTGACTCACCCTCAGCGCCTCACCCTACCTACCCCTGCTACGGTCTCCCTCCCTTCTGCAGGCCTACGCGACTGTGTTCGCCGACCTCGCGGCTTCCTGAGGTGTTCTGGAGGTCGCCTTGTTCGCATCGGGGGTGCCGCGCCAGTTGCCTCTGGACCTCTCCCTCCGACCTCGCGCTCCGGGGGGGGTCCGGACGCTTTCATGGTAGCCTGGTACGGGTGGCGGTCGATATACATCTTTCTGCCACCAGACGCGCTGTTGATGCGCCCAGTCCTCGCGAAGCTGCGGCTGTACCACGGCTGCGTCTGGCTCCTCGCGCCTCTGTGGCCGGCACGGACTTGGTCCGCCCGGTTGCCGCGGTGGTGCCCGAGTCCGGTCCCTCTACCTGTCTCCGGCTTCCACTAGGGCTAGGTTGGGGACCTGCGGACCTCTTCGGCCTTCGCATCGTGCTTGTTCATGAGGCACGGTAGCTCCCGGTCCCCGGCCGGGCCCTGACTGACTTCCTGCAGTGTTCCTGGCCGTCTTCTCCTTGGGGGACTTACGGGTCCCGCTGGAGGTCTTTTACTAGGTGGCTACAGGCCACTCGCCTGCCAGTTGGCTCTCCTTCCCTTGTCCTACGCTCCTTGTTTCACCTCTTCCGTACACGTCGCTTTCCAGTCGACGCTATACGTACCCACTTGTCTGCCGTCCGGGGGGTTCTTTGGGTCCGTCGCTGGGCTGGTCGTTCCGCCACAGGAGCTGGATTCCTTCCTGACGGCTGCCTTCCGGGATCGACCGCCTCCGCGCCAGGTCCCTCCGCAGTGGGATCTGGGGCGGGCTCTGGTCCTTCTGGCTTCCCCCACATATACAAGGGCCGCTACGCCGGTTCCGTTGCTCGGGCGTCCACTCTTCCTTGTCGCTCCGGCCACTGGTGATCGGGTGTCTGCACTAGCGGCATTGTCACGGCCCCGGGACTGCGTGCGATTCTCCCCGTCCTTGCATGGCGTCTCGTTCGCCTCCTCCCCTCCTTTTGTTACCACGCATGGGAGGGAGGCCCCCGTTTTCCAGCCTTTCGCCGTCCAGGCTTTACGGCGTGGGCATCCTCGCCATGTGTTGTGCCCGGTGTCAGCCTTGCACTCCTCTGTTGCGTCTGTGGCGCCGCCTTCGGGTACTGCTGTGTGGGTGTCTCCTCGGACAGGTGGGAGGCTCTCGCAGGTGCAGATGGGCCGCCACGTTTGTCGGACCATTCGTGCCCGTCACCCTGTTTGTAGGGGTTCTGCGCGCGATGTCAGATCCTTTGCTGCCTCCTTCCGGTTCCTGCCACGTCGATCCTTCCCTGCCATCGCCTCAGCGGTTTTGTGGTCTTCTATCAATTCCTTCATCTCCTCCTACCTCTCCGTGTCCAGTGTTCGACCCCCTCGGCCGGTGATTGCTCTCGGGGGTCGTGTTTCCTGGTGCTCTGGCGAAGATCCCTGGTCTTCCCCCCTTGTCCCTCGTTCTTTTCCTTTGTTTTTTTGACAAAGGGGGGGGGGGGGGGGGTGTACGGGTTTGCAACACTGGATTGCAAGTTTGGGATTATGTATTGTTCCAGTACATAAGTGTTTTTGCCACATTGAAAATTGTGTTTTGTTCTTGTGTTCAGTGTTTTTGTTGGTTTTTGAAGAAAAGGGATTTTGGGCACAGTACCTTTTTGGTTTCAGACAAGTCTATGTTTTTGCAATACTATGAATGACGGGCATGTGTTAAAACTGTTCTTTTTAGCTACTCCTCAGTTTTTCACTCTTTTATTAAACTCTCTTGTTTAAATTGTGTCTTTGTCATTCGTAATTTTGTGTTATGCATTGTTTTTTTTGGTAGGCTGGGCTTGGATGTCCTCCTCCTATTTGTTATGCAGCCTTGACGTTGGATTTGCCAAGACTACTAACAAATTGGGAGGTTTGACGATCCAACCTACCAAATAGGAAAACCTACTATTTGGTAGTAGTCTTGGAAAATCCAACGTACATAATACCCTCCCTCACGCTGGACCCCTGCCCATCCGCGTTCTTCTGCTGACGTGAGATGTGGTGACAAGAGAGGGTCGCTCATGCGCACGTTCGACAGGGATCTGCACATGACGGAACACGGGATGGGCCTTAAGCGGTAACTAAGGTAAACCCCTTTTTCTTCTCTTCTATGCTTTTTTCACCTTCGGTGGTAGTTTTGGTTAATGTACAACGTCTCCTAGAGCAAGATAAGGAGTAGACTCTAGACGTTTTCTTTTTAACCGCGGTTGGAATGACGACATAGCAGTCAAAATAGACAAGTCGTCATTGCAATTAGGTTAATAGCCTTGACGTTAGATTTTCCAAGACTACTACCAAATAGTAGGTTTTCCTATTTGGTAGGTTGGGAGGTACGTCAAACCTCCCAATCATCACCCTCTGAAATTCTTGAATCAGTTTCATAACCGGAATATGAGGCTGACCAGGTGGTCACTCATGCTTCAGGAGTATAATCTGGACATACGCCATATTGCCGGTTCTGATAACGTGATAGCGGATTGTCTATCAAGGGTGGATGATGTTGGTTAGACTGCCACAGGATTGAGGGTTGAGTGTGGAGGAAAATAGGCTGTCACAGTAGTTCAGCCGAAAAAAACAAATTAAAAAAGCAAAAACCTTATAAAAACTCTTTATTTTTATAACGTGTAGAATGTTGTATAAGATGTTGTAGCAGTATCTAAGTTGAATGTTTTCGCTTATTGTCGCTAAGTTAGTTGAACTTGCTCGGTGGAGCGCAACAGTCTTTATTTTTTTTATATTTAGTGCCTTGTGTCGCAACAGTGTGTGGTACTATGAGAAGCTTTCTGTTAGATATGAAGAACTTAGTCAAGGGTCTTATATCTTGGGGGAGGTGTGACGCTCCTGCATAGTAGCCACGTGCGGGAATGCGCGCGCATCGGCTGCCCAGCCGTTTAGAAACCGGCTGGCGGCAGCCGGCCGGCAGGCTTTTCCTTAGTATATATTCTACGACAATGTAACTAATGTCTGGGATATTCTTATGTTGTTTCACAGCTTGTAGCTGCCCTTATTCTTAACCAACGCATCTTAGTATATTTTATTCTCGATTGTTGATTGTTTCATTATAATATATAAGATGTAAGTCTAGTGAGAGTGGGAGGAGACGAGCGGGAGAGAGAGACCGGGTGGGGGACGTTGCTTCGCGCGGAGAGTCCAGCTTGGGACGAGCCTGATGTTGCCACGTGCATCTGATAGCAACGTTAGGCTTACTTTCGACTCACGCCAGGGATAGAGGATTTTGACCCGGCAACTGTGTTGAGTGTTGCCAAGCATGGGATGTATTTTGTATGCCTAGGGTGGGGTCCAGACAGATTAAAGACTCAGAGCTCACCTCACTGTCGTACCCTTCGGACCCCTTGATATCTATCCCTCTCAACCCCACTTAGAAACTTTCTCTCTTACTTTGTATACCTTCCTTCCACTACTTCACCAATCTATTTAATTATCCCATCCCCTTGATAGACCTTATATCTATTATTGTATTAACGACGAGCTCTCAGATAACTAGATAGGATTTTGGGCCTTATGCAGAGACGTAATTGTTAATGAGACCTAGGAAACTTTTTTGTTGTCTCATATTTGGTGGTTTCATGCTTGCTAGTGTGTTCTTGTGTCAGGTTAGCAGGGGCTAGACCGGAGGGGAGGCTTTTTGCGATCCTTTAAGTAAAGTCTGCTGGTGCGAGTCCTGTGGACCCGCACGACTTTACTAGGATACCCGTGGGAGTCTGGGGGCATTTTCTTGTCTGTGAACCTGTGTGTCTAGCGTTGTGTTGTGTGAGGGCCCTTGCCTAGTCCACTCAGCACTGCGCTAGCACGTCTTGCTTTTGTTTTAGGGTGGCCAGGAGAGAGTCAGATACTTGGGATCTGAGTCTCTCAAGAGAGCACCCTTTCAATTAGAGTAATTTGGCGCACAGACCTGGGAACGTCCCTAGGCTAGAGCAGGTGGCTCAGCCCAGGTATCCGAATCCTATATCCTTCCGGCTAGACCTCTGCCACCTGGCAGATTAACAGCTAGGGGTTTATCATCTCTGTATGCTTGTTATTGTGCCACAGTTTACCGTTTTTGTGAGCATTGTGAGTCAGGGTGTGGCTTAGAGACTCTGTCCGAGCAGGCTTGCCTGACTAAGAGTGGGAAGCACACCTGTATGTGGTTATGTTGCGAGTTGCTACCTTTATTTAATTATACCTATGCCATTATACACTGTATGTCCTATCACTAGTATTTATTCCTGATTATGAGTTAAGAGTTCTCTAAATCCGTAACGTACTTTCTTTGCTAAGCATCAGATCCTACAGTAGCCGCATGCAGTTTAGAAACCCGCATCTTGTCAACCTGTACGATGTTTTGAGGACTGTTTGCTTTCACCTTCTTTCACGCAGGGGTGATTAGTTGTATTAATTAACGTAACGTTAAATGTACTTTCTTCTAGTTTGTTATTAAATTGTTTCTGCAATTTAATTCCGTTATCTATCTTTTCTTTGAAGCTTTAAGTCAACTTAATTGTGTGATATTTTATATAGCCTGGTTGACTATCAGCAGTCTATAGTGCGTGCACCTGGTAACTGAGTCATAGGATACCTCGTTGTCCAGGCAGGACTCTTGACGGTTTACGGTGGTTTGTTGCCTGGGTTTATAGATAAGGGTTGGATCTAGCGTTTTCCGTTGTTGCTTGTTGCCGCATACCTAGTCCAATAGAAAGAGCCCAGTGTTTATATATCCCAGGACGTAACACTTCTCTATCACCAACAAATCACCTCATGGAAGACGAACTACCATTATTTTTCAGAATCTGCTAGAGTAACTTCACTACACAGCACAACCAGCATAAAAGTGTGTGGTGTGTATAACTATAATTATGATTAACCTCTTGAGGATTATGAAGCGTTTTGTCAGTTTATTCTGGATATCAATAGACGATTGTACATATATTTGGAAGGGTATATGGAAGTTAGAGGGTTGATTGTGACTGGCATTACCCATTTAATTCCCACCATAGACTACAGTAGATCTGGACTGGACACGAAAATGGAACTTTGCAGTAAGGGACCCACAATCGGAGAACGAACCCCCAAGTTCGAACCTCGAAACCGCGAGAATGTAATATTTTCGCGGTTTCGAGGTTCGAGCTTGGGGGTTCGTTCTCCGATTTTAGGTCCCTTACTGCAAAGTTCCATTTTCGTGTCCAGTCCAGATCTACTGTAGTCTATGATACCACATATCCTTCATAAGCTGTAAACAGTCGTCTAATGATAACCAAAATAAACAGCCAAAATGCGTCATGATCCTCAATGGGTTAACCAATTTAGCACCGGTGACGTCCTTTTTTTTATACTGGCAACAATTAGTCGATTGTATTCAGGTTAAGAATGACGTCTGCTCATTAAAAAGTTTCAGACTAAATCAATTAATCTATTTAGCGACCATATACTGTATAGTTTCTAATCTTTATAACATCGCCTAGATATAGCTGAAATCCTATACTGATAGGGTTAATATATCCTAACTTATCAATAATAGGAGAATTCATACCCCCAACTCGTCCGCTTTTTTTGTTTATTGGATATAATATAAATAAGAGACTGGATACCACCAACACGTCCACCTGAATTGTCAAATTCGTTTGATTATCGGATATACAGTATATGAGTAATTGTGAACAAGCCAATATAATGCCAGGACACCTCTATATCATTTAAGGCGAGTTATATTTTGTGTTCTATAGTCACTTCTCCCTCCTGTTAAGCCCCATTAGTTTTGAAGTCGGGTCTTAGAGGTGTTTCTTTAAATTTGATAGAGGACGATGGAGAAAACTAACAAATAAATACAATAACAATATATACATGAATACAGTCCTTTTGCGTCAGCCTGTTGACCTAATATGGCGCCGTTCAGCCAATGTGAGCTTTTGACTGGACTCTATAAGCACGTGTGCCACATTTCAACCAACTTATCATAATACTCCAACAACTTATCACCGTGTGTGAAGTGGCCTATTAGAATAATTATGTTGGCGTAAGACATATTAATTGCATTGAGCTAAGCAATTTTTCAACGCTAGCATTCCCCGTCCCTGCTCTCACTCACTCTCACTCTCTCTCTCTCTCTCTCTATCTCTATCTCTATCTCTCTCTCTCTCCAGGCAATTACACTGTGACTCATTATAAATCAGCATAGTAATGAGAGGCGGGGTAATGGTCGATTAATGGATGCGCAATCAACTTCACCCATCTTTTTATCTCATCCAATCTTCCTGGGATTCATGTTACGTATATTGCCGAACAATGTCATGAAAAAGCTTTCAACGAAATTAGTGAGCATTTTCCAGGCTTAAAATTGAAATGGATGGGTTTGCAGGTATGTTCACGTGTGTGTGTATGTGTTTGTGTGTGTGTGTGTGCGTGTGTGGGTTGGTGGGTGTGTATGTGTTAGTGTGTGTGTGTGTGTGTGTGAACAAAATATATACTAATAACTAAGGCTGAAAATATACAAGGAGATTGGTACAAGCGTTATATTAAATAAGTAACACCCCGTTCTTTAACATTAATATCAATAACAAAACCCAATGTACTTGAATAAACTAATGAAAGCATACGGCCCTCCCGGGATTTGAACTAGGGACACCACACCCAGAACATAAGCACTTAGATTTGTTGTTTAATATCTAATTTGCACAGGGAAGCTTGCAAACATAGTTACACATGTATATATATATTATGTTAATAATCCTTTAATACATTGATGATGGACAGAATGGCGCTGTGCTTGTAGCAATCAGTCAGTAGAGCTCTGATGGGTTGAAGTGGCGAACAACACGTGATGGAGGTGGGACGTCGGGGGGTACCAGGTGCCGATGATTTATTTTATTTTAATTGTTTTATTTGTATTATGTGTATGGACTATGGAGAAGACACAAGGCAGGCTGTCTGTAACAAGTGTCTTTCCCAAAGCCAAGAGAGTGACAGAGAGTCAATGTCAAGGGACTTTGGGGTCAACATGCCTGGACACACGAAGTGTGTCACAAAGTTTCTTCTGATTAATCAGTCATTTTCTGGCAAATTGTTGGAAGTGTTGTTAGTAGAGGTCTGATAAGGTGGGCTAGTTGTTGTTGTTGTTGTTGTTGTTGTTCCCCAGGCTGCCTGGCCGAACAGCCCCAAGGTCCCGAGCAAGGCCAAGGCCGTAGAGCGCCCCCACAAAACCCTCCCTGCTTACCACTAACAAAGCCCGGGTGACCGAAGCCACTCTAAGGCAGGGAGCCGAGGAGGGCGCAGAAACGCCCGGGAAACCAAAGCCCCACCCAAGGCCCTGTGCCCCTCAGCAATTATGAAGGGAAAGTTGAGGGGCAAGGGAAAAATGTGACGCTTTGGCTCCCAATCTGCCAACTTTTAGGTTGGCAGTAGGGAGGTCGATCCACGGAAAAGACGCCGTCACTTGAGATCTAGAAGATATATAAGTAAAATGAACAGTCAGAGTAAGCTATGGGTATGGCAGAGATCGCTCAGCTCTCACTCTGATAGACCAGCCCATCACCAGGTGGGCGAGTTAAGTTGGATACCTGCGTCTCGACAATTAGCATAGTGGAGTCCTAAAATCCTAACATTATTTTGAATGCCCTCTTCTGAATTATTTGATTATTTGTGTATCTGGGTTAGTTTGAGAGAGGATGACCAAACGGGTGAAGAGTAACAGAGTTTGGGGAAGATAAAATATGCATACACCTGTAACATTTATCTCTGAGGGAATCCTAATTGTTTATGGGTGAGTAGCATGTGTAGCCGTGTGTGTGTGTGTTATTCTACTAATTTAGCTTGCAATATTTGTTATAACGTGTTTGTTTATACGTAGATTACATTGTTAGTGTATTCTGACATATTTTAGTTCCCAGTGCTGGCAGTGATATGAAAAGCAAGTTATTAAAACATAAGAGTGCAGACTTTACTAAATAATAAACATGTACGCATTTATATTATATAGTAAGTACGTGCTTTTAATATTGGATACACTCATTGTATTGCAGCATGGCTCTATATTAATGGATGGATGAATGATGGTATATTCCATAAAAAAATAATTAGTCAGATGCTTTGTAAACATGATATCATTAGAACATTTTCACATGCAATCGTCTAATCATGAAGGTATGTAGCTGCACTCCCCCTTAAGCTCCACACAATAGTGTTTCTCCAAGAAAGGCTCTGGGAAGAATTTCTGTCCACCCCAAGTAAAACTCTAACAAATCGATAGATGTTGATGTTGTTGTTGTTGTTGTTATTCCCCAGGCTGTCTGACCGAATAGCCCCAAGGTCCCGAACAAGGCCAAGGTCATAACTGAGGGCCCTCACAAAACCCTCCCTGCTTTACCACTAAGAATGCATGTCTTGCGTTATTGCGTCTGACATGTCATATGGTCTTTCCAATAGTCTCCCCCACCAGTATCAGCATAGGAACAGCATCAACTTCAGCTGAAAAAACAAAAACAAAAATAACATACAATAAGATAATAATAATAATAATACAAATTATATATTTGTATATATATATGATTTTGTTTACTTCTATGTGAGTGAGGGAGACACAAGGCAGAACTGCCTGTAGTGAATGCCTCCCCCAGAGTTGAAAGAGTGACAGGGCCAAAATCAAGGGACGTTCGAGATAAAATGCCTGGACACACAGAGTTTGAAGCAATTTAATTTATAGGAAGGAGGAAAGACTGATTCTGGGAGAGAGTTCCAGAGCTCAGCTGTTGAATAGAAGAAAGACTGAGAGTAACATTTCACTCTTGGGTTGGGTTGGACTGCAGTAGAACAAGCGTGAGTAAACCAAGATTTGTTTGCATTAGGCTGAGAGCAAGAAAATGGAATGTATGCTTCCATGCCCGAGAGGATTACCTCGGTAATGCGTTCAGCACTCTCAGAGGGTCCCCGGCCACGGAAGCAAAAGTCATTCCATGGGAAATAAAAAAAAGTACTGCCGAAGAGCCTCCCAGTCAGCAGCGCCAAAGTGATACAAGCGCCGCCGGTTGGGAGGATCGGGTGGCCGTAATGGAGATATAGGACAGGTGACAGAGATAATTTTATGGTCGGAGGAGCCCAAAGGAGAGAAAAGATTATCAGTATAAGAAGAAGGGTTAGAAGTTAAAGAACAAGTCAAGAATGTTGGGCCGATCCCCGAAGCAATCCAGGATACAGAAAGGTTGCTGAACCAACTGCTCTAGGTCATTTAGGATGGAAAAGACATAGGCTTGTTGACCAACTTGGTCAGAAGTATGAGAAGAGAGCCATTGGCGGTGGTGAACGTTGAAATCTCCTAAGATGGACATTTCTGCAAAGGGAGAGATGGATAGAATGTGTTCCACTTTAGAAGTTAGATAGTCAAAGAATTTTAGATAGTCAGTAGAATTAGGGGTGAGATAGACAGCACAGAAATATTTAGTTTGAGAGTAACAAGAAAGCTTTAGCCAGAGAGTTGAGAATTCAGAAGTGTCAAAGTTGGGAACACGAGAGAAAGCAAGATTGTTGCGCACATACTGTATACGCAACATCCACCTTTGGCTTGAAACTGAGAATAGAGATAGTAGGAGGATGCAGAGAAGGATTTGCTGTCAGTAGTCCCAGACACATGAGTGTCGGTGAGAAAGAGAAGGTCAGGGTTGGCAGAGGAGAGGTGGTGTTCTACAGAGTGGAAGTTAGAGGAGAGGCCACGAATGTTGCAGTTAATAGTAAGCGTAGAAGATAGTGATCCAAGGCATTTTGGGGAGTCGTTGCCGGGGGTCAGGTAGATGCAATATGGCCTAATAAAAGTGTTAACCATAATTTTGTCCTTTGCAGCAATATCACATCCTTCCAGTGTTTAAGATTGTAAGACGTTTCATCTCATTATTTTGACGATAACAAGACTCTTCACATCATTCAGGTGTCGAGTTATTCTGGGTGATTGATAGCAAGACGCCATTTAAGGAGAAATTATCCGAAAGTTGTTTACATATTAAAATACAAAAATAATTGGTTTATTTCAAGCCAGCAGCCAATGGGGCTGAAAATACAAAGGCTTAACCTAGATTTTATCCTAAGGGATCAACAGACTGATCCTGTCTGCTAACGAGAGCGCCTACATACCCCCGAGGGAGTAGGACGTGGGCAGGAGACTTTCTGGGTCCCCCGAGATGGTCCATCCAGACCTTGCCTTCACGGCCAGGGAAAGTTTTTGAGAAAACTTCCCCTGCCGGCGCGTGGGATCGAACACCAGACACCAGAGCTAGCACTCCCAATACAGAGTACTAAGCGCGCTCGGCCACCGTGACCGTGTGTGTGTGTGTGTGTGGTTTTTTTTTTTTTTTTTTTTTTTTTTTTTTTTTTTTTTTTAAGTTTGATGGGGGTCTGGTGAGGCAGTTTTTACACTGGTTTATGAATCTCGGGGACACGCTAAGTATATATTATTTACAAATGGCAAAGGCAATAGAAACACACAATATTAATTTAATAAGTGAAACTCACTGAGATTATATCACGGTCTACTACGGTACACAATGTAATACAAAAACGGCTGTGGTTTATCAGACGGTCAAAAATTATCCGTCTCCCAGCATACCTCAACACAAATTTCCTAATCATTATCATCTAATTAACCTTTGCAGTACCTATGCCATCCTCTTCATGTTAGCTGGCTATACTATTAGACGATGTTATTCAGCTTAAGAAGGGCTTCGAGCTATCTCAATTAACACTTTTTACTGCAACTTCTTCTGAAGCTGCACAAAATTTTCTAAATATAACTAGAACACAATAAAAGAGACGTCTTCTCTCTCCCCCACTACTCAACCAACTTCACCCGCATTCTTTCGTCTTCCCTATACTGAGTCACACCCTAATTCACCTAAATTACAACTACCCTCACAAATACCAAAACCAATAATGAAATCTCCCCAGCCATCCACTTCTACCAAGCGTTTGCCAACGCCCCTAAATCAACCTAATCTTCCTTCCCACACTTCCACATCTACCATAAATTCAACCCCTTCACCTTCACACACTACCACAAAAACTCTTCCACCATCTCAATCACAAGTCCCACCCAAAACCCCCATTTTCACCTCTAAACCAACAAAGTTGAACACCTACCATCTCTTTAACTTCATCTATTTTACAGCCTCCATGCAGACAATCTGGTCGACGTGTGACTCAGACAAAATTGTGGGCTCCAAAAACCTTCACCCCCAAAAGAAGGAAGACGTCTACCACCAACAGACACGCACCTGCCAGACCAAGCCACCCTCCAGGCTCACGTGTCCCTCCAGCCTCACATGTCACTTTAGCCGCAACTGTCACCCCCACCTCTACAACCAATTCACCGACCCCACCTTCACACCTACAAGCTGAGTCCAACCACCTAGTTGTTGTTGTTGCTGTTGTTCCCCAAGCTGCCTGGCCGAACAGCCCCAAGGCCCCGTTGAAGGCCAAGGCCATAACCGAGCGCCCCCACAGAACCCTCCCTGCCGACCACAATAAAGCCTGGGTGACCGAAGCCACTCTATGGCGGGGAGCTAAGGAGGGTGCGGAAACGCCCGGGAAACCAAAGACCCACCCAGGGCCCTGTGCCCCTCAGCAATTATGAAGAGAAAGTTGAGGGGCAAAGGAAAAATGTGACGCTTTGGCTTCCAATCTTGGTAGATTGGGAGGTCAATCCACGGAAGAGGCGCCGTCACTTGAGGTCTAGAAAATATATAAGTAAAAGGAACAGTCAGAGTAAGCTATGGGTATGGCAGAGATCGCTCAGTTCTCACTCTGATAGACCAGCCCATCACCACTCCAACCACCTAGTTACCTCACCTGGTCAACCTAGTGACCCTAACTTTTCCAAGCTCCTCCCATTTATACCGGAGGGTACCGACCACCCCAAATCACCCTCCACAGTCAGTCAAAGTCCTGGAGCTATACCAACAACATCCTCCAGCACTGAAGATATAGCCACCATCATGAAACTTAATAATTTGTCCCTCTCCAATGACCACCAGACCACGGACATCCATACCCCCCCTCAGTTGGTGCACCTTGCCAACATATCTCCCATCCCTCTCCAGCTGACCATCGCATTCGAGCCGGACGCACCAAATAACATAGCAGCAGTAGTATGGTGCCGCTTTTTACCGTACATCAACTCGAAAGCTCAAACAACCTATATTCTACAAGCTCGGGGACGATATTTTTTTATGGAAGAAGATGGTGAGATGACGGGGCTCGAGGACAATGAGCCAAAACATCTCCCAAACCTGCTCCCATATAAAGAAAAGCCCCCAACATGTAGAATCGCTGCCATTAAAACAACAGGAAGAAGAAAGAAGAAGAACAACCATACACACGAAATCAGTCTACCTCAATGCCCCCTATCGTCACCCGGAGGTAAACAAATCCTACTACCTAGGCAGCAAGGATACGGGCAGCTCCCAAGCGCTAATCCCTTCCGGCAGAGGCTCCAACAATGGCCGCTCCCCTCCACAGGTGAGAAGTCCCAACCAGAACCAGATCTCGACTATGACGAGAAATATTTTATGGAAGTACGGCATCAATCTCCTAAATTTCCATGTCTCTACCCAGACAGAAATTACCACCACTACCACTACGAGGACAACAAATGATTATTGATGATTATTGCGAAGGTTATATAAGATATGCTAAGTGTTAAAATTAACGTCATTCAGAGATTATTAATTCTCGCCTTCTAGCAATCGTTACTTGTGTTGAGAGAACATAACACATTATATATGTGGGATTGATATATCTATATTCCTTGACATATAGTTTCCTATATTTCATATACGGGTTATAGATATATTCGTTCGGAAATTTTACATACACACTACACGTAATTATCGGTGAACACTCTACCAGATCTTATTATATTTTGTTGTTCTTAGCTGGGTACGTAATTGTATGTATAAGTGTCCACAGAGAGTTATTCTCAGTCTCCTATTCAGACTAAATTTATATTTATGCTTCCTGACGTAAAACTCAGCTTAAACTTCCCTTTGAGTTAAAGTTATACTCCTGTCCGTATCACGCCGAATTAATCATTCCCGGCGAGATCTTCAGCCCTACACACAAGCTAATATAATGTATTATTAATTCATTGAATTTATATTTATTATTGTAGCTCCACGAGTTAATTCAGATTATTATAATCTATTGTATTGAATTAGCGTCCAGTTATTCATAGTTCAGCTAGTATCCTAGTTCTATATAACTAGTTCACTGTGTGTGCGTTTACACAGTAATATTTACCTTCCCCATTCACTCACTACATCGCGTTTATTATTCATCAGGTACTAGCTATTTTCTTTTGAGATTAACCTCTCTGTGTATGTTAAACTGTATGCGATGTGTATATAAACATCTTATTTATACTTATTGATGTTATTACATTATTACAACTTGTATATTTAATTCTTGTGATTTATGAAGCAAGAATAACTCTCATTAATATTATTCTATTGATGATATTCTGAGTGTATTTCCCATAGATACAACTCAGTAACATACTTGTGCCTGTGCTCATAGCTGATATGAAATAAAACTTGTGTACCGAACTTGTGTATTCTGTGACATTGGTGGAGATTGATTGAACTAAGAATTATATTTATTAAAGTCATCTATGTTCCCGTTGAGTGTTGTAGTTCTGAAGCTTTCCCTAGAATGGAAATAGTGAACTGTATAAAGCGACAAAATGTATAACGTCGCATAACAGTAACCACTTTCCCAGAGCACTTCTCCCATTATGTGTGTAATTTAGATGCTCCTATGTCACACAAGTGGTTCATTATGTCGTATTATTGGCTCATGAGAGAGACCGGGCTCACTGCCAGATATTCAGTAAGTTAATAATATTTTTGCTGTCTAACAGTGGTTATCAAAGGGGAGTTGTTGCTTACTATCCATTGCTCTCTCTCTCTCTCTCTCTCTCTCTCTCTCTTTCTCTCTTTTAATTCAGGTAAAGCCTCTGAAATAATTTCATTACTCATGAATACCTTTATTGCAGTGCCACACAGTTCACATACTATTCTTTGGTGTGTTTTTATGTTTTTGAATGTATGTACTGTATATATATATATATATATAATTATGTGAGTGTTTTATTGCAAGTATGAGGAGAGTAGATAAGAATTTTGGAAGGAATTTTAGTGTAAAGTGGATGGAGTGTAAGAAATAGTTTTGGAAAGAGGTCAATAAAGTTAGGGAGAGTGATAAAGGAAGTAGTAATGGTGTGAAAGATAAGAAATGGTGAGTGCTAGTGGAGAAGCAAGAGATGGAGGGAACACTTTAATGAATTGTTAAATGTAGGAAATGAAATGCTGGCAAACATAGCTGGATGGAATATAGGAGGGTGAAGAAGAGAAGTGGAAGAGGATGTGGGGGTCAGAAGTGTGTGAAGCTTTGTAAAGGGTAAAGATGGTTAAAGCATCAGCGATAGACGGAGTGTGTAGTGAGATGCTGAGGTATGGTGGCGAGATAGTGATTCAATGGGTTTGTAAAATGTGTAGACCAGCATGGGAGAAGGCAAGTGTAACTGAAGACTGGAATTAGGAGTAATAGTCCCTCTGTATAGTCCCTCTGTGTAAAGGGGAGAGAGGGCTGTCGAGACTCGTAAGCTCCTCGACAAATTAGGTTAAGTACTTATACCTGAAGTTCAAATTAGGCGCCAGTATTAGGCTAAGCTATATATTCTTATAAAAGATATGTACTATTTCGTATTAAGTTTCTATGGGTTTATTATCCATAATTATATCGGATTATCATTACAATTAATCCGGTATATATTGTAGAAAGTTAAATGACTCATTGGTGGATATTAACCCCTTCACGTTTTTATGATGCAGAGGTTGCCAGATTAGCAATAATATATAGAGTTCTCTCACTCTTATAATTACCTCTCCAAAAATTAGTTTTCTGCCCACAACTAACTAAGACTACTGCAGAGGTTGAAGTAACTAAGCTAAAGGTTTCTAAATACCCCTGATGGTAACAAAGGCTTTAAAGTATCCGTAATAGGCTCAAAATTGCGTCAAGAACGTGAGAGGGTTAACTGCGCATGCGTCATCTTCGGGACTGGCGGGTTGACAGCCGGGAGCCTCAGACTCGCTTTAGCTACGACCTCGTGAACATCTCCTCCTAGCTGCTCTCAATACAACTACCTGTTTCATGCTAAGTCACTCTAATTCTTAACTCCTAGTGGCCACTATACCTTCTATCTATTCCTAATTCTATCCTTGAGCTATCCATCATTACCAACGATTAAAGTAAGTTAACTCTTATTAGTTTATAGGTAAATTGCACTTTGTTTACTGTCGAATTCTTATAAATTGGTCCTTCGAACTTCTAAACTTTTGCCTTATGCTAGCTTTTCGTCTTTGTCTTTTCTTTAAAAAAAAAAAAGTTTGCACAAGGGGGTGCTCGAGTAGACACCATCAAGTCCTCTGCGGCCTGGGAGAGCCACGTCCGTTACCAGCCGGACCTAACGTTCTTGGTCTTGGGAGGGAATGATATTAATCCCGAGACAGACATCCGCTCTGTCGCAAACGCTATCCAGGATCTTGCTAAAGAGATAGAAGATATCTCAGGGGCCTGCATTATCATAGGCCTGGAGGCGAGACCGGCGCCCCGCGGTCTAACGGCAGATTGGTATAAGAGCATTAGGAACGGGATTAATCGCTGTCTCAAAGAGGTACTGCCATTCACAAAGTCCCGCTACCAATCTATGGAGGTGCGGGAAGGCAATTATTGTGAAGACGGTGTACACCTGACCTATGATGCCAGCGAAAATCTCTTTCAGCGGGTCGTGGCTGCTGCCCAGGAGCACTTCAAGCTCGACAAGCAAGCTCTGAATGAGCAGGCAGATGATGAGTGGGGGAGGCAGCTAGTTTTTCTAAAGTAGATTTAAGTAATTGTTAGGTGGTATAGGTATAAAATTGAAACACTTAAATTAATGTAAATTATAATTATAGGTGTTAAATTTACTTTGTACGGTCTTAACTAAATTTAAAGGGGTATTTACCACAACATTTTTTGGTACGATTAGATGTTGGGCTAGCCTATAGTTTGATTATGTTTATAAATTAAATTGGCTTGTTTTACAACATTTTGGCATCCCTTCCTTAGTGTACTCTAACAGCATTTTGCCGCATATTATGTAGGGTTAATTTCTTTCATTTTGTGAGTGGAGATAATATAGGCTTCCGTTAACTTTAATTATTGCGCTCTGTGTCTTATTTCCCTCATTATTGCCCTACACCGATAAAATTGCCTCATTTAATATAAGGTTAACTATTTAAATTTAGGAGTGGAGATATTTAGACGTTGTTCGTTTACTTTCATTATTGCCTTCCGCGTCATATTTCTCGCTTATTGGGCAATAAGCGAGAAATATGACGCTGAACGAAACCCCGACATTACACGTTTAATTAATTATTATGTTTTAAGTCGGGGTTCTCTATATCTTGCCTTTTTTGACGTCGGCTAACTTTCTGAGTGCGTTTTACGTCCATATAGGTAAGTTATTATATAAATTCGATTTCCTGTGTATTGCCATCATGTCGTTGAATCTATCCCAGTACAAACGACACAAGGGGGGTATCAAGAGTGGTTTGACTATGATCACCAAAGATATTGCTATTTCTTTAGTTGATGCAGATAATGAAGCGATTGAGGCTAAAATGGCTTTGGTATTAAGACAGCTCGAATATTTAAATTCATGTCGCCGCGAAATGGAAACACTCTATTAAGACGAAAGCGAGTAAATCGCGGACATAGAAGCAGACATGGATTATCTAGAGCGTCTTGATCAAGTTATCGTCCACCTTAAAGGTAATCTAAAACAAAAGGAGCCAAATCGTGCTGCAATTAACAGAAATACCGGTATAAGATTGCCGAAAATCACCCATCCTGTGTTTGACAGTGATCCCACTCTGTGGATGGGATTTTGGGATATGTTCCACTGGAGTGTCCACAGCATTGCGGAGCTCAGTGACATTCAAAAATTCACCTACTTAAGAGGTCAACTGAATGGCAAGGCAAAACAACTAATTGAAGGTTTCGCAATTGAGGGAGCCAGCTACCAAACAGTGGTTGCTCTTCTACAGAAAACCTATGGGCACAGGGATAGAATTAAGGCGGCACATATAACTAACCTTACTACTTTGAATCCTCTCTCTTACAATGTAGAGGAACTAAAAGGATTCTATGCTAGTTTTGAAAGTACACTGAGGTCAATAGAGACCCTAAAAATTACCCTTCATGAAGCTAGTGTTGTGATTCTCATGAATAAATTACCATCCCCACTAAAGGAAATGTTAAAAAGAACTTTAGGTGAAGATGGTCTGGACCTAGTTAGGTTTGTCCAGGCTTACCAGACAGAAGTTTTTAATATGGAAAGTGTGGCAGATCGGACTACACCACACATACCAGTTGCTTCAGCATCCTTTGCGGTGCAGGAGGCCTCGGTGCGAAGGAAGGGTTGCAAGTTGTGCGAAGGGGCACATGTATGGTTTAAAAGCAGTGCTCTGAAAGTTAAGCGCGCAAAGCAACTCAACCTTTGCACCGGGTGCTTGTCCTCCGACCACGGTAGCAATGGTTGTGTGAACCCTGACATCCGTAACTGCAAATTCTGTCGTAACAGACACTACCATATCCTCTGTCAGTCCAGATCTCAATGGGACGGTGCAAAGAAGGAGCAAAAACCTCAACAGGTAACAAAGACCAAGACACAAACTACCACGATGTCTGTATCTTCAAAGAAGACAAGTATTATTCTCCCAACTGTTATGATGCCAACAGTAAAGGAATCAAGAGGAACCGTCAAGATGCGTATGCTGCTGGATCAGTGCTCACAGCGCACCTTCATTCTAAATTCCGCTCTAGACTGTATCCATTATGAAAAATTGGGTGTTGAAGAGCTAGAGTTGCGAGGGTTTACCGGAGCATGTGAGACCAGAACGTATCCAGTAGTGTCCTTCAAGTACAAGTTCCGGGGCAGAAACTATCCTCTACAAGCAGTTGTGGTAGAAACTCTCCCGGATCACAAAGGATCAGAATGCCTTGAAGCAGACATGAATGTGTTGCGAAGCAAGGGCTACAAATTAGCTGATCCTCTAATGACACAGACATCTCGACTGGACTTGTTGGTTGGTGCCGATTATTATTATGACTTAGTGCAGCCAGGGTACAAAAAAGAGGGTGACATAATTCTCATGCCCACTAAATTTGGCTATGCACTAAGTGGCTCCTGCCATGATGACAAGTCTAGCGCCCATGTAGAGATAGTTACAATATTGAAAGTTGCGGTCACCCCGATGGATCAATACATATCCACGGAATCATATAATCCATGTCATAATGAATTATAATGTATGTGGGAACTGGATCATCTAGGAATTTCTCCGACCGAAGATTCAAAGGAAAACAAGACTGCATTAGACATATACAAGGAGACAGTAACATACTCTGCACAGAATCAGCAATATGAGGTCAGTCTGCCATGAAACCAACAAAAAGAGAAGCTGCCATCTAAGTATGGTTTAGCAGCGGGTTGCCTAAGGGGTCTGCAGGAGCGATTTAAACAAGAACTTGTTTATTGTAGTCACTATACCAACGTTATCCAAGATCAACTTCATCGTGATTTTATTGAAGAGGTTCCTTTCGGTGTTACTGAAAACAGTCATTTTTTGGCACATCACAGGGTCACCAAGAATAGCACAATGACGCCCGTTCGTATTGTGTACGACTGTTCTGCTAGTATTGGCAAAGGCAGGCCAAGTCTTAATGACTGCCTTTACACAGGGCCATCACTAGTGCCAGATCTAGCAAAAATATTGCTGAGATTCAGGGTACACAAATATGCCTGGATAAGTGACATCGAGAAGCCCTTTCTCATGTTGAGACTGCATGAAGAGGATCGTGACTACACCAGATTTATGTGGCCAAAGGATCCCTTGGACTTATCTTCACCCTTACTTTGCTACCGATTTAAGGTAGTGTTGTTCAGGGCGACTTGATCACAGTTTCTTCTTAATGCCACGATCTTGAAGCATCTTTCCATTATCAAAGAGGATCCCGAAGTTGTGGAGGCTAATAAGGAAGGTTTGTACATTGACAACCTCCAGGGAACAGGCAGTGATGAAGAGACTGTCATTAACTCCCTCCGAAATATTATGTTCCAATAAGTCTAAGTAGGCGCTTGACAAGTATTTTGGGTCTTGAATTTGGCTCATGAGTGTTGTCGAAGCCTTACATTTTTCGCGATTTCCATCCACCAGAATGCTGTTTATTGTGATGTATCATATATCAATGGAAAGAGGAATATTTATAGTACATGATAAAATAAAAAAAAATGTAAATAAATCGAAATATGAAAGTGTAAATGAGTCCGGAATACAATTATTTCCCATGCAATTGTCTTCACACCGTCCTAGCTCTAAATTGTGAGTGATGACCATATATTTTTTTTTGCTCAAATAATAGTATTTTTTCTCCTCTTTCCAAATCTGAAAACAGAAATTGTTTATCTTCAATAGTTCTCAAGCAGTGACCGAAAAAAAAAATATATGATTTTGATTTATATGGTTTATAACATTTTCAATTTATTTCGTTGCTACGAAGTGTATGGTTTTAAATTTAGGCTGTATGAATACGGCAAATAATGCTGATGAGTATAAAACAAACTAGAAGTTCCTAGGACAAATACTTTTTGCGCTATGAATATTTGAAATGAAGAGCCAAAATGCAAATATTTACGCTTCACCCATCTCTGTTCCGGCGATGCTAGCCGGGTTCTGAGCTGTTCCCCACCTCGTGGTTGCGTTATTTGCTCGGATACGTATATAACTGTATATATCACCGGAATCGGAAAATTGTGCTCTTTCCAATGGTGAAAACAAAAATAATATACCATAATTGGTTCGCGAGCTATGCACAATTGTTTCCATGCAGTGACCGAAAAAAAAAAAAATCTGATTTTGATTGATATGGTTTATAACATTTTCGATTTATTTCGTTGCTACGAAGTGTATGGTTTTAGATTTAGGCTGAATGAATACGGCAAATAATGCTAATGAGTATAAAATAAACTAGAAGTTCCTAGGACAAATACTTTTTGCGCTATGAATATTTGAAATGAAGAGCCAAAATGCGAATATTTACGCTTCACCCGTCTCTGTTCCGGCGATGCTAGCCGGGTTCCGAGCTGTTCCCCACCTCGTGGTTGCGTTATTTGGTCGGATACGTATATAACTGTATATATCACCGGAATCGGAAAATTGTGCTCTTTCCAATGGTGAAAACAAAAATAATATAGAGTAATTGGTTCGTGAGCTATGCACAATTGTTTCCATGCATTGTTATTGTTATGAAAATATATGAGAATGTTTATACAGTTGTATATCTTTGCCACAATATACACCCTTTCCAACGAGAAGGGAAATGC